>JAGFNQ010002414.1:94410-336210 GCA_024364735.1 Boesenbergia rotunda
GGGAAGTTCATGAGGAAGTTAGTCAGGCAAGGCAAAAGGCAACAATGCTGAAGTTGCGCCGGCAGGAGCAGGAAGCTGCTCGACGCGATAAACTGAAGCAGGCTTATCTCAAGAAACGATTGGAACAATTGACCTCTGCAAAACAAATGGCTTCAAGCGAGAATTGCACACAAACTGTGAACAGTGAGGCTTCACAGAAATAGGTGAATGCAAATCCATTGGGCTTGATTTTATACATTATGAAGGTATATAACCAACAAGCGGTCTGTACTTGGTTGATTGGAGGAAAGTTTAGTTTAACAAGATCTTTTAGAATGATGTGTAGTTTGTCAATTTTTAACATGTTGAGATTAAACATTTCAAATATTGTTTAACAAGATCTTTCAGGATGATGTGTAGTTTCCTAAATTTTAACATGCCGAGATTAAAATTCTCATCGAGAAAATTAGATTAAGCTAGGTGATACTTTAATATCTTTCCCCCCGTATGTTTTTGGAATCAACAACTAATAATGATGTTGAAAGAAAAAAGGTAATGATGGTTTTATCACATCCTGTTACATACTGGTTCTATATCGGGGTGGCAAAGTCAAAGAGGAGCAAGAAGTTTGATGATATAAAGTTGTACTCTTTCCTTGAAGAGCTCAAGTCTAACAAAACTCATAGATATGAGTTGTGCCTGACATTGTTGGACGTGTGGTGGAATTTAGGCAAGTACTATTTTTTTTTTCCTTTTATAAATTTCACCTTTTGTTTGATTGTATTTCTTTTGTATCCAGCAAAAGTTAAGAGACTTGTAGTATCTACAAGAAGACATCGGTTTTCATTGAAGTACTTCCACATGCTTCTTCATTAATGGCTGATTTATTTGGGAATTATGTTATTCAGAAGATACAAACAACTACCAAACTGTCTCTGACTGCTGCTTTGATTTATTTGACAATGCTTTCTTGCTCGCTGCTCGACTCTTGCAATGTTTTTGAACATGGAATCCCTGAACAGAGGAAAGAACTAGCAAATAAGTTTGTTGTCAATGTCTTACCTTTGAGTCTTCAGATGAATGGCTGTTGCAATATCCAAAAGGTAGTCTTTCTTTTAGCTATCCTTATCGCTTTTGCTTCATGTTTTGCACATCACTGGTTTCAGAACTGTAATTCACATAGTCCGGCACCTTGTCGAAGTTAAGTAGTGTTCATGAAAATTTACATCAGTAGCTTTAAGATCTGCCAATTTTCAGATAAGGAACTTTATGAATATATATGTAGAAGCAGATATGCCTCTTTGCATTGTGGGTTGTTATTGAATAAAATGTGTCAAGAATTCTCATTCAACTCGGCACGGAGGTACTTTTTATTCCTATCCTATAGATTGTCTGTCTCATTATCTTCTCCTACACCTACATAGATAGGAACTCGAGTCTCTTTCATGCTTACTTATTGCAGAAGACAGATCTTGCTGTTCTCCTAGCATTCTCTAGTCTTATTGGAGCTTACCATTGCTCTCAAACAAACACTCATAGATTCAATGCAATAGAAATGACAAACAACTCCTTTTGCTTCCATGATGACGATGAAATTCGAATTTTAGATCCCTTGATTATCCGTTGGAAAGCCTAATCATTATCCTGACTAATAGCTCTTTTCGCTAGGCGATAGAATTTTCTACGAAATAAAACACCGAAAAAATGTTTTAAAAAATAATTTTCAAGAAATAATTACATTATTATTATTGTTTGTTTATTGTTCTTTCTTCTCAACCAAACATCCATGCCTTCCCTCCATTCATTTGAAACTTCTTAAGTCTTCCAAGTAGCATCACCATCATCAAGATGATCTTTCCGTTGCGGCTCCATCTCCCTACAAATCCATAGGAAGCATCCTTGCAGCTGCCGTTAGGGTTTACTTTCGTCCACCGCTCGCAACTGTATCCGACCGAGAACCCGACATTTCCATGGGCACTGTAAGATATGCCACCATAAAAAAAACACGACTTGATATCGATAGTAAAGCATTTTGCATAAGTTATTTGTATTATAAACTAAATAACGAGCTTTCCTGATGACTTCGAAGATGACATTGAAGATGTTGAAGTTCAACGGGTCGGTCGAGAACGCTTCCCTTTCGGTGATGCAAATGAGAATGACGAAGATGATCGGGAAACATATCAAGGAGAGATGTAGGCTCCGCCGGAGAATCTTTGTTTCATTGTATTTCAATTTTGTGGAATTCCATGAGTCTCTTTCTCTTCTCGGGACAAAGTAAGTATACGAAGGAACGTACCTACACATATACATTTTAAATTTAGTAGGTGATTTTTTTTTATAAAAAACTTAATGGTTTTTTTAAAAAAAAAAATCGTAATTTAAAACATTGATAAACCAAATCAAATCTTAAATATCAAATTTGAAATAAAAAATTTCAAATATACTAAATTTAGTAAGTAATTTTTTATTATTATTTTTTAAAAATCGTAATTTAAACATTGATAAATCAAAACTCAAATATTTATTTAATGGCAGAAATTAATTGACTCACATCATGACGGCGATGAGCACCAAGATCGCCGGCGATAGCTTGGACACGTCGACCACCGTCTCCCCGGTGTGCCTCGAGTTCACCGCCTCAAACAGCGCCGCCGCTAGTTTCCGGTACCACACCATCCCGCCCAACACCTCCGGCGGCGACCTCCACTCCAGCGCGCACATCATCGCCACCTGCATAGCCACGAACCCCACCACCGTCGCCGCCAAGTAGACGCAGTGCCGGCGAGGCAACAAATGCTTGTACTCGCTCGCCACCGCCTCCGGCGACCGAAGAACGCCCGGCAGCTCCTCCCTCCTCGCCGCCCTCTTCGTGACCCAAGCCGCGAGCCTCAGGCCGCAAGGGAAGAGGGTGTTGCCGGCCAGGATCTGCGGGATCACCATGAGAAGCAGAGCAGAGTCGTTCTTGAAGACGGCCATGTTCTCATTGGTGGGGACGAACCCGCAGTTGCTGAAGGAGGAGACGACCAGGAAGACGGCGAAAAGCGGCACCCCGATCGCCTTCCGCCTCAGCACCTCCCTCGCCTCGCGCGCGACGGCGAAGTACACCGAGACGAGGAAGATTCCGGCGAGGTGGAAGCAGAGGAGGTATCCCAGCACGGCGTAGCCCAGCCACCGGAGCGCTTCGCGTTTGTCCTCGAACTCGCTGCCGCTGATCACGGCGGGACCAACGGTCGAATTCTCCTGTTTCAGTCTCAGCTTCGCGCTCGTGAGGTGGAGGCCGAGCAGGGAGGCGAAGACCTCGCCGCCGGCGAGCATGAGGACGACGAGGACCCAGAGCTGCGCGCGCGAGAGGGACTCCATCTCGACGGCGTCCATGCTGGACACCGTCGAGGCGGATACCGACATGAAGAATAGGTCTAGATCATCAATGTGACGGCCCCTACCGGCGGCCGCCGCCGTCCTCAGCACGAGGAAGCCGGCGAGCGAAATGAGAAGAAAGTATAAGAATTGAAGAAAGAAGGGATCGCAGCGGAAGAGGAGGAAGTGGCTGAAGCGTCTCATCAGAGAACGCCATGAATGAGGAGGAGGAGGAGGCGGAGAAGAAGAAGGAGACTTCCTACTGATCTGTTCTATCTCCATGAAAGTTTTGAAGATTTCGTTGAGAGGGAGGGAATATTTATAGTAATCATAAAAGGGTGAACATGTTAGTCAACTTAGCTAAAATGCATTTCACTTAAATGGTGCAAATAGTGATAGTGCTGGCTCTAGATGCTTCTCTACTATCCACCGTAAGGCCTTGTAGAGCTACCGACAAAAAAGGTGAAATCGTTCGTCCCCAGTGTCTCCGTCGTATCCGTCCCAAGGCCATCACGAGGGAGGTAAATCACGGTCCAAGGAGTAATTAGTGCACAGTTGGGCCGAGAATTGATACACCAAACGCCCAGAGTTTTAATTTAGTGCGTGTCGCGCGACTCGAATCCATGACCTCTTAGACAACACCCCCATACATTAACCACCCCTGATCCCCGTGGAGACCTTGTAGAGCTACCGATACTAGGATACGGTGGAAGGGTAATTAGTTATTATCTCAGGTATTTGAGGTTCGATCCCAACTACGATATATTTTGTAAAAAAATTTTCTCTAAATGGGGCGTGGACTCTGGGACGCTGGGCTTTAGGATCACCTGCCGCAAGCACTTTCTGATTTACTTTGGCGTCCAATGAGAAATTTCTATGGAATCGAACCGGCCGCCCGAGATTGAAAAATCTCGTTAATCATTATTTAAATCCTAATAGAAGTGAAGTAAATCATAGTATTGAGAAATTTTTTAAATCCTCACCGAAAAACTCTAAAAGACATTTAAAATAACATCATAAATATATCAGTTAAGTAATGTAAGATCTTAATAAATAGATACATTAATTGAGAAAGATAAGAATCCAAAAAACTTATTAAGGCATCTCCAATGAGAGACTAAATTGTTGAATTTAAAAAATAAATTTTTATTTTTAACCTTACTATCATTGGGTGGTTTGGGTTTTTGATTTAAATAAAAAAACTTGGTTCCATAATAAAGAACCAGGTTTTTACTAACTTTTTTGAGACCCATTAATATCTAGCCACCATGTTTGAGGCATCTCTAACCAGGACTAAATTATTGGATTTAAAAAAATAAATCTTCATTTTTAAACCTGGTGGCTTCGATTTTTTGTTTAAATAAAAAACTTGGATCAAAAATCAAAAATTAGGTTTTTATCGAATTTTTATGGACCCCATTAATATCTAGCCACCATAATTGGCTCTTCATTAAATTTTTGTGGGTCCCACTAATATCTAGCCAGCAAATTTTTGTGGGTCCCATTAAAATACTAGTGGGCTAATAAATCTAATTTTTACGTTTAACATTGGGAATGCCTCTGTGGTTTATCACGTGGCAGATATGCGGCAAAAATAAAACTACATTTTAGATTTATCATTGGAGATACCCTAACTTTACATTTTGTATTTATCATTCAACATGTCCTCTACATGTTAATTGAGGAAAAAAATCAGAATGAAGCAACTTAGTAATAATAAAATATTATATAATTATTTTAAAGATAAATAATAATATAATAGATAATATAATTTAATGAAAGATCCCTATATAGTTGATTCTTTTTAGTGGAATATTATTTGAAAGATGAGATTAGATAAATTAAGGGATGGAATAAAAGTTTTAAAAATCGTGATACATGATAATATATGCATCCCTTATAAGTTGGAGTGAATCAATCGACTATGTGGAGAATATATACCATAAATTAAGGAGATATATTCGATTAGATTGCTTGTTAAAGTTGACATTTTACATAGTGAAAACTCAACGTTGCAACGGTAAGCACGGTGGGTCATCTGAACTCGGATGAGGCTCTGGGTATATATTCAGGAATGAGAATAAAAATGAATTTGATTGAGAGGTTAATGAGAATGATTGTTAGATTGTTGATGCTTGATATAGATATTAGAATGAGTATTATTTCTATTAGGGGTTATTTGGTTTAGCTTAGATTAGGAAATGAATATCAATTAAAATTTTCATTTTATCTTTCTTAGTAAAAATATAAAAATAATTACATAGACACGAACAAAATTATTTTATTTTAAAAAATACATAATATAATGAATATTTTTTGTGATAATTATATTGGATTTACTGATATTTTAATTCAATACTTATATATTTCAAATTGATTGAAAGAACGACCTAAATCAAAAAGGGCGCTCATCTTTGTGATGCGCCGGAAGGGATCACCTCTGCAGGGAAGGAGAGTCGGCGATGCTCAAACCAAGAGAGAAAAGTCGTGCGTGAAAAGGGAAAGAGAAAAGTTGGGCGTCGGGCGATAAGGAGAAAAGAGGGCAATCGGCGAGGAAGAGGGAGTCGGCGTCGGGCTCGCTTGCACGAGGACGGAAACTGCAGGAGGGCTTTGGCGTTGACGAAAACTTGTGAAGGAGAAGAGAAACTTTCTCTCGGGCGATGAGGAGAGAAGAGGTTTGCGGCGTGACGAGGCTCGCGTGCGCGTGCTTAGGCGACGGGAAAATGGAAAGTTGATATCCAAGGGGAGAGGGGAATCAAAACTAGGATATTATATCCTTATTTTGATTCCCATTGAGCCCTTTCAAACACCTACCAAAAAAATTGATTAACGAGGTTTTTCCAATCTCGGGCGACCGACTTGGTCCCACGAAAGTTTCCCACTGGCCCGGTCCCATGAAAGTTTCCCACCGGCCCGGTCCCATGAAAGTTTCCCACCGGCCCTAGGATAAATCAAGCGCTCGCGGTGGACGATCTAGAAGCCCAGCATCCTAGGGTTCGCGTCCTATTTAAAGAAAAAAATTTTATAAATACACCATAACCGGGATCGAAATAATTTTTATTCTCATTTCGTATCCCTAAACCCCAAACCAAACAGCTCGAGGGTTCAAAATTTAAGGAGGGTAAGGAATTAGCTTCCAATGCTGAATTATTGGGATTGCCAGTTGTATACAAATAATAGAGAGTGAAAAATAATTTTATTTTAATTAAGAGGAAAGAGAAATTAATAAATGGGATTAAAAAAGTTAGATTATATATATATATATATATATATATATATATATATATATATATATATATATATATATATATATATATTATATGAGTTATTCAAATAGTAATTACTTACTGTTGTAGAAATTATAATAAGGTTATATTACTCTACATGCTTGAGAATTTACTAAACTCTTATGACATTGAAGTACTACATATATCGATTATATAATTCTAATACAAAACAACACCTCTTTTTTAGCCTAATTTGTAAATATTATAAAATATATCAATAAAAAATCTTGAAAAAGGATCATATCGTATTAAATCTATTCTACACAATTTTGTCATACCTTATATCATTTCATAAGAGTTTACCATTACGTCAAATTTCTCCTTCAAATATTGCTATGTATGGAAAAAAATAGGATCATCATTTTATTTTATGTGGTTTTCCAACACCAAAAGTCTTTTTCTTGCCAAGTGTGGTTGCAACTTTTAGAACTTATTCTTGAAATGGATTGGGACACTCACCAATTATATTACTTTCAAAATAATTGATCATTGTTCTTCTCACCATTTGTGCTTACTTTCAAGGAAGTGCTCCAACATTATCATTTCATTTGGAATAACATCACCACCCATGTTGTGTGCCGATCCCCTGTGTGTTCCTTTTGTGGATGCAAAATGAAGTGGAATGAAAATGCTCTCTGAGTGCAATCCAGTGCCTTCCTTTAGGGTTTTGAAGCTCAGACCGACGATCGAACCCATAACTATCAATTCAGCTGAGTTGTTCGGGGATTCAATGGAATTGTTAAAAGGGTGATGAAGATTGGAATGAAGTCAATGACTCAATTGGATAGAGGTGAAAGTTATAGTAGAGTCATGTTTAGGGCGCTGCGCTCTACCTAATTTTCTCCCATGAGTCTGAGACCAAATAATAATTATCTTACATATGACGAGATGGAAAATTTGAAGAGAAGATAAAAAGAGAAACTGGTCAAAATCAATGAAAAATTCATGATTCTGAACAGCTAAATATGCCGCTTATATAAATAAACTCTAACCCATAAATACTTGACATATCAAAAATATTATAAATATCATACAAATAGAAATTATTAAAATTAGTAAAAAAATATTCAAAATCTCCGAAAAAATCCTAAATGGTGTTTTTCGGATCCAAAACTTGGTGATTACATATTCCATCCGTAATTAATATAGATCTCTAAAAGAGTTATGCATGAGCACAGACAACCTTAATTCGATGTCCGAATCAAAAATTATGACTCATCGAAAATTATGAACAATAATTTCCATATAAAAACTTTAAAGTGCAAAGAACCCAAATTTCTCTACCAATTTGCATTTGTATTATATATGTCAAATACTATGTGAAATAGGCTTAGCGTGCCGATAACATATTCGATTACATTTCTTAACAAGTTAACCGTGTAACGAAAGTGATTTACTTGTCTTACCAATGATCTTTCATGCTATCAAGAACATAAAGATTAACATGCAATACTAAAGCAAACTCAATCATAATAATATTCTACTTTAAACAATCATGTAAGATTTGATGACCCAAAAATGATACACAGAAAAAAGAGCTCTCCACTAAGATTGATGCATCAGAATAATAATAATAATAATAATAAAACCCTACATGTTCTGAAAGTTGAAACAACTTTCAGTATTATATCATTACTGGTGTGGAAAAACAGAGCAATGTTATAAAAGAACTCCAATGATTTCAGATCAAGTGGGTTTGTTATATTTCAGGTAGATTCCATATTCTTTCTTATCTTGTAAAGGGCTTTTGTCATTTCCACAAACGGAATGATATGAATTCAAAGCCATGAGAAAGAAGTGATGCATCACAAAACATATTGAGAGATTAAATATAAGTCTAGGCTATTTTTTTTAAAAAATATTATTTTTAATAATAGGTAGATATCTTCCCTCTAATTCACTTACGATTACTTAAGAACACAGCTTATGGACACTTAGAAATTCACTTTCAAGATATTCATCTCTAATGAGATTCAGGTTGTCCCCACGGGATAGACTGATGGTGCATGGGTGTTGCCACCTCTAATGAGATTCAGACTCTCTAAGTAATTTACCACACCCACACTAACAATTTAGGCAACTTTAGTTATTGGGGTATGAAAAGTTAGATGCCATATGGAACATTAGAGAGTAGGAAGAAAAAAGAGCTATAGAATTCATTTACCTCAATAAAACTAGTTAAACTAAAACAATTATAAAACTCAACTCAACTTCTTAATTCTTCCTCCTCTTCTTGATGCCCATCCTTTATCATGACATCTAAAATCTTTTTACTTAAAAAACAGGATAGAAAAATGTACTTCTATTAAAAATAATTTTTAATGAAATTCTATTTTCCATACTTAAATTTTAAAAAGATATGGGTTGACTTATTCTTTATAGAATTTAACTCTTTAGTGAGAGTGATACGACCTAACTAAAATCATATTGTACAGTGAAGGACAATATGACTTCCACTAAAAGCATATCATTTAGTGTAAATAAATAAATTGTAATTGTCACTGAAAGACATGGGATGGGACGTGCCGACACACGATCCACTAAAGACTAATCATGTTGTGTTGGGCTAACCTATCACATAGTTGGGTTGGATGGTTTGAAGCTTCTTCCCATGCTCTTGAGTTCACATGATCCCGACATCAATCGGTTGAGCCAGCTGTAACACAGCCTAGCCTGACACAAGATGGGATGTGCCGAACAAGACCCACCAAAGACTAAGTCATATTGTGCCAAGCTCAGCTTATCCGACAGTTGGGTTAGGTGGCCACCACTGGCCCCGTGGGTTGTGCCGAGCATAGACATGAATATTTATAAAGTATTTTTTTTAAAGGAAAAGTATAAAGAGTTGAACGGGTCTAAATGGTCCATCAATATGTAAATCTTTCAGATGTATGGTGGACCTTTATGGACCTACAGAGACTCAAGGAAGATCTGTCTAAATCCCACCAATTGTTCTTTGTCCGTATTTACAGCAAGTGCGCAACTAAAACGACCCACCAAGAATTAGGACATAACTTGCAATCTCATTCCATAGTAAAACGTATAAGATATGTCGCAAATAAGGGAACAGTAAAAGCAAAGAGTGTCATCATGTTGTAGGAAATCCAGAAAAAAAACGATCGAGTGGCAAGAAATTTGAGGCAAATGTTAATTTTGCATCAAGATCAAGTTACCAGATGAACCACAACAAAGCAGGCGTCTAAAGATCAGAGAGAAATGCTTACCTCTCAAAATAGCCACAGGATTCACCACTCATCGACAGTGTGATCGTTCAAATGTTCGATGTTGATTCTGAATCAAATGGCAAGAAATTCGAGAGAAATATTAATTTTCCAACAAAATAAAGTTTCCAGATGAACCAACCACAATGCAGGCATCCAAAGATAAGAATTTTATCCGAGAGGAGCTTACCTATGAAAATGGTCGCAAGATTCATCGTCCATCAACAGTGTGATGCTGCAGCAAAATGGCAAGAAATCTGAGAGAGATATTAATTTTGCGTCAAAATAAAGTTACCAGATGAACCGATGACAAAGTAGATGTCCAAAAGATGATATTTTTATCAGAGAGAGACGCTTACCTATAGAATACTCGCAGAGTTCAGTGTGATTGTTTACAAATGCAGATTAGAAGCGCAGTGCCCTCTGAAGTTGTTCTCATATGTACATGTGAGGATAATCCAAGCAGTGTTCTTGCAAATCCATATAAACTAAAGTAGTGTATTGAATTTAGAGGAAACCTTGAAATTATTTGACCAAAAATAAAACAGTCATGCTATATGAACTGTTTTGAACATGACAGATCCTCAATAGCTACAAGTTAATACACTAAAACTCAAAAGTGATTAGTCATGTTTAACTCAAATAATTAAGTGCATTGTAGACCTGATCAGTACAAAGCGTGAGGTGAAGCAACCAAAACTTCGACAAAGTGGCATCACATTGCATATCATGGACTCATACAGGTCGAATGCCTTCGTAACTGACTGCCTTGATCAGCTCTGTGAACTGGTTCAGAGGACCAACAATGCTCCTCAGAGCTTTGATTAAATGATCTGCTTGCAACCTCGTTGCATCGCTAGGGTTTGCCAAATCCACCAGAGCAGGATTCGCACCAAGATTATCTTTCAGCTCGTGTTTCAGAATGACATGTATCAGCTGAGCATTCTCCTGCAGCTTACTCATCATAATTCTCAACTTTTCTAAGTTTTCTTTATCTTGATTCTCATCTTCTATATTCTCTTTGGAACCTGAAAATTGAGATTCTGTATTCTTAGTAGGATACATCAACAGAATCACATGATCTCATATGTAAATTTCATAGAGAAAGGATTTTCTTCGACCAACAAGTTCGAGCAAAAGTAGTGGAGAAGAAGTTGTGAGATTCCGTGATGAGGTTAATCAGTCCAAAGAGTTTGATATAGAAATACATATTGGTAAGGTAACAGGAGTGCAGGGTGAAGTAGCCCATTGAACATAAATTCCATTAAGATTTAATGGCATAGAGAGTTAACCATGGAAAACATGATTTGCTGTTCTAAACCACAAAGTTCATCAGAATGATTGGTTACAAGATTGGATGGACTTTGATTGGGTGTGGAGGCAAACTTTCACAAATTAAAGGAGAGGCTCACAGACGATGGTTAGCTAAAAGCTTAGTAGATGTATGGGAAAAGGAGTGATTTAATAGGAGAGTGCCCATCCTCAGCACTATTACATCAAATAGTGAATCAAATTTCTTTAGAGCAAGAATGTTTGCCAATGACGATAACTAGTCAATCCAACTATTTGCATAGTGGCCGGTGTGTGCTGTATGTGTTCATGGTTCATAATTCAATTACTTTGCTTAGCAAAAGGAAATGCTTTAATGGCTGAAAGTGGAGTTGTGAACAGACCTGGAGCATCAGTAACATCCAGCATTTTTGTCTCTGCGGCCACAGGTAGCTCTTGCAAACCATTGACAGCATTGATGATGGCCTCCACCTCCATATCGACCGACACAGCCTGACCCTCCTGCGGCCTAATAACTGCATCCATGGCACTTAACACTTCCTGGTCGAGCATGTACGGGAGCCCAAGCAAGTGCTTCTTCTTCTCACCATCCAAGCTCCAGTAGGATCCCTCTCCATGCTTGAACTCCCACTCCCTGATCTTCGAGTGGGCAGAGAGCAGCGACTTCCACCGCCTCTTGCACTGGTGGGAGGATCGCACGACGTTCGAGGCGGCACAGTTGTCCGCGATCATCTTCCACTTCTGGTACGAGGAGAGCGCCTTGAGCCAGTCCTCGTCCATGGAAGCGATCGCGTTGAGAAGGACGAGCGTATCGTAGGTGGACCAGTCAGGGGCGGCCTGCAAGCGAGTGCATCGAGAAGTGCTGGTCGGCGCCGGAAGACTGCTGCTCCCGGTGGCTCCGGCGATGCGCTCCTTTTGTTTCCTAGGAGTGGCCGGCAGAGCCTGGATAATGTGTAGTTGCTCCCCTGGCAGCACACGGACGATCCTTGGTTGCTCGGCCGGAAGAGCTTGGACGATGCTCGGTTGCTCGGCCGGAAGAGCCTGGACGATGCTCTGTTGCTCCATTCGCTAGGGTTTGAGTAAATCTTTGAGATGAGAAGGGGTTGGAGATCAATCTTTCTACCAGTTAGGGATTGCCGAAGATGAACCCTAAGTAATCCATCGATTTCTCCGTTTTGGTTGCCGACGACAAGAAACCAAGCGATCCAAATCCCAGGCGAACTAGAAGAAAAAGGAAATAGAGGAGGTGGCGGAGGGTTTACCAACGATGACGGAGGGATCGCTTCCCCAGTAGAAGTTCGCCTGCAGGCCAATACCGCTGGTCGCTCGCTGTGATCGAGGGAGACGAGCGTAGAACAGATCCGGCTAAAGAAATTAGTGAAAATTTTTGGGCAGATTTTCTGAGGCCTTTATCTTTAAGATTTCCCAAATAACACCCTGCACTATCTAAATTCCCAAATATCGCGTGTTCATCTCTATGGACAATACTTACTTATCTACGTATCAAGATTATTTGAATTGATGTCTGAACGATAGAGTGTGTAGGTTGATGGTCATCTTCCATTCGGCAAGTCGTCGAGTAGTTGGTGAGTAGGGGTGAGCAAAAATTCGGTTAAACCGAATAAACCGACCGAACCAACCGATTTTTTAATTTCGGTTCGGTTAATTCGGAATTTCGGTTAATTCGGTTTTTAAAATTCGGTTATTTCGGTTATATCGGTTCGGTTTCAGTTTTTCACCCTGTTATTCGGTTAAACCGAACAAATCGAAATTATCAATTCGGTTGGGTGGGCTGTTGGGGCTGGACCGCAAGTGGGCTGGCGAGTGGTGGCTGCTGCGGAATGTGGACGGCGGACTGATGGGCCGCTGGCCTGCAACTAGTCTAATTGTGTAAATATTAAATAATATTCTAATATGTAAATCATTAAATATATAATTGAAATCATGAAAAGGCTAAAACGTAAACCCTAATCCCTAACTTCCCCGCTCGCCGCTCGGCCGCACCGCCCGCACGCTGCACGCACCAAGCTAGTCGGCGTCGCTCGCCTCTCGCTCGTCTCTCTGTTCTCACAACCGATCACCTACAAGGCTACAACTCCACCGGCACAACTCCTCTCGTCGCCGTGTTGCCGTAGCTACAAGCCTACAACTCTCTCAGCCGATCCGCCTGCAGCTCTCCGCCGATCGCCTGCATCTCTCCCTCGAGCGACTCCACACCTTTACAGCTCTCCTCCCTGCTTAACCGTGCCTCCTCCCGTGACCCGTCGCAGTCTCGCAGACATTCGGTCCAACTGTTCAAGTGTTTAATTATCAGATGCATATGTTGTCGTAATTGATTATCATTGTCAATCTTTGTATATTTGCAAGTTGCAACTTCATTTCTTTTGTGAAATGCAAAGATGCCCTGCTTCATAATATACAATTTTCCTTGCATTCCATGTGTATGATAAATATGTTTAACTCATTCTTTTTATTCTCTTATGTAGTTTGCAGGAGCAGCATAATCCCTTAGAGCTGGTGCTCTTTTAGTTAACCCATGGAACATCACACAGGTTGCTACTTCTATTGAATATGCATTGAACATGTCTTCTGATAAAAGGTAGAAATATAACAAGAAGATTGATGTATGCACAGGTATGTAATAGATCCTTAACATGAATTCCTCGATTTGGTTAACATGATGTTCTAGTAGATATTGGTATGATTTAAATGACATCTTTATGTGATTTCTCGTGACTTAGTGGGGACAAAGTCTGAAGATTCAAGCTTTAATTGAAAATGAATTTAAACATCGACTATGTACTTCAATGCAATGTTAGAAATGCAATCAGATTAGAATTTAGATGCATACTTCATTGTTAGTCTACACTTTGGGTTATTTAAACAATCTCATGTATGCTAATAACGCAATGTTTACTGTTAGTTTATCTCAAATGGTCTGTAATTGGATTTTGCATTGCAGGATAAAGCAAGTTATATCTCTAGTCATCGAAGTCTTGTAGAACATCTTGGAACATCGGTTACTCATTGCGTGCCTGAGATTTGTTGTAGACTTTCTGAAGAAATCTTGAGATGCATTGCTGCTATTTATTGTAAACTTGCAAGTCGACCACCTCGCATTTTGGATCAACATTCACAATGCACTAGTGATGCATGTATGGATACTATCTCGATTTAAGATTGCTTCAGAATTATTTCTTAAGCCATAATCCAATCTTCATTCTGAACTTTGCAAGCACTTCTAGCATACGGGCTTCGCGAGAACAACATGAAAGGCACTTCGATATTCAAGGTGCGTGTTATTCTTTTCTTGTAACTATGATTCCTAGTCGATGAACCACAACATTTCTTTCAAAAATTGTATAGGATGAACTTTGCTGTTTCCTGCAGCTCCGAGCATACACTGCCAAGGGGATACATCAGGATCTGGAGATCGCGAAAGCCGAATTCGTTGAGTGGTCTGCCAACCGAGCATACACTGCCAAGGGGATGCATGGAACTGCTTGACCTTCTCGAGATGATCTGCCATCACTTTTCCAGTCCTGATTCCTGAGGGGAAGGCCATCCACGCATGCTTCAAAAGGAAGCCTGAGAAGTGCGTTGAGTGGTCACCATTCAAGTCGTCCTTCGGATACATCGTGCATAAGGATTTAGCAAAATAGCAAGAGGAATCCAAATAAATCATTTGTGCATGTGGTCTTGTAGGTTTGTGTGTGAAGTCGATTGTTCCTGAAAGGGAGATAGAAATAATGAAAATGGTGAATAAAAGCATGGTCTCTGTGACTCTGAGTCCTTAGTGTAAATGTGTAATTAATGAGTCTTTAGTGTAAATGTGTAATTAATTGTTTCACTTGATCTGGTTGTTAGTCAATTAATTCTAGTCATCTATTTATTTTCTTCATTGGCATTTTTCTCCGTTGGCCATGAATTCCTTTCATTGTTTAATGTTAGGACAATAAATTCTTTCATTGGAATATTTTATCTATTAATTGATGTGAAAAATGTATTGAATCGCGATGCAATTCTCATTTCTCAAACAAAATAATCTGATTAAAAATGGTAATCGATCTAAAGTGATTCTTGGTTCTCATGCATTAGATATACTACGTCTGTTGAAGCAACATCACAAATGTGAAATGTTAAAACAAATACAAACAAAACATACAAATGTGAAAAGTTTGACAAGTTAATGTCATGAAGCATACATGGACTTGGAATAACAAACAACAA
Source organism: Boesenbergia rotunda (assembly GCA_024364735.1). NCBI lineage: Eukaryota > Viridiplantae > Streptophyta > Magnoliopsida > Zingiberales > Zingiberaceae > Boesenbergia > Boesenbergia rotunda. The sequence goes on from JAGFNQ010002414.1 coordinate 109,778, forward strand.
ATACAATTAATCGTGGTGTGCATTCAACCCACCTTATGAGTCTATGACCCATTAGCTCAAATAAGAATAAAAATTTATAAGTAACGAATATATTAACTCGGACAACGAATAAAAATTTACAAGTATCGATTATAACCTTATAAAAATATAAGATGAATTATAGTTCTGAGATCTTTTTCTATCAATTCGGTTGTTTTTCAATTTTGATTCACATGTAAACAAACATAATACACAAAATTAGATTAGGGTCAAAATTATTCGGTCAAATTGGTTCGGTTTACTCGGTTATTTTGGTAAAATTCGGTCGATTCGGTTTTTCTGGAAAAATTCGATTTATTCGGTTCGGTTCGGTTCGGTTTTAACCGAATACTCACCCCTATTGGTGAGTGTTTCGAGTGCAGACGAATGTCGAACAGATTCAGGATCTGAATTTAAATTGTGAGTAGCGTCACTTGACGAATAAAGATATCGAGTCTTACATAGAAGTAGTCTCCTTAAAATAAATTATCCCTTTCGATAATGTTTAGATTGGAATCATGACGTAACTTTAACATATATTAATATTACAAACTGAGTATATATCGTGTTTATATATTTACAGTGATTCAGTCAAAGAGTAAGATGGGCTTTCAATAGTGAGGTGACATTGAGAACTGTTTTTGTTGGCGCTCTTCCTGCATGAAAGATGATCGTCAGTAATCCACCGGGAGAATTCTCCGGCAAGACCCTTCCTTCTAGAGTCAAATATAATATTGTTGAAGAGCGAGGTGGACTCTCAAGAATGAGGTGTCACCGAGAATTGTTCCTGTTGGCGCCCTTCCTGCAAGAAAGATGATCGTCAACAATCCACCGGAAGAATTCTCCGGTAAAGTCCTCCGACAATCAAGTCAGTGTCCGGTAGATAAGATGAAAATTGGAGAAGAATTGTAATTAAAAATTATGCATACCTGTGGGTGAAGGAAGGAGAGTCTTATATAGTCGGGGGAGTCGACTCTCTGTCCTAGTTCTGTCACATTTTATCTCATGTGAGGGCAATATCAGGTGTCGCTGTCAGCTCGCCGACTGGCGCCGCCCCCTCCTGACATATGCAGGGGTGTCGTAGTACGGGTTACCAGAGCTTGTCGGAAAGGTACTGTGTCAGCAGGATATCCGTGATTCGGACACGAGTAGTGTCAGGTCTGAACCGACCTGCACCGACTCTTGTTCCACCTTTATCAGTATGGTGTCAGGAAAGGTACTGTCTCAGATAGCGACAACTCCCCAGTCGAAGCGCACCAAAAGGATGCGTCGATCGGCTACTTCGAGGGAAATCTACCTATGCAGTTATTAACATATCGATCGGAGCATTTATGTCACGCCGAATCATGGGGTACTCGGACCTAGCGCGACCGACTTATCCTTCGGAAAAAGGATTATAACACAGGGAGGGTGTCGACCAGGCGCCTACCAAGTGTCGACCGAGCGCCAACCGAGTGTCGACCGAGCGCCGACCGAGTGTCGACCGAGCACCGACCGAGTGTCGACCGAGCGCCGACCGAGTGTCGACCGAGCACCGACCGAGTGTCGATCGAGTGCCGACTAGGAGCTGACCAGTTGACAGTAGGTCGAGCACTCGATGTTTCATGTTGAGACTTATTCAAATTGAACCCGATTAGCTATCTAGTCGGGCGATCTGACCCGAGTGGAACTCGAGCCCGTAGCCCTGATCTGCCATGCACGTCGGGTAGTCGAAATTTCTGTGACCATGATCTATCCTCATGAGGCGCCGAGCTGATTGACCAGGATCCTATGGGAAGGAAAATTATATAACAAAACAAAACAGATACACGTGGCATGCAAAATAATGTGCGTCATGCAAAACAAAGCAAATGCATGTGACATGAGAATTCACGTATTCGAAAGAGACATTCGCGTATTCAAAAGGGACTAATGACAAACATTGGCTGATTCAAGTGTTTTAGGCCATAACATCTAAGTATTAGAGCTGTGTTACAAGTGGTGCCCCTCTTCATTCGAAGATTCTTTCTTTCTCGTAAGGAAAGTAGATCTTCGGGTTCTCCATTCTTGGTTGTCAAGCTCGAGCAGAGACGAAGAGAATCCAAGTTATGTTGCTGCACAGAATTTGATCAGAGGAGGAGAGTTCACAAAGGAAAGCATCAAACTCGACGGTCAAAGGAGGAGAGTTCGCTAGGAGAAGCATTGAACCCGATGGCTTCGAGGACGAGAAGAACTTTAGCAGCGTTTTGGGTGACTCGCGGTGACGACGCCCACGATCTTAAAACCGATCAAGGCCAAGTTTCTTAAGAAAATTGAAGGATGACAGATAATTTTGTTCATTCTGCAATTCCTAAGTTTGATGGACATATGATTATTTATCACGCTCCCAGAAGCCCGTGCTCGCACAAAAAATCGAGCAACGTCTCTCATATACGACAGACTATCTAAAACTTAATACATACACATCTCAACACTGTTAGGACCGGTAGGAGAGCTAGAGGGAGGATGATTAACTCCGATCTTTGCTCATTGATAATTTGTTGCGGCGGAAGACTTGAGTAATGCTAACACCTTGATTTTACTTGATATCCACCTCCTTGAGGTGACTAATCCAAGGATCCGCTCTATCTCACTCTCTCATACACTATGAAAGATCTTTCTTCTTGAGGTGGAGAAACCTCTTACAAGCTTACAAGAAGATACAACAAGAACTCAAGCAAATACAAAATAAATCTTACAAGATTTCCACACTTAGATCCTTGCTTATCTTGTTTTCTCCTTCTTCTTGATTGGAAAATACCTCTAGAAGTGCACCAACACTTGCTAAGAACTAGAGAGGAAATAGGAAAAGAAGTGTCGAAGAGTTGCCGAAGGATGCCGAGACCTTGAGCTTCAAACTTACGTAAAAACCCTATATACCCGACGCCTATGGTTCCCTAATCGATTACCACGTTAGACTTAGCAGTTCAACGACTATGTTTTGAAGCTTAATCGATTAGTCAATCGATTGCTGAATCAATTCAGCGTATTTCTGTGCTCTCGCACAATACTGCTTTAATCGATTGCCCAATCGATTACCGAACACTTTAATCGATTGACCAATCAATTAAGAGAAGGCTGAATCGATTACCCAATCGATTCAGCCAGCTTCTGTTCTCGCAACTCATCTCTCTCAATGATTGCCCAATCAATTACGGTTCGTCTTATTAAATTACCCAATTGATTACGGTCCGCCTTAATCAATTACCCAAATGATTAAGAACCTTTCTGTTCTTGTAAGACAATAACACAATCGATCACCCAATCGATTGCTCAACCCTAACTTGCTTAACTCAAGTTTAGGGTTCCTTTACCTAACCCCGGTCAACCGTGACCTGTTAGGACTTTCTCACTAAGTGTCCGATCATCCCTTTGACCGACTTAGATTTTTCTTGCCTAGTTCCCAACTAGGACTTAACTTAGTTCCCAACCAGGTTTGTCTAACACTCGAGTTAGATATAGTCTCTCGGTAGACTTCCACCTTACCAACATGTGATCTCCCCGATCCACCTGAACTTCACCTAATCCCACTAGGTGTACCTAGTCCCACTAAGACTTTTCTCATGTCAGTGTACGATCTCCCTCATCCACCTAGACTTCACCTAGTCCTACTAGTTGTGCCTAGTCCCACTAAGACTTTTCTCGTGCTAGCGTGCAATCTTCTCGATCCACCTGGACTTCACCTAGTCCCACTATGACTTTTCCCCGTTAAGTCTTCAGTCAACCTTGACCCACTTGACTCACAAGATATTCAAACATCATTCGACATTCAAACATCATTATCAAACATCAACACTTAAGCTTACCAAGCTTACCACACATAAGCTCACTCGAGCCTAGTCAAACTAGGTCAACCCCCTGACCTAACAAAGATTGAACCAACAAACACAACATGGCACAACCGCCTCATATGGCTGACATATACACAATCAGAAATAAAAGAAAATACCACAACTACACATATAAACAATTTGCATAATAAATGATAAACATCATAAATAAATTTTCGTAAACTAAAATACAACAAATCGAAATTCAGCGGAAGCAAATAAAAACACGTCCAAAGAAAAGTCAAATATCATTAAAAATGATAACAAAATCAATACGATACCAATACAATAAAATACTACAAAAATACGAAGAAAATACTCAAACAAGAGACTGACAGTTAGATCTTCTCCTGGTGGCATGAGATGCAACTATCAACTACCTGAAATAAGAAAAGGGGTGATTGAGGGATGGTGAGTTCTGGGTGAAACTCTGCGGGTATAAGAATATATAAATGCATGGTATATAAAAGGGTAAAATAAGCATATGGAATCAAAAGTATACAATCTCTGAAATAAAAAACATAAAACAAATATATCTGTACAAACAAAACATACCTGAAATTCATATAACATGCAGGGGCAAGATCAGAAATCTCTCTAATATCTCAATAAACTGTTAATACTGCCGAACATATCTAGATCATATAATAAATGCAAATAATAACCGTATATGCATGTCAAACAATGCAACAATCATAACTCAAACAAGTGCAACAAACACAAGCAAATGCATAATGCATAATATACGTATGATGTCATGACCTGTATTGTATACACACTAACTACCGCTACATTTGAAAAGTTGAGTGGATAAGATAGAAGTGTCCAATACCTGTGGCTATGCAAATACATTACAATATTTGTGGCCCTAGATGAAAAGTCGATGCACCTGTGGCTATAAAGACCCTGAAGCATCTGTGGGGACTCCAAACACCTGGAGAGTATCAACTGTTTGCATACAGCTCCAACTGAGCGTGGCACAACAGAAAAAAATATACTCGACGACTCGTCTCAACCACAAGGGAGCCAGTAGTTGTCGGCCTACAAACAATACTGTCACTAATATGCACAACCTCAATCAAACCAAAACCATACATCAATATGATACAAAAACACAAATAATACCAAAGTGAATAAACATGCACTAATCTATTAGATAGGGTTTATCTAATGTCAACCAAACCCTAGATAGGTCAAATAATAATTCTACAGTACACGTGTACAAGTGATACTCTTTAGATCAAAAGTCAAAAGATGAGACTGTATAACTGAATATTTTGAATTACTACTCAAAGGTCAAGCAAGAATAAAGTATCAAGCAGGAAAAACAAGACAAATACATTTAAGATAAAGCAACCTACTCAAATAATAAAACAATCATGCATTTAAGGTAAACGATACTATAAGAATCAAGTAATAAGTACCCGCCTTTAATGTAGTGTGTATCAAACTATCTTGAAGCCCAAAAGATCGTAACGAACTCGAATCTTACAAGCATAAAATACAAAGCAAAAAGTAAGGATCGACAAAATAATATATCATCATATTTATTGATTAATTATCTTTTTACTCCACATTTTATTAGTTGACCCATAACTCAATCCAACCCTAACATCGGTACCAACTTCCAATAACTCATTACCAACAAGCAAACCCGATCATGATACTACACTAGAAATCGAGCCCTTAAGAAGAACATTCCAATCGGAGCTCATGGCAAACCAACACAATACTAAATAGAATTAGTTCTAAAACATAAACATGCTTCCATCAATCATCCCAACACAGACTTCCAAATCCAAAATTTACATAGAGCTCACGGCAAGAATGCCACAGCCATCACCATCTACATGAGCAACCACCATACCTCATCCACCTACAAGTCTAAAGGTCCAAGATCAAGCTAGTGAACCAAAAATCTAATCCCATCTAACAAAGCTCACGGCATACCATCAAGAACAACCATCTAATTTGTAAACAATAAAATTCGGAAATCTGATCTTATCAGAAACTTAGTGTTAAATCCGACACTTTCGATTAAGTTTCGGAAATTTTCGGAGAATTACCAGATAGATTCCGGGGTTCCGAGTCCTTGGATATAAAATTAGGGACTAAAATGTAATAGAACTAATTGTTACAAGGGCTATAGCGTATATAACCTTAAGCCTAGGGGTGTTTTTGTAATTAGACGAAAAATAGGTGGACTTAAATGAAAAAGGGACAAGGTTAAGAGGCTATTAGGGCTTAAGTTCCGCCGCTGTCTTTCCTCCCTACCCGATCAAAACCAAGCCGCCACTGCTCTCCGTCGCCGATTCCTTCGTTTGCCTCCTTCTCGATCGGCACCGGCGACGAACCCCAACACCCCCACCCCCACACGGCCACCAGCTTCGGAAAATCGAGGGAGACGACCCTTGATTGTGCCTCGGTGGCTTCTGAGCTCCCTGTCCTTGGTCGAGCATGAGCAGGTAAGGATCTCTAGCTAGGGCACAGCCATCTGAGAGGTTATCCCAAAACCAATGACCGACTTTGGAATCCTGCAGCTTAATCTTCTCTGTCGTCGACCACTAGATTCACCTCCTTGCTCAAGGAGCGTCGGAAGGTGAAGAAGAGGGGTGAGCCGAAGAAGTTGAGGTAAGGTTGTGTGCTTGTATCGGATTTGGGAAAGACTAGGCAATAGAATTGCTGATTTGCCTATCTTTGAATGAACTTTGTGTAATTGGCTGTGTTTTGGAGTTTGCAGTGGTTGCGTGAGCTTCACTAGTGGGTGGAGATCGTTTACGCTTGCTGTGTGGAACGACAATTGGAGTTGGATTGAATTTGGTAGCAATTTACCTTCTTGGAGTTGGCTGTGGTAGGCTTGAGATTGGGGTTCCTCAGCTTTGATTACCGTGGACAGCTGCTCCGGGCTCAGGTTTGGAGATGTTTTGGGTTCTAGTGTAATTGCTCATTGGTGTTCGAGTTATCTTCCATGCCATAAGGTTGTATTATAGTTTTATTCCTTTGGCATTGATCCATGGGAGAAACTGATAGCAATTGCATTTCTTGCTTACGGTTGGTTTAATTAGGAATTAATCACTAATAGAGGACTTAAACCTAATCGGGAGGGGGTTGAATTGGAAATGAGCCTTAACCTAGATCTTAATTACATGGGGTAATTAGGAACCTTCTATTTAATTAAAGGAAATTAAATAGAAAGAAATGGATTTGGTTAACCCTAAAACGAATTAGGGCTTAATTAGCTAGATGTTATTGTTGTTAATAGCTAATTAAATAAATCCTTGATACAGGGGCTTGATTTGGCTTATTATTGGCGGGTGGTTCTGTCTCGTTGATACGGACTTCACCTATTTGGAGGCGGGTACCCTTTGACTTATCTATCTTGATATTGTTATTTTGTTATGCATAGAATGTTATAGATAGCAGTAAGATTCTACGCTATCCCTGGTTATTATGTCTGTTCTGGATATTGTTGTTTATCCCTGTTTATTATGCCAGTTCTGGATACTTGTTGTTCATCCCTGAGTTATTCTGCTGTTAGTTCCATACAGTCTCAGGTATTGTCATATCCATTTGTATGCTAGAGATCGTGGTATTGTCTCCTGCATTTGACCTTGAGGGATTGGTAGTTTTCCGGTCAGTATACCTTGTAGGTTACCTGTATTTCCTGTTATAGGATTTCAGACTGAGACTTAGTATACTGAGGACTTGGGAGGGAGGTATGTGTATCTATCATACACCATCCTTACACTGTTGCATGCCGGCGATCAGCGACTCCCTTGTGGTTGAGCCTAATCGTCTTCCGGTACATGACATGCACACACGACCACTCATGGGTTAGTGGATACCGTAGATGTGTGCATTTGCCCTGTATTGCTCCGTTCGGCCACTATGAGGAGGGTGAGCGCGGGCGTGGTAGCAAGCAGGGATCCCTTCTCGTACTGAGCCACGAGGAGATGAGAGCTTGACTCCCCCATTGCTTGGGGTCGGAGCGGAGTCTCCATCAGCATCCTGTCCACCCGGTCACTCAGGAGCAGTGATGGCAGGGTGTATAGTTGTCAGAGCCCTACCCGTTCAGACGTCCCTATGACAGGTGTACGATGATCTGTCTGGTGTCAGGGGTGACACATGTCATTGCACCATGTGCATACTTTGCATCTTGCATTGTTCGCTGCACTTATTTGCTGCACTTGTTTGACATCGCATATACTGGAGACTTGTTATCTGTACTTATATGCCTATTGTTTTCCTTTGGTATTTCTTACCCTCTTTCCATGTTAGATGGATTCAGGTATGTATCTACCCAGTATTTTCAGTTCTAGTCTTTCCCTCTTGTTGATATGAGGCTGTATTAACGGAACTCTTGTTGTTAGTATAACTTTCTATGCATATCTGTTGGGTATTCGCTGAGCTATGGACTCACCCCGTTGCCATACATGTTTATTTCAGGTTGAGGTCTGCGAGGAGATCCCGAGCCGCCAGTCCCCAGCTCCAGAGGAGCTCTTTTTGGTTTCCGTTGTTTTGTTATGGACCCTGTAGTATTCCTATGCTTCCGTTGTGATGTTTTAACCATGTATGCACGTTTTATTTGATAGTATTGTACTTTTGAGTCCTACGTTGGACTTCATTCGATTTTGGTTTTGTTCCTGCCCCCTGGCAGCTCAGGTGAGTTCGGATTTGGTTTTTTTTTCGATAGTTATAATTATATAACTGTTATTTCTGCATATATCTGAGGCCTGAGGCCCTTTAAACTGCGTGGTTGTGTTATATTATCTGTGTATATGTGTAAATTGTCCGCCGGACAGGGGAGGTGCTGTCCGATTTTCTATTGGAACAGCGGCTCCTCGGTGTCGGGGCGTGACACTTAGAGTTTCATCCCAATTGGAAATTCACGACACACACACAAACGAGCAAAAGTTGCACCACCCTTAATCCCAAGCAAATCACAATCGAAAACCCAACATATCCATTCCAAGAGCATCAATTACATGAAACTCACCTGCGATTGCGCCAGCCACAATTCGCCTTCTTAGATCCGGTGCGATCCAACCACAAGTCAGAGAACCCAGACAAAGGTTCCCTTTTCCGATGAGCCCTCCTCAACCCGAGATCCACTCTCGATGTGAGAAGTAGATCGTCACAAGGGGTACCGGCTCGAGAGTAGATGACGACAAGGATTCTGATAACAAGGAAGAAGGTGTGGCTTGCAATTCGTGTGGTATCATCGTGGTGATCGATGCGCGTGCAAGCTCAGCTCGGCCTCCGCACCGCGGTGCTCCGAAGGAAGAAAAGAGGATCACCGGAGGTGGTGGTTGGCTTGGCCTCGGCTACCTATGCCATCGGGCTCTCGATCGGATGGGGGCGGCGACGCGAAGAGGAGAGGGGAGAAGCAGATCGATTCAAAAAAGGTGGATCTGTCACCTCAGCGACCCCCTGGTCTCTGTCCCACGAGGTTTCCAGAGGGAGGTAAATCAAGGATTTACTGAGGGTAGAGAAGGCGTCTGGGGGCCGAGAGAATTTAAGCCAACAGACCAAGATTTTAACCCCATGCGCAACTGACGACTCTTGACCCCATGACCTCCGTTTCAAGCAGCAGGCGCCTTACCCACTCACCCAGCCCGTGGGGGTGGGGGAGAAGCAGATCGAGAGAGAGAGAGAGAGAGGGAAAGAGAGTTTTGCTATGCAAAGAACTTTACCGTGCAAACTCAATGCAAACCTTAACAATTTTTTTGGTTTGAAAAAGTTTTTGTGCTTAATACTATAACCCAAGTGGGAACACTAAACCCTAGGGGTAAACGCAATCAAAAAATAAAAAAAATGAAATGAAAAATAAAGAAAAAATCAAATACACTAGGTTTGCACGAGTTTGCACGGTACGACCCTTAGCATAAAATTTCTGTGTATGTGTGTGTGTATTCTGAAATTTAAAATTTAAATTTTTTTCTCAATTAATTCGTATCTAATCTATCTTGTGTCTAATTATCCCAGCAAATATTTTCAAAATTCCAAAAAATTATCCCGACCTTTTTAATAAAATTGTTTTCATTTTTAAACTCTTATATATATATATAATTATTTATTTGTTTGTTTATTTATTAATTATTATTATTATTATTTCTAAACCATATTTTTACATATTGGTCCATGTTTATGGAAAAATTTCCACGCTCAAAGAAGAATTGGAGTTTGGTGGAAACGAGAATTCTTGTTGCAATAGAAAGAGTGGAGAACAACAAAAATTAATTGTAGACCAGAAGCTGAATGATTGAAGATCAAGAATTATTTGTTCCAAGTTATTGATCGAACTATTACCGATGCAATCCTCAACAAAATGTTGGATATAAGTTAATGACAAAGATGTGGAGAGGAAAAAGACTCCATTATAAATGAGACTTTAGTCTCACATTAAGGGGGCGCTTGGTATACATTCGGCAATGAGAATGGTAATGAGTTTTGATTGAGGGGGTTTATGGGTTTGATGATAACCTAGTGGGGGCTGGGTTATAAAATCATGGGTATCATATCCTTATTTTGATTCCGATCTCGTATACCAAGCATCATAAATGAGAATGAAATAGATTTCATTTCTATTCCCGACTTCTAAACCCGCTTACCAAGTACCCCCTAAGAGTTTTAAGTCATATTAGTTCGTTTAAATTAATTCACAAGCATATTAGTTGTGAACAAATACATTGGGAGAAACTCTCTCTCACGCGTGAGTGTGCAAGGGGGTGAGTAACTCTAGACGTTTTTATTTGGACAGTTAATAAGCAGTAATGACGTTAATTTGATACTGCATAGGTCTAAGCCTTATATAAAAAGGTTGTGACCAAGATTAAAATACAGAAAGAAAAAGAGCAAAAATTTTCTTCCATCTTCATTCCCCAAATCTTCCATGTGTTCCCGCTCGGTGGATTACCTAGTAGAGAAATCGAGTACTTTCTCAGTTCGCCACGAGCAACCAATACTTAGCTGTGTACGTGATTCTGTTGTTGTGTCCTAGGAAATAGATGTCTATCATTACCTCGAAGGATAGTTAGAGAAGGACGAATTCTTTTTAACGAAACTGCATTACGTAGGCCTCAGCAACACAAGTCTAGAGCTTCAGCTCGAGAGCCTCAGGTTGAGAGTCTGTACTTAGTTCATGCACTGCACTATGAATACAAGGCAGCTCAAGTCTTCCCAACCAACTCAGCCATTCCGAACAGCTCTTCCCTGGTAGGCAATTTAGAATTATTGGTTTCAGTCACTCGACAAATAAGTTGAAATTAATTATATATTTTCAATTTAATTTATTATCTCCGATAGTATCTGTAACAATCTTAAAACAAATTCAATTCTGTTGAGATGCCCGAACGTGTTGAGGTGAAATAAGCTCATCACCAAGCCCCTCCGCCCCGATTGGGAATGCTCCAATAACCATGGGGAAAATTAGGGAAGTTCATTGGGTGGTGCAGCAGAAGATCCTCTTCTACCTGACCACGCTCAATCTAGCTCGGTTCTTGATCGAGGATCCTCCCAAGCATGCTGAGAATGTTGATGTTCAGATCATTAGTGCAGTGGAGGCTTAGACTCATTCTGAGTACCTATGCCAAAACTATATCCTCAACTGCCTTGTCGACTTGTTATATGTTGTGTACAGCACGAAGAGAACGGCTAAGGAGCTATGAGAGTTCATGTTGGAGCAATCTAGGTACTTTGGGTTTTGATGTTTGGGCAAAGGTTTAGGATTATTGTTGTATTTAATATGCATTGTGAGTATGCAGGGTATAGGTACAACAAAGGAGAAAAGTTTAAGTGACATCTTGGCAAAGGAAGACTCGACAACAAGGACCGAGGCCGAAGGAAGCTTTAGAAGGCAAGACATGAAGGATGGGGAGGCATCCGAGGCAGGGGCATAGCCACCTTAAGGAGAGGGGGTGCGATCGCCCCCTCTCAAATTTTATTAAAAAAATAATATATATATATATATATATATATATACACTTGTTATTATTTTTCTTAGTCGATCACCACCATTCATTGTCGAAAACTGAAACTGATCACATATTTAGAAAGCTCATGACCTAAGCTATCCATTGCTAAATTAAAATTGAATCCAGTTTGAACTAAATTCAGGTACAAAGATAAGGATTACATTGATTTAAACCAGGATTAATTTGGTCAAGTTATGACCGAATCAAGTTTAATATTTAAACGGGTTCGATCCATTTAAAACGAATTAGGATATTTTCGAGAAAAATATTTATATTTTTTCTCTCCCTTTTCTCCCTACGCATGTTACAACCCTGTCATATCGTATGTCACCTCTTCGTTCATTCTTCTCTTTTATTTTTCTCTTCCTCTTCTTCCACAATTGCTTCTTCTCTTTCTCTTCTCCAACAACAGTAAACCTATAATTTGTTCCGCTCATCTTCTTAAGCACCAGAGCTTTCTTTTCTTCTCCTTTCTCTTCTCCAATGAGCAAAAAATACAGTATCAACTTCTGCCCTCTTCCAACAATAAAAACAGTCCTCAGCCCTCACATCTTCTCCCTCTTCTTATATTTTTAGGATTTTATTAACACCACGAAAATAGTTTTGTTTTTACTCCTTCCTCTCCCTATTTTCTCTCTTCTCTATTTTTCTCAAAAGCAATGGTTTTCTAAGAGGAATAAGTTATTTCTTTCTTCTTTCATATTTAATTAATTAAAGATAAAGAAAAATTATAAAGTATAAACTGTATTTTATTAGGTTGCTAGTTAGGATGATTATTTAGATCACAATGAAGATCTTATATGTAGAAATGCTAAATATTACGAGAAAGCGATATCACAAATTATTTTTTGACTTTAAATCATAAAAAAGTTTTGAGGATTCATATGTTATTGTTTCAACTAAAACTAAGGGTTGTGATCAAAATTTTCGAATTTAAGTTCCTTTTCAGCTCCTTAAATTTGAAATCTAGGTTTTTAAATGATGAAATCGATCTACATTAATATTTAGAATTTTTGAAAATCGCCCCACCTGGTCGAAAATCCTAGCTACGCCACTGATCCGAGGGACGCAAGGTTGATGGAGGAGACTAGAAAGCTAGGTCTAGGTTGGTCGAGCAAGGACGAGTGCTGAGTGACTGTACTCGGGGTTGCAACCCTAGGTTTAGGGTTTGGGTAGTACTCAACTGCTGCATGTAACAGTCGACTGGTGTTGGGCACAGAAAGATCAGTCGACTGCTACATGTAACAGTCGACTGATGTCGCTGGAATTCGAATGTTGGACTGTAATGTTCGAATCCAAGTGGACCAGTCGACTGGTGTTGCACCAGTCGACTGTTTTAGGATTGAGCTCTATTTAAGAGAGCTCGGTTTGGATGGACAAAGATTAACGAAATTAGTAGTCTACAAATGCTCAGGAGTTGTTGCAATGTTGTGGCAAGTTTTTCCACCCACAAAGAACGACGCGAGCTAGGCGGAATCTTTCCGGAGAATCATCCATGACGGATCGAGATCGTCCACCTTACGGACAACCGTGGAGTAGGAATTTTATCACCGAACTATGTTAAATCGATTTAAATAATTGTATATATAGATTATTAAAAAAATCCATATAATTTTTTTTTCATGTGTCATACATTATCTAATCATATATCTTTGTTTATTGATTTTTTTCCCATCCTCAAATTCGAGGAAAAAATATTTTTAAAATTTAATTCTTAACATAAAAACCTCAAATCTCATGCACAAAATTGGTTCAAATTTTTTTATTTCATAAATCATTTTAAAAAGTTTACACTGGAGATACATTAAAGAGTGAAAAGGTTGCATTAGAGATGCCTGAGATGGAAAGGTTGCACAATTTCAAAATTCTCAAAAAGACATATCAAAAATTAAATTTTATTAAAGGAGTCATTTTTTTCTAAAATATCTTTCTTATTAAAAAATATTAAAAAATAAAAATTATTTTTCGCTACTCGACCAGCTGTTTGCGTGGCAGTATAGCTGGGCGGGCTTGACTGTCCGCACGGCCTGGCCACTCGATCAAACCCTTCCGCACGGAGCCGCTCCCCCTGCTCCGCGCATGACCGAGAGGCTCACTAGGCTAGGCAGGCGGCCACGTGCGGCTAGTAAGGATGATATTTTTCTCAGTGATTCGAGGTCTCGCGGAGAAAATTCAAAATGAAAAAAATTTGGGAGGGTGCTTAATAAGAATTTAGAAGATAAAAATAAAATATATTTTATTCTTATTTATGATATTTAGTATATAAAAATCAAAATTAAAATATAGATATGATATCCTTAATTGTATAATCCAACTTCGACTAGGTTATCATTAAACCTATAAACCCCTCAATCAAAATTCATTATCATTTTCATTACCGAATGTATACTAAGCGTCCCATGAGAGATATAATCGGGTATGAGTTCGAATTTGAAGATTTGAAAAAATCTCCGCAATATATTGGAGATAGTTATGGAAATATTATCCCTATTTCGAATCCGTCTCGATAATCCTGATAATAATAAAAATAAAAATATAATTTATATAATTTTTTATAATATTTAAAGTTAAATTTTAATAGTAAATTAATTTAAAACGGGGATAGAGCCGGTATGAGAATTTAATCCTCTTAGGTCGGACATGGAAATTTCTTGATTAGGTAATACCGATGATTGAGACAGAGATGCGAGTAGAAATAAAGACGATAACCCCGCTTTCGCTCTACCCTATTCCCATCTAACACCAACGTGATCACGTGAAGTCACCTAGGCAGCCCGTGCGCGACCAAAGGATGCCCGAAGATGTCCCGCTCGGCTAGATGAATGCTCAGGCAGGTCGTGCGGAAAATATTTGTATATATATTTTAGCATTATTTAATAAGAAAAGTATTTGAAAAAAAAACAACTCTTTTATAAAATTGAGACTTTAATTGACTTTGGGAATTTTGAAATTTAGGTTGCCCCTTAAAACGCTCATGTATTTATTTGGTTGCTCTCAATTTTTTTTAATAATTCAAATGTTCGAATTTCATTCGTTAATTTTGTGATGAGTTACTTTCCTTTAATTATCTATAGAATAAATTTGGAAAATAATTTATATATACTCGCATTAATTACGACTTGAAATATATATTTTTCATAACATTAAATATATTAAAAAAACAAATGGGCTAAAAAAACATCCCATCAAATGCAATCATAAATTCCATATCAATTTTGAATTTGTCAAAATGTCAGGGTCTAAAATGGCATTTGACCTTTATTCTTTTTTAAACCCGACCTGAAAAGGCATTGCAGCTGCCTCGATTCCGAGAGCAAGAGGAAGACACAGCAGCAGTAGCCATGTCTAGGGTTTTAGGGGGTTGCAGAGTGCTCATGGCGGCGGCCAAGGTCGGGGTGAAGGAAGGAGCGGCAAAGGTGGTGACGAAGGTGGCAGCGGCTGCACCTCCTGCGGCGGCAGCAGCGACGCCGCCGAAGGTGGGCTTGCGGAAGCCGTTACCGGTGTCCCCAGCGATGAGGAAATTCCTGGGCGTCCAGGAAAGCACTCGGATAGAAGTCGTCAAAAAGATCTGGGAGCACATCAAAGCCAACCAGCTTCAGGTTCGATCCCCGCCATGTCTAGGGTTTGAGAAGAGTATAAACATGTATTTGACCTTCGTTGCCTTTCCATAGATCTTACTATCTTGCAGTGTGACCGTTCTTTGTTATTCTAGGAATTTTAGGGTTAGCTCACTATATTTAGCCTCTATGATCGTTGGATGTCGAGATTCTTGTTGTGTCGGCTCCAGCATTAACCATTGTCTCACTCTTTTCGGACTATTTCCGTTCTTCTAGTTGTCGGTGTCGCCTAATTATTACTGTGCTTTGGCGGTTTCGTCGCTGTGGTTTTTCTGTAGTTCAAATTTTCACGACTTGATTATTACTTGATTGATGATTTCTGTTGTGAATGATCGATTTCGGGATGAATTTTGGTGTTTGCACAATCTTCTATTCAGTTTTTATTGATTTGGAAGCTGAGTCTCTTTTGTTCTAAGCTTCTTTCTCCATTTTTGAGTTTTTAGCGATTCGTCTCATTTGCCCTGCTCCATTGACCTCCATGCGACCTTTCTGCCTCCTCTGCACCCCCTCCCTGCTTTCCTTGAGCAGCCCCCTCTGTCCCATTTGTGCCCCCAACTGTGAATATACTTGCTGTTATCATATATCCCCCTGTGAAACTTTTCCTCTTAAAAATTTTCTTTGAAAAATATTTTACATATACAAATTTTTTTTGCTTTCCATATGCAACTTAGCTCTTCCTTTCTCCTTCAGGGCTATACAACTTAAGGTTTGAATATGTTAAGGAAGTCTGGACAAGTTTATTCAGAAAAGGAAGTGACAACAGAAAAAAATAAGTTAGAGCAATCCAAGTGACCCCTTGTTAATTGTCATATTGTTATGTGTTTGTGCTTATTGGATTAGTGGTTCTTCAAGTTTGAGCTACAGAGTTGATAAATCCAGGATTGGTAATTTTTTGTCTACCAGAATTAAGGTCGGCTTATCCATGGTCTAAGTCTGCTTATGCAATTAGTCCAACATTATTTTTATTTGAATCACATTTGACAATAGATAAGTTGTGATAGCGATTTAGATAATTCTTTCATGGATAAGCATGCTGCTACAATAATTTGATGAACATCCTATTGTTGAATTGATTTTCAGAATTCTGTAACTAGGTTTTGACTGTGTAGGATATCAATGTCCCGCATAAACCGGGTTTCCCCTTCCTATCTTGCATGTTCATGCTCACTTTAAATGCAATTGCATTGTGATTGTTACTGTTTCTATAATCAATCAGCTGGCTGAGTATCTCAGAGTTCTTTGATAAACAAAAAAAAAATTGGAAAAAAGAATATATGGTAGTTATCGAAACAACAATAGATGAAGACTTATTCAAAGAATCAGGATTTGTCAATTGGATATGCTCTATCTTGGTTCCTCCCTTTCCTTGCTTCTTTAGTGGAAAAGTTGTAATGATTGGAGAAAGAGGAACAAAAAACACAATGTTATTGAGATATTTGCTCGAGCTACTTACACAGCCATTTCCGGCTCTATCTGATTGATCAAAGTTTCAGTTCTAACATTTTTTTTCTTTCATCATTGCAGAATCCTGCAAACAAGCAGGAGATTCGCTGCGACGAGAAGCTGAAGACTATATTTGACGGCAAAGACAAGATTGGAATGCTCGAAATGGGGAAACTGCTCACTCCTCATTTCCTCAAACCTTAGTAAACCAAGGGATGTTGTCAATGCTGAATGTTTCTGATGTCTGCTGTTAGTTTCTAAGTAAGAAAAACCCTATCCTATGAAACTTGAAACTATGACTCAGGGCACTCCAAACTATGCCTATGTTGATGTTTCTCATGTGTTTTCTCTATGCATGTTGTGCTGATCGTAATGGTACCTTCAGATCTCAGATAAGCTTACTAATTGATTGAATCGATCAGTTGGATTGGTTGAACTAGGAATGGTAGGTTAGTACTCAGTCTGAATCCTTGGATTTCTTTAAAATTTGATGGTGAAATTTTACTCCATCTGGATGAATTTCTCCTCTTTTGCAAAATGTCTCAGTACTTCAAAATAATCAAAATTCAAAACATTCTTCTGAGTTGTGTAAGTATATTAGATAGAAAATTGAAAGGGCAGTTCTAGTTATGTATATTGTTAAAAGGGTATTTTTGTTTTAAATTTTATTAAAATAGAATTTTATTGTAAATTTAATACTTGAAATATTCTTTGTGCTTCATTTTGAAATAATTTTAATTTAAGTTGTATTTTTTTAGATAGATTTTGATTTTGAAATATCCTTTTGTATTTTATTTTAAGGCAGCGACGGTCTGTGTTTTATAGTGGTGTAATATTAGCTGAAGGTGCTAGTGTTTTAGAATAATTTTGGAGACCTTGGGTCGGACTAATTTGGGAGTTGAGTGGTTTTTTCCCTGGTTTGCTCGGTGATCATTACATCGGTCATTATCATTTCAGTCTATTTTCTATTAAAAGAAATTTATCCGAATTAAAAACTTGATTTTTAAATATTTGAGAAATTAAGAAGATATGTGCATTATTACCTTGGGGCATATGATGGGTATTGATTTGGGGGGTTTGGTTGACCTCCTCCCCTCTACTTAGGAAGAAAAATTTGACAAAATAAGTATGTTCGTCTTTCATGTACTAATTATAAATATTTGGGCTAGTAGTTCTCGTGATTTGTCTTCTTCGTGTTGACTTTGAGACGAGTTGGCGGGAGCGTTGAGAGCAAACGAATCGTCTTTTGCTAGCAGGAAGGAAAGGGTATTAATAATTTTTTTTTGTTGTTGAAGTGATTTATCTCAAGTGGTAAACATGAAGATATGTGTTGTTTAAGGTTCCGGGTTTGAGTCCTCTTAGCAATAAATAAATCTCCCCTTTGAGGGGTATGTTGACTGAGATGTTGTCTTGACAGTGAGATCTCTTCTCAACACGTGACACCGTGCCTCCAAAAAAACCCTTGGGGGATTTCTAACTATAGGATCGTTTCGACGGCGGGGTCGATCATTATAAAAAGTTTATTCGGGCAATTTTTTTATCCCTAGCTATGGTATATTTGTAGGAATTTTTTCTCCAAATGGGGAGCGAATCCTGAACGTTGGACTTCTAGACCGTCCATCGCGAGCGCTTCCTGATTTACCCTGATGATTGGTGGTAAATTTTCGTGGTGTCGAGGTGATCACCCCAGGTTCATCTGCTACCTGGTCCAATATTTTTCAGGAAGGAAGGGGTAAGGTGGTTGGCTGACGTGGACGTCAAAATAAGAACTGGATCAATTGCCCATCGGGTAGGTTTAGACCTTATAAGCCCCTAGCAGAGTTTGGTAAGATGCTCTTATCAAACGTAAGCCCTAAATGAAACACGGTCGATCGGAATTTGAAAAAGAACTCTTGTCAACCAAATGCATGTGTTCGTTCGGACACTGGGAGTCCTTTACAAGGGAGGACACCAGCTGAACTGGTCATTGTCTGAGCGGAGCCGAAATAGTCGAATAGATACCTCCGATTGGACATCACGAATAAGGATGCGAAAGCTCAAGGTATAACCAAACGGATAGTCTATTGCATTGGGTAGTCAGACATGACCTCATCTAAGGTTGGTCGGACGCATAACAAGCTCATAGTCCTCGGAGTGGTAGAGCTCCACCCTTAGGGCCTCAATGGCCCTTTGACCAATTGGCCTGACCTCTTAGAAATCTTTTTAAAGGATAAGGTTCACAATGTATATGTCAAAGACACGTGAGATGACATATTGTATAAATACAATGGAATCAAGATACAACAGCGATGGATGTTTCATACGTCAAAAATAATTGATTTGATGACCTCATTTATATTGATGTGATATCTCATTAGAGTAGAGATTATAAAGGTTTTATAAAAGAGATTCTCCTTCTGGTGCAGGCATGCACATCTTGAGAGTTCATCGAGATTTCTTGTTTTTTTATCGTATGTAACTTGACACTGACTTGGACGTTAGAATGATTATGCCGGGAATTAAGTTCATTTTTTAACTGATACAAAATAACTTGTATATGATCTTTACCGTGCAAAACGACAAAAGATCTTCTACTTTTCTGTATTTAGTTGGTATCAATTATTCAATTTATATCGATTAATCTAAACGATGATCAACTTTAATATTCTTAGGTCAACGTAGTTTATTAAGATAAATTTATTCGTTAATTCAACAAAATTGATACTCGATCTTATTGAAAAATTAAAAAATTATACTTGGCATTACAATTTTATTATTATTTGACACACATAATTTTTTTTTTAAAATAAAAGAAGTAGCTCAACTAACTGATTTATCACCGAAAGTGTTTGACGACCACGATTTCTCTCGATGACCGTTTGGTAGCCCAACAATCAATCACGCGGCAAATTATTTGCCATTATTCAAGCTTTAGGAGTAACTTGAGAAAAATGTTTAAATGAGGGGGCTAACTGCAACATATGCCAGGGACGTTTTGCTATAAATGCCCGCGTGGACAATGGACATGCTTGACGACTTCAAACTCCATCCCTTGGTAGCGTCTCCCTTCTTTGACTTCCTCCAAGCTCGAACCTTCGCGACCTCCGATCTCCACTTCGTTGACGTTCCAGCAAAATCCCATCTGCTCTCCCATCCTCGCGCTGAGTTTTCTTCCTTCCTCGCTGCGCGTCTTCCGCCATTTGAATCGGTTCCGGGTTCTAGGTTTTGGATTCGGTCCGGTGGAAGTAATCTGCGCGCGCGCGCTTGGAATCGAGAGGGGGAGGATGAGTTTCCAGGATTTGGAATCAGGGAGGCCGCTCTTGGTGCGGCGGCAGGATCCGACGCAGGCGGTCGCGGCCGGGCTGTTCCAGATTACGACTTCCGTCCGCAACTTCGAGCGCTTGGTCAGCACGATCGGCACCCCCAAGGACACTCCCGACCTCCGGGAGAAGCTGTGAGTGACATTTCTCAGCGGAATGCTGGTTTGGGTATGGTTACGAGAGCGGCTTAGGGCTAAGTATCCACTTTCGCTGAAAATATTTCCGGTAAAATGTTTTCCTAATGTTTTGGTGCGGTGTGGTCTTAAAATCCCTTTTGGTCGATAAAAACATATATATTTTTTTTTGAGAAAATGAGTTCAGAGAGTCATATGGATCGATTGAAACTCTGTTCAATCGGCAGGAGCAGATTGATTGAGCCAGATAAGCTGGTTGCGTCGGCTGGACTCTGTAGCATGATCTAAAAGTGTTTTTTTATATATAAATAAGTTATTACAGTATCAAATGGAGCCTAAGAATGAAGATTATTTTCACTCCCTGCTTTGATGATTTAATGGAGACTGTTAAGTTTGTATTTACTCCAACTGGCTGATTGCTGGATTTGCATGGGTGGAAACTGGAAACTGCAAAGGGATGGAGAAGAGGAGGGGAATCTGACAAAATTGCACATTGAGCTTGAACCACTCATGTCCATTTTTGTGTCACTTTCGCTCCCATCTGTTTCCCCTCTGATTCTATTTTTCTGCCCATGTAAAACCTTGCCTTGTGTTTGCTTAGAGGAGAGGAAGCAGGGGAAAATTGTAGTTTAAATGAAGAGTAAGAAAAGAATTGAATTACCTTGTATTCACTCTGTTTCATGTTTCTTGTTTGTTGGATTGAACTAAATAAATGAAATAATATTACTAATTTCATTTTTTTTCATTTTTTGCGAAAATAAAATAGAAAATTGGAAGTGATCAAATCCTTTTCCCTCTAATTCTCTTCCAGTAATCAAAAAAATTAGTGATTTTATTTTTTCCCTCTCTTTTACATCCTACTTCCATCCTAGTAAATACAATATCTAAGAATTTCTTTGGTAGCTTTTTCACTCGCATAAACCTATCTTTGTCAGTGTGTAAACTTACTGCTTCTAGGAAATCCCTTACCCCAAGCTTGTTTGTCAACTTTTTTCTCTTGTGTATATAAGTAATTTCTCTATTAGTGGAGCCAGTTAAGTTATAAATATATAGCTTATGTTGTATTTTTTTTTACCTTTTCAGGCACAATGCAAGATTACATATTGGCAGTTAGTTAAAGATGCTTCTACCAAACTTAAACAAGCCACTGAAACAGATCATCTTTCCGAAGCTAGTGTAAGTAAATAGTACTTTGAGTTTAATATCTATTGAAGCTTGCATCTGCTTTGGTTGTATGATTGT
This sequence comes from Boesenbergia rotunda, assembly GCA_024364735.1. NCBI lineage: Eukaryota > Viridiplantae > Streptophyta > Magnoliopsida > Zingiberales > Zingiberaceae > Boesenbergia > Boesenbergia rotunda. The sequence continues at coordinate 131,352 of JAGFNQ010002414.1, forward strand.
TTTGGTTAGATGTTTCTATCTTCTTCAGTGTGCAACAGTTAGGTGAACTGTGGAGGTTGTCTTAGCTGGAATTTCAGTTTTGAGAAGCATACCATGCAGACATTTATGCCTTCGAATTTTGTAGTAGTTGTATACTGTTATTTTTTTTCTTGAAGCATTTTCAATAATTGACAAATTAATTTATTAATTTGGCCATATGCTCCAGCCTATCTCCAATGGATCATAAAAACCCACTTAACCTATTCAATGTATAATTGTATCTTAAGACTATCTTAAATTATTAGTGTTTATATTTATTTCTATACCAATGTACCATGTGATGAGTCTTTAATAAGAGGTGCACATATTATTTTTTCCCTAAGTACTTTCTCTAAGGTCTATTCTTCTGAAGTTATGAATAAAATTCTATCTCAACTTTCTCTCATACTAAAGAAGAAAAAATATATATAAAAACCCCACAATATTATGTATGGTTCTTGATTAGTTTATGCTTGTGAGTTGATTACCTACTCATAATGCAATATTGTCATATCGCCATCATGGAGACTTATGTCAAGAATTTGTAGAAGGTGGCTTGTGCAGCATGTATAATGCAATTAACCTCATATGTTAAGTGAGATTACTCAGTTTCTCATTGTACAAATGCTCCTCCAGCATTAGAAAAATGTGGAACCGCCACATTAGCAGCTCCCCATTAACAACCCCACGTTGTAGGAGAGAGGTTCAACAAGAGCACAGGTGTTAAGCGCATGGTGGGAAACGTTCAATGAAATCTTGGGAATCGAACCTTGCCCGATTTGGACACAATATCATGCGCTTACCATTAGAAAAATGTGGAACTGCCACATTAACAACCCCACATCGAAGGAGGGAGGTTCAACAAGAGCACAGGTGTTAAGTGCACGGTGGAAAATGTTCAGGCGATGAAATATTGGGAATTGAACCTTGCTCGATTTGGACACAATATCATGCACTTACCATTTGTGCCAAGTCCTGGAGCTACTCCTCCACCATTAGATGATGGCAAAAGATAACACTCACCCCAGGTGCCCCTCACAGTCTGTCCCAGATTATGTGAAGGGAGGTAAATCATAGGTGACTACTAGCCCAAGTAGTGACCAGTGCATGAAGGAGAGCAGGAACTTGGCTGCCAGCTAGGAAATGACCTTCAAACCTCATGGTGGCAACACCCCATGTACTAGCCAACTGTCCGTCTCGAGGGGACTGCTCCTCTACCATTAGATGGTGGCAAAAGGCGATTTGCTGGCCCCAGCGCCCCCACCAACGCGTACCAATGCCAACGCGGAGGAGGTAAATCACGGGAGTTACTAGTGCGAACAGTGACTAGTGCATAAGGGAGGACATGTACTTGGTTTCGCTAATATTTGATTCCCAAACCTCATGATGACAACGCCTCATGTGCTAGCCATCAGTCCATTCTGTGGGGACTGCTACTCCACCATTAGAGATTTGATGGAAAGTGGATAGACTGAACTTTGGGCTATGCTTTATATCCATTACAACTGGAACATCATGGAGATTCAACATGCATGAATTCATATATTAGTATCCTGACTATTTTGATTACATGACCATCAATATCATGCACTTACCATTTGTGCAAAGTCCTGGAGATGCTCCTCCACCATTAGATGATGGCAAAAGGTAACGCTCACCCCAGGCGCCCCTCACAGTCTGTCCCCAGGTTATGTGAAGGGAGGTAAAGCACAGGTGACTACTAGCCCAAGTAGTGACCAGTGCATGAAGGAGGGCAGGAACTTGGCTGCTAGCTAGGAATTGACCTTCAAACCTCATGGTGGTAACACCCCATGTACTAGCCAACTGCCCGTCTCGAGGGGACTGCTCCTCTACCATTAGATGGTGGCAAAAGGCGATTTGCTGGCCCTAGCGCCCCCACCAACGCGTCCCAATGCCAACGCGGATGAGGTAAATCATGGGAGTTACTAGCGCGAACAGTGACTAGTGCATAAGGGAGGGCAGGTACTTGGTTTCGCTAAGATTTGATCCCCAAACCTCATGATGACAACGCCTCATGTGCTAGCCATCAGTCCATCCTGTGGGGACTGCTACTCCACCATTAGAAAATGATTAACGAGGTTTTTTCAACCAACCTCGGGCGACCGGCCCGGCCACACGGAAGTTTCCCACCGGCCGCCAGGGTAAATCGGGAAGCGCTCGCAGTGGGCAGTCTAGAAGCCCAGCGTCCCAGGGTTCGCGCCCCATTTGGAGGAAAAATTCATGCAAATGCGCCGTAGCTGGGGATCGAACCGCGGATGCCTGGGATAGCGACTAGTCGCCCTACCACTGCACCATAGCCCCGGTGGCGCTACTCCACCATTAGAGATTTGATGGAAAGTGGATAGACTGAACTGGAAACATTATGGAGATTCAACATGCATGAATTCATATCCATTACAACTGGAAACATCATGGAGATTCAACATGCATGAATTCATATATTAGAATCCTGACTATTATGATTACATGACCATCAATATCATGCACTTACCATTTGTGCCAAGTCCTGGAGTTGCTCCTCCACCATTAGATGATGGCAAAAGGTAACACTCACCCCAGGCACCCCTCACAGTCTATCCCCAGATTATGTGAAGGGACGTAAATCACAGGTAACTACTAGCCCAAGTAGTGACCAGTGCATGAAAGAGGGCAGGAACTTGGCTGCCAGCTAGGAATTGACCTTCAGACCTCATGGTGGTAACACCCCATGTACTAGCCAATTGTCCGTCTCGAAGGGACTGCTCCTCTACCATTAGATGGTGGCAAAAGGCGATTTGCTAGCCCCAACACCCCCACCAACGCGTCCCAATGCCAACGCGGAAGAGGTAAATCACGGGAGTTACTAGCGCGAACAGTGACTAGTGCATAAGGGAGGGCAGGTACTTGGTTTCGCTAAGATTTGATCCCCAAACCTCATGATGACAACACCTCATGTGCTAGCCATCAGTTCATCCTGTGAGGACTGCTACTCCACCATTAGAGTGGCAAAAGGCGAAACGCTCGCCCTCAGCGCCCCCGCCAGCCCGCCCCAGGACCAACACGGAGCTACTCCACCATTAGAGATTTGATGGAAAGTGGATAGACTGAACTTTGGGCTATGCTTTATATCCATTACAACTGGAAACATCATGGAGATTCAACATGCATGAATTCATATATTAGAATCCTGACTATTGTGATTACATGACCATCAACCTTTCTCATTTAACTAATAATCAATTCTTTCTTATTTCTGTCATGACATTTTCCTCATGGTTAAGCATTGTGATAACTTGCAGACAAGCAAAAGGATAACTGATGCAAAACTTGCAAAGGACTTCCAAAACATTTTGAAGGAGTACCAGAAACTTCAACGGCTTGCAGCTGAGAGAGAAACTGCATTTGCTCCATTGGTTCCCCAAGCTGTTCATCCATCATCAAGGCAAGCTGTTGTATTCAATTTATGCACTTGAGTTTGCATTGAATTTCTGCATGTGTTTTGCTTGCATTTTACATCTCAATTTCATTAATAGATCTGTGTGCTACTCTTTCCATCTTTATTTGCTTTTGTTTTGTTTGTGGAATGGCTTTTGTGGATTTTAGTACTTATGTGTATTTGATTTGGTGCAAAATCCTGAGTGAAGGTTGGTTTTGTTGGATTAGAAACTTCGTATTTATAGAGGGTTCTGCTAGTTTAGTTCAGTAGCTATCCCCTCTTTTCTTTGTTCATTTAGTACTTTTAACTGTATTCTCCTCAAGGATTTTTAGTATTATTAGGGTTAGAACCTGAGTCTTAAACCTTGTGGACTCTCTACGTGGAAGTGTTAAGTAATCAAAGGTTATTTAGAAAACAGACAATATATACATCTGGTAAAAAATAAAAGAGTTATTGGACAGATTTTCTGGTGTTTTGGAGGTATTGAAACCTAGGGCTCCACTTGCCTTTATTATGGTACTTGCCACATATCACCAAAAGATTGAGCTGCATATCAGGTTAAGGTCCTTGCTTCACACATGATATTGTTTCCATCAGACCTGATAGAAGAACTGAATCATCAAATTTAACTTGAGTTGAATCACGTGGCCAAAATGCATAAGTTAAAAACTAATCATAATACACCTATCTAAGCCTATTTCTTTGATGTTGATTGGGATGCTATAATCTTCCCTGAAAGCTTGACAACCTTGTTTGGTTGCCATCCAAGTCACATGTCAAAATCATTCTTAATAGACGGCTTTTCGGTCTCATTCTAATGGTGTTTCCACCTTCTATAAGTAGCTCTCTGGATCCTCTATGGTACTATATCTCTTTTAAATCATTTTGTCAAGGCCCATGCTAAAACCTTGAATTTATACTTTAAAAAGAGTAGTATTCACCAATAAAGATTCAGTTGTTAGCATATATTCTTCAAAGCCACCACAGAATGGATGTGAATTTTGTAATATTGTCTTTGGGATATTACAAACTCGTGCTAAATAATATTTTCAACGTAGAATCAATGAATAAGAAAAGAGATGAATGATGATCTGAACTTATCAATTTTTATGCCCTGATGAGCATAATCATTTAGTTTTATTTTCCTCCTATGCCCTTATATTAACTTGTACTCTCTACACAATTTGTGCAGATATGTTTCTATGGGCGAGCCTGATAATATTTCTAATAAGCCTGTTGAGCATGCTCTACTTTTGGAGTCCAAAAGGTGACTAATTTCTGTCTTTATTGAATTGTAATTTGATGTGTGGCATAAAATATATATTTAAGTTGTATGTGGAATATAATCAATAATCCCAATCTTGTATGGTCAGTGCAATTCTTTCTCCCAAGTTCATCCTTCTACCATAGTTTTACTGACAAGCATATTTAACTTAGCTCGTGAGCTCATCCTGTATGGGCCTTGCTTTTGTTGCTCTAGTTATTTGGATAAATAAATTGGGCCATGAAAATATATCATTATAGTTCTTTGGTCCTTTGCATGGCTCTAAATGTCAAAACATAGTGGTAAATCCAATACTGTAACATAGGGAAATTTCATCAATCTTATTACTGTACTATTTGAGTAGGTTAAAGGATGTGAATATACAATCTTCTCTCTTAAATTTAGTTCACTTATTGATAATAGTAAATAAAACTGAGATTTTTTGGACTTAATGTTGGCCAATACCATATCAATCATTGAGAAAGTTAACCACCTTTGTGATATTAATCAATGAAAAGTTGACCATTTTAATAATTTGTTTGGTCTTTCTTCAATATTTTCCGTCATACACAAATCCTTGCTTTCAGTATCAGTTTGTTTCTTGCTACTTGTTTGGTGCCATTGTCTATAGCTTGCTTGGGGTTCATTCCATCTTCTGTTTAGTCATACATTTTAGATCTAAATTTTAATACTTCAATACATTTTGGATCTGCAGACAAGAGGTGCTTTTATTGGACAATGAGATCGTCTTCAATGAGGCAATCATTGAGGAGAGAGAACAGGCCATCCAAGATATTCAACAGCAGATTGGTGAAGTGAATGAAATCTTCAAAGACCTTGCTGTTCTGGTTCATGATCAAGGAGTTGTAATCGGTAAGACATCTCCACTTTACGGGTGTGTTTGGTTGGGGGTTATCCTTGATAATCTTGAATATCCATCCAAGGTTATCAACAAAAATCTTGTTTGGTTTAGATAATTAGCGATTCCCAAGTAATAATCGATGCCCGACACGTCAGCAAAAGGGGTATGCAATCCGGAATCGGAAAACCTTAGGAAAGTAAGGTTTTTCTTGATTCCGAGGTTATGAATTTTTTTTTAATTGTCCTCCAATATTTATCTTAACAAAAAGAGGCATTATTCGCGGGCGACCACCGGCAACGATAGTGGGCTACCGCTGCCAGCGACCAGCGACCGGCACCGTCGGCGATCGGCGACTGCCGTCGGCGATCGGCGACTGCCGTCGATGATCGGCGACCGCCGTCGACGATCGGCGACCGCCGTCGACAATCGGCGATTGGCGACCGTCATCGTCGACGATTGGCGATCGCCACCGGTGGCCGGCGACCCACGATCGCCGACGGCTGGCGACCGACAACGACGGTTGGCGACCATTATTCGCGGCCAACGACCGACAACGACAGCCGGCGACTACCGCCGGCGGCCGACGACCGAAAGTACGAATATGTATATAATATCATCTTACTTTTTTAATTTAAATTTATAAACATATAATATTATTATACTTAAATTTAACTAAAGGGTAATACGGTAAAATATTATATTATGTCATAGACTATTACCTCCAAACAAACAAGATTTTTTTTTATTATCTAAATTAAACCAAACAACTTCAGATTATGTTTCATTCCCCATTACCTTGGTTATGTTATTACTTGGTAATCACATAACTAAGTTTATATCTGATAACTTGAACCAAACGCATCCTACGAGTAATCTTCATCTGCCTTTTATCTGTTTAACTCACTCCGATTTCTGTGCAGATGACATTAGCTCCCACATTGAGAACTCTCATGCAGCCACTGCTCAGGGGACAACCCAACTTAAAAAGGCAGCCAAAACCCAAAAGTCAAATTCATCCCTTGTAAGTTCACGTTTCAGCCTTGTCTTTTTTTTTTTTTTGTTTGTACATCTGTGTCTTATCCAATTCTTTGGTTTGTGCAGATGTGCCTGCTTTTGGTGATTTTTGGGATTATCCTTCTCATTGTGGTCATAGTTGTTGCGACATAATCCGTGGAACAATGGCTCACTTCGACATGGTCAATTTTGCCGCAACGAAGTTCAAACTGGTCAGTTTCTCTGTTAAATGTTTGACAAGCAAGTTGCAACTTCAAGGCTGTCCTATGCTTCTCTCAAGCTGTTGTTAAGAATGTGATCTGCATCTTTGTCCTTAAATGGTACATAATATGCTTAACTTCAGATTCTTCTTTCTCCTGCTTCTTTCAACTGTTTGATTCTTGTTTTATCCACCAGATAGTCAATAAATAAATTTTTTTCTTATCATGGGGATCCTTCACATTTGTCTTTAAATTCTTTTCTATTAACTGCTGCTGCAACTCGAGTAATGTAGCATCAAGAGTAGCTCAACTCACCACAGAGGAAAAGATTGGTGGAATTGCATATCAAACTGAGAATTGACGCAGGCATGCTAACGAAGAATTGAAAATCTGATACAGAAAAATGAACTCATGTAAATATATGTCTAATTTTTAAAACCTAAAGAATAAATACTTAGCACAATTATTAAACCCTACACTCGAGCAGTCAGAATAAAGGTACTTGACCTTCTACCCTTCTGGATTTCCTTGTTCATGTGCTCTATCTCAGCTTTGATAGTCGTGGACTCTGCTCCGATTGAACTCTGGCCAGCTCTCCCTTGAGCGATTGCAGCTTTTGGGCGAGCTCTTCTTTTACAACACTGAACTTATGAAAATTGGACTGCACCTATATATATATATATATTCAGTTGGTTGCACTTTTGTTCCAATCACAGTACTAGACCAGAGCCAAGGGTTAAGAACTCTAGGCTTTTAGGATAACGGAAACTTTTGAAGCATGCTTAAATATCAAAAGATTGCTCTCTTAGGTACTTTGGTTTTTTGGATTTGATTGGGCTTCTTTAACAATCTAATTCATAGTGTTATTTGTCAGTCTTAGAAGGTAAGCTTAAATAGCTGAGATAAAAAATCACAACATATTATGTGGCATAAAGAAAGGCACTTCGAACTAAATCCACACTAGGATGCACTGAGTCCTTCTGCAAGATGGATTATGCCAACTTGGAGGCTTATGAAAAGCAATACAAATGGCATCAAATATCATGCAAGGAACTAACCTGTTATCCTTATTTTTCGCTGGAACATCGGAGAGCTTTTTATAGTTTCCTAAACCTGCTTGTTACGATACTAGTTCCACAATGTTTTTTTTGCTTTTGATGGAACAAAACTTGTTAATATTTTGTCGAATTGGATGTGACTTGTAAAGATAACCCCTGCTAGTAGGGGAGAGTGCTCAGAGCCCATTAGTCATGAAAGGATCCTCTCTTTAGATTGTTTACTTTGTGCTTTTGATGAACCTAACTACAATTAGATCGCCGATCTGTTTTTTATTTGTCAACTGTATAATACATTTGTTTTGCTAGAGATTGGAATTGGTTCTATCTTAGACCATTCCATCACAGAGATAGAGAGGTCACATTCCTGAGGTCAAGCAGCTCATCTTGGCTTTCCTAATACTTCACGAGAAATTTTCGAATGGGATCTTCTTCCGCGAATTCGGTAAGCATTCGACTTCTATGATTGTGTGGTGATAATATCTCTACTTGGATTACCCATTAGAGTGCCAATCTTTGAATTAATAGATCCACAAAAGGTAATGAGTTGTAGTTGTATTCCAAAGTAGATTGAGATCTTATTTCCCAATGATAGAGTTGTCTCTCTGGCTTTCGGTTGAACCGATCAGTTTTCTCCCTATCTTCCTAACTGCTGCACGGGTATCTAGTTTAGTCGTGCTTGATTTGGTCCGGATTTTATAATATTTACTAATGAACACAAACAAAACAAAGGTAGGTGTTGTAGTTGTATTATGTTAGGGATCAATCAAAGTTCCACATTTGTTAGAAATGAAAAAAATTATGGGATGGAAAGTATCTCTATTAACATGAAGCCTTTTGGGGAGAGCTCAAGAGCAAAGATATGAGGGTTTAGACTCAAATTGGACAATATCATATCATTGTGAATATATATATATATCCTTGGGACCCTTAATAGTGGTATTGAACCATCATGTACCATGTGGGAGGGTCTTCAAATGAAGTTGCTAGGAGGTCCAGAGTAGATCGGATGCTCCCAAGGAGGCCCTAAGCAGGTCAAAAGTGACAAAATGCTTGCGGAGAGGTTCAGACCATTGGTAGTCCTTTGTTTGAGGGGAGGATTGTGGGGGATCAATCAAAGTCTCATATTGATTAGAAATGGAAAAGATCATGGGTTTGAAAGGATATAAAATATCTCCATTGACATGAGACTTTTTAGGGAGAGTTCAAGAGCAAAATTATGAGGACTTAGGTTCAAAGTGGACAATATCATATCATTATGGAAATATGTATATCTTTGGGGCCCCGACATATTGCAAAGTAGTTTGAGATCTTCATTAGATTTCCAATGATAGAATTCTCTCTAGTTTCCATCAGTTTTCTCCCGATCTTCATAACTGCTGCACAGGTATCTAGTGTAGTCAGGTTTGATTCAGTCTGGGTTTTAGAACATTTACGAATGAACACACAAAAAAAAAAGCAGGTCTGTTTTTTCAACGGCTCTTCTAGATCTGGCTCCACGGATATGATTGAGAAATCTCATATCATCAATTTGTAAGAATCAATCCTTGACTATTATGTTAGAGATGCGCTCATCGTCTGAATTATGTTCTGGGGCTAGAATGAATAAACACAAAAGAGTATACAAGCTGTGGATGGCTGGAGGGAGGCCCTACGAACAATGTCCGGATGCAATTTAATAGGATCAGGGAATCTGGTAAAAGCCAGAGAGAACAAAGTCAAATTGGTGCTGGCTGATGGCAACCTTTCGAGGGTCTCTGGCTATCACGCAGTGAGAATTATTTACACAGGCTCTGAGGTGTCCTTGTCAGCCTCTCTGCAACTTCTGTTCCCTAACCTGGTGCTCCTCGAATGTGTCCAACGTTTTCAAACCCCGATCCGATGATTGGAGGATTGGGTCGGTCAACTTTTTGGTTCACAATGATGGTGTCCTCCTCGGTGCACTCGGTTCCCGCCCTCCTCTCTCTTCCGTTCTCCGAGCCGCGATTGCTTCGCTCGTTTGCATCTACGGGCTGGATCGGATGGTGAGACGCCTGGCCGATTTGAATGAGGTCACAGGTTCGAGGGTCGTTATTTGCACACGGGAATAAAATCCTGGTCTATTAGCATTAATTCTCTCGACCCCAGACATCTCACTACACCAGTGATAACTGTGATTTATCTCTTTCTGAAAACTTGTGTGGCAGGGATCAGGGGACCGCTAAGGTGACGGTTCCACCTTTTGAATGATTGAGCGATTGCTTCGCTCGTTTGATCGGTCGACAGTGGAAGTCCTACGAGTCAACACTTAACCGTGCGACCCTTTAATGATTAAGTCAGTGTGGAATTGAAAGATGAGGCTCGTGGGTGTGAGAAAAAGACGAGAAGCCCGAGAGAAGGATGATCGCTGCATAAGAAAATCATATTTTCACTTATCGTCATCAGATTTGGCAGGAAGAATGTCCACGTGATTTGATGCGCTAGCCACGCAAGCTATTGTACACGCCATATAGTTCGCCATATGCTCCTGGATCTGTGATATAACAGTAGGAAGATTAATAGAAATGAGTATTCAGTTCGTATTCGAATCGAATATATCGAAATCGAATAAATCAATATTTTTTAAAATAACTGAACTAATCGAATTTCTTGATAAAATCCGAAAAAACCGAATCGATAAATTATCGGTTAATTCGGTTTTTAATCGATTTAACTGAAATTTTAAAATTTTATTCGATTTTAATAAAAAATAAGATTTTATTTAATTTAATTATATTTTTAAATAAAAAATAATTAAATTATTATTTTTATTTGGTTTAACCGAATTATAAAATTCAAAATCGAAAATCGAATCGAATTAACCAAAAATCGAACTGAATTTTGAAAAAAAAATCGAAAACCGAAATAACCAAACCGAATTTCAGAATTCGATCGGTTCAGTTCGGTTAATTTGATTTTTCCGAATTTTTGCTCACCTCTAGCGATTAAACCCTATATCAGATATTCACGGTTCGATCCCTAGCTACGACGTATTTTGCAGGATTTTTTTTTTCAAATCGGGAGCGAACTTTGGGATGCTGAGCTTCTAGATAGTCCACCGCGAGCGCTTCCCGATTTACCCTGATGACTGATGGAACATTTTTGTGGGTCCGGACCGGTCATCCCAAGTTCGTTTGCTATCTGGTCCAATATTTACATATAGTTCGCCACATGAGCGAAGAGTTGGGAATTAGCGGGTAAGTGTCGTCCTCCGCTTCGATTGTCAAGCCGTGGGAATTGGCGGTTTTTCATGTTTCATTCTCAAATTATATGAAAGACGATAAATTATGGAGTCTACTTATAGCTGATTGTCAAGTGGTTAGGGGTATGCACCCGTTGAGAATTAATCCTTGTCCTATTATAATAAATCTGTCACTCTCTATCCAATCAGATATTCTATGAGAACTTGTTCTAACGATTGACACCACATATGAGAATAAAGGCACACAATGAATTGATAATGGTCGATAAATATCATATAAAAAATTGTAAATTACCTTTAAATCTCTAATTGCACCTTAAACTTTATCGTCAGTCCCTATGTCAAAAAAATCTATTTCCACTCTTTGCATACAAAGTTTTATTTACTTCAATTCTCTATTATATATCGATTTACTTAATTATCCTTATTTTTTTAGATAAAAATATCAAAATGAGGTATAATTCTTTCTAAATGTAAACCATTTAATTAGAATCTAGTATGTTTTCTATTAAATTTAGTATAAGTCTTTTTTTAATTCAGTTGATCAAGAATCGATCAGAGCTGTCTACAATCGATTGGAGTAATTAAGGCAATCGATTTGGAAGCTATGATCGATTAGGAATCGATCGATGATTGATCAGTGGTATTTGTTGTGAGAGAATATAACCTTTATTTTTTTATAGGTATAAAAAGTTCAAAAATAGGTATAATTCTTTCTAAATTCAGCACATTTAAATTAGGATTTAGTATATTTTTTTATCAAATTTAGCATAATTTTTTTCTCGCCTAATTGGAAGTTCATACCAATCGATTAGTTTAAGATGAGTAGATTGGTCGTATTTAATTTGATAGAAAATATAACTTAGTTAAATGATACTAAATTTAGGAGGAACTATACTTTAATTTGAATTGTTTGTATTTAAAAAAATGAGAATAATTAAGTAAATTGGTATGTATTGGAGAGTTGAAGCAAATAAAATTTTGCATATAGGGAGTGAAAACAAATTTTTTTTGACACATGGACTGAGAAGGAATTTGAGTTTAGGGATGACAAGAGATAGGGTCGGGGTGAGTTTGTCATCCCCGAACCTGAATTATAGCTTCGCCCCATCCCCGCCCCCATACTCGATTTTGTTTAATCAGGGAATCCTCGCCTCGATCCCCGTAGGAATAAATCCCCATCCCTACCTTGATCCTCACTTGAAATGTCCATTGACTTAGCCAAAAATATTTTTAATTTTAAATCTCTTTCATAAAACTATTAATATAAGAAATCAATTATAAAAAATAATATAATATTCTATTATTATCATTATTATTATCGGGGCAGATTTGTGGATGAGGAAAACATTCTCATACTCATGCTGTTTAACTTGCCGGGATTTTAAAAATCCTCAAAGTCGAATTCGAACTTGAAAAGACTCCTCGAACTCGCCCCTGTTTCGAGTTTTTCCCACGGGGTCTCGAACCTACGGGGAAAATTATCATCCTTAATTGATGATCCTGTCGCGAAGCGGGGTGGCGGTCCTACGGGCCAGACGGCCTCCCGGGTGGCACGAGCCGGTGAGATGGCAGAGAGATGACCACGCCTCGACCTGGCACTGCAAAACAGCAACCGTCAGTAAACCCGCCGGGGGATTTCCCCGGTTAGGCACTCCGACGGTCAAGTCAGTATCCGCAGGCATAGTAGTGAAAACTGAAGTGAAATGAGGCGAGATATGCGAGAACTGACGCGCGCGTGTACCTGCGGTTGGGGGAGTGCGAAGCTTATATAACTAGGGGAGCTGACAACCCTTGTTCGTATTGACGAGACAAGAGTGTGGTGGCTGTCAGCTCGTATGGAGCACAGAGGAGCGGCGCGGCATGGCGCGGGGTGCTCAAGCGGTACGAGAGTACCGGATGCGCAATACGAGAGTACTGGATGGGCGAACTAACCGCTGAGAAACATTAGAGGTGAATGAGGCATGAAGAACCCCGTTTGCAGGGTCGTACCCTGGATATCATGATGTAAAGGGGGTGTAGGGGCGAGACAGCCCGTATCCCGAGCGTCGACTAGCGGGTCCGAGTGTTGGGGACCTAGTCGGGTAATGGCCAGGGAGCGTGGGCAGCCACGCGTCCGACTGGTAGAGCGGGAGCGCAGGGTACGCCCTGGGCGAGGGGTTTACTGAGGGGTGTCTGCCTGATTCTGTTAAGTATCTAGTTGAATGATCGGAGGGTGGCCCGACCATCTTCGTCGGTGGTCCGCTGGACCCTGCCCCCGGGGGTTATGGGCTCTGATGCATACCCGAGGATTCAGCTGTTGATTTGTCTGTCAAGCCTACCTGGCGTCAGGTTGGCTGGCGGGCCCGACCTATGCACTTACCCGTAGGTAATCAATTGAGTTTGCTCTTAGAGAATTTAGAATAATTTTCGTGAAAAAAAACATAAATTATCATCCCTAATTGAGTTTGCTATTAGAGAATTTAGGATAATTTATTTTGGAAAAAACACTACTAATTTCTTTCTCATGCAAAGAGATAAGAAATGAGATTGCGTTTATTGAAGAGAAAAGAAGGGAGACTAAAGATGAAAAAGAGAAGGAAAAAAATATATGAGCATAAAGAGCCAAATAAACATATTTCTATATCATTCCTTCTATCCAAGTAAATAGAGTAAGAAAGAAGAAGCTTAAGCCTTAAAATTTTAGGGGACATTTGGTTTATTCCATTTTTTATTTTTATTTTTCAGAAAATCATATTTTTTTATTTTTTGGAAAATGATTTTCTGTCATACTCTAATTTTCCAAAAAATATTATATTTTTTTATGTAAAAATAAGATTGGAAAATACAAACTAAATATGTTTTTCAAAAAATTATATTTTCTATAAAAATAAAAATGAAAAACAATCCTATCAAACAGTACCTTAACTATTGTACAAAGAGATCTTATGTGAGAGTAAATAACTCCTAAAAAGCTATTAGTGAGGATACCTCCTCTCTCTCTCAATTTTTTACTTTTTCAATTATCATAATTTATTTTTTTCGTGTTAATTCTGAAATGGGTTAATAAAATGTTGAAGAGAGTGTTTCATCTTTGAGTAATGATAGGGACAGTGAATGAGACAGTGAATGACGTGGCAATTATTGTGTACACGTCCGATCGTCGATCGGACACTACCGGCGGCCTTCGGCCGCCGTCCCGAACCAAACTATACCCTGGGGGGCACGGTGAACCCGTCGGTGATCGCTGCAATTGCGATCTCGCATCATTGACCGTCAATTTCGATAGGTTCACCGTTGCCGATGATCCTGACGAGTTCACCGTCTGAAGGTATAGTTTGATTCAGAACGATAATCAGAGGCCATCGGTGGTGTCCGATCGGCGATCGGACGTGTACATATTAATTGCACGTCATTCACTGTCCCATTTACTGTCCCAAATTCACTGTCCCAATCATTACTCTTCGTCTTGAGTGAGGATATGCCGCAGTGAACAAAAAATGCGGATGATTACGCCGCAAAAGCAAAAATCGAAGTCCAACACTCAACGGCCCAGCGTCTCCGATCAGAGTGATCTCACCACGTGTCGCAATCCTCTTTGTCCTCTTCTCTATAAGTCTGGCCTGGGATTCCTTCCGGGCACCTTCCACTACTCGATCTCGGCCGCTAGCCAGCTCCGCCTGTGATCCATCGTCTCGGCCGCCTCTGCTTCGCTTGGTGCAGGTCGGGAACGCTCGGGTCCTGCGAGGCGGACGCACGAGCCGGATCCCGCCTTGCACCAACTGAATCGGAGACGGACGGCGAGCTTCTTCTTCGGATCGCTCCATTACAAGGTCATATCGAGCCTCGTTCTTCTTTATTCCATTGGATTTATGGTGCTTGTCAGAAACGTTTGCCGAGATACTCTCTTCCGAACTAGGGCTTCTGCTTTTTATGGAGCAAAGTTAGTCCTCTAGATCTCGTGTTGCTTATTTCTTCTTCTTCTGAGATTTTAAGTGTGTCCAAAATCCGATCTTTTAGGAAATTGTTTGGATTCTTTGCAGTACTCATACTTCGAATCAGAGTAGATCTATGAGGCGTTTGCTTCCAGGAAATCCGAATCAGAATGGCAAGTTCGTTATAGTGTTTGATTTTTTAGTAAAATTTTGAATTATAATCACGATTAAAATTGTATATCCTTACATTATGTATTGTTAGAGTTACTAAAAAAACTTGGTATATATATTTTCAAATTTATCCGTATATAGTTAGATGTTTTACAAAGTTTGATTATTGTCTACTGTGAATTGAAGTTCCTCTCAGAAAAATCTAGTTGTGATAATATCACTCTTGAACATGAAAATTTACTTTGTTCAATATTGGATTTTTTTTTTTACTATGTTGTTTATCTTATTCTAAATCTTTATAAATAGCACAAATTATATTTCTACGTTTCAGTTGTTTCAAAATTTTACTTTGATGTATATTTCACTTTATTTTAAGAACTTCTAAACAAAACTGATACTGACAATTCTTGTATATGGTGATTTCCAAGTAGTTGTAAGAAATAAAATTGTATCTGATACTTGCTTTCTTAAAGAATTATAGTTGCTTATGTAAAACTCATTAGATTTGTCGACTGGTGGTGGAGTTGCACCTAAAGCCACAGTTCTCTCTTTGCCATTAAGCTAGAAAGGTTTGAACATTCTAAGTTTCTTGAAACTCCCAAACACTGTCATGTAACTGTTTCGGATGGATGCTTGGGTAGCTAAGGTTCCTCAATTCTCATTAATGTATTTCCTCTTTCTGGGGAATAAATACATAGCAGTTGGTTGAATATCTTGGACACTAGGGTAGAAAATACCAACGATCGCAGGTCTTTCATGTAAGGGTGAGTAAGCTATACTGAGAAAATCTCCTTATGTTGTATACAAAACAAGATAAACTAGTAAGCCTTCAAGGAATGCGATCATTGTCTATCTTAATATTAAGCTTTGTAGTGGAAACAGTAAGAAATCGAATATTCTTTTGAACAATCACAACCCTAGAAAAGCTAGAAGAGCAAGGTGACTAAAATGAAAGCTGCAAGCTGATGATATGAACTCTTTGATCATCAAAAACAATGTGTTCGTTAACTCAGGAAACATAATATTCTGATGTTTCTGAATCTCAACTATAGATTAGTTTTATGTGATAATTTAAAAGAGCTCTATTCTTAGTGCATCAGTCTCTTCCCACTCAGAAATTCCCTGTTTTTGTTCATTGAAAAAACCGATTTAGGTGTATGAATTAGTTAAATTGTGATGTAATCTTGGCCTTTGTTTTGACTTTTGTATGAGATGAACACTTGTGGATAAACTCTAACAATATCATATTGAGTGGCAGACTCTTTTATTCCTCCATGAACTATATTGTTCTCCTATTTAGAAATGTGATGCCATTTTTTAAACATGAACAAGAGAATCACTGGTAATGTTCTAAAGAAACCATGTCTAACTCTTTATTTCGAAGAATGTCGATAAGCAATAGGCAATCAGAGAAAACATTGTTATTATGCCATTCGCGTTGGGTTGCCCTTGAAGAACAAGCTAAATAGCAGCATTACGAGTGTTTCAGTTTAAGAAAGTAATTTTCAGCAGCAATCTGAATACAATTAGCAGCTTCACTATGAACATCTGAAACAGAGCAACCACAGTACAATGAGTAGTGTTCTCAAGCAAGTCATTGGCCAAGTCTCACCTCTTTTTGAATATAACAAATTTTTATATTTAACATTTGAAGGATAGTGATTGGGAATATTAACTATTCACTTGTGATTTATCTTTGATCGGGCAGTTCCTTTTTCATTTATTATCAAAACCCTATTGGAGAAAATGGACTCCTTTCCGAGAATTTTACAATAAATTAAAATTATAAACAATAATTCCAACTTAGTTGTTGAGTGGCCTGAGCTGTTTTTTACGCAAACTGCAGTCTCCCGAGCTGAATTCCTAAGCTCCCGAGCGGAATTCCCGAGCGACGAATTTCCTGAGCTCCCGACCAAGTCTCCCGAGCCCCCGTTGGTTCATCTGCTTGGAGAAATCTTGCCCCGACCGGTTAGACATTCAACACGCGTAGGTCGTGCACGCACACGAGTTCACTTAGTTCAGTACAAATCCGGGTCCTGGATTTGCACCGCCTGCACACCCATGCATGAGAGAGAGCTTCTCCCCTAATATTTGTTCTCAATTATCATGCTTGTGAAACAATATAAATCAACACTTATGTCTAGAGACTCCCAATGTGGGACTAAAGTCTCATTCACAATGGAGTCTCTTTATTCTCCTCCTCACTTTCCATTCACTAGAAAGTTCTAATGTGGGACTAAAGTCCCACCACCTCTTTTTTCATTCACACTATATTTCCAGCAAACCCAACTTGGAGTTATAAGATTATAATAACTATGATTATGTTGCTATTATAAATACATACTTGTAGTAGTTATTATCACGTAATTACTTTTAGGGGTATAAATGAATCATCGTGAGTTTTTCGAGTCGGTTTAAAAAATATTTTATTCATTTTTGAAATTTTCGAATTTGTAATGTTCGGTAATTTTTTTGAATCGAATTTGAATTCATAATATTTTTGTTTTGATTATTCACGAGCGGGTTGCAAGTTGAATTATAGTTAAGTATAATTTGAATCAGTAATTTTTTGATTGTTCACGGGCTTTTTGAGTAGGGTATTTTTACATAATTTTAATTTAAATATATTTAAATTAAGATCGAATAATTAATATTAAATTTGAATTTAAATTATTTTAAATTATAGTTCAATTCTGTTCTAATGAATTGCTCTAATTAAGAATTGAACAATTCGAATTGAATGCAGTTCTAATTTATTTGGAGCTGAGCTCGACATAAAATTATTTATTTTTTTAGTTTCAAAATTGAATATTACGTATATTATTTAAATTTAAATTTAAATTTAAATGTCAATATTTTATATTATTCGATTCCTTGGTCCCTTAATTGTTATCATATAATGTTATTAGTATTTATAAGACTTAAAATATTATGTTGTAAATAACTAAATATCGATTATAAAGGTATTTTCTATAATAAAATAAATTAAAAGTAAAATGAGGTATTATTTTGTTAATAAACTTAAAATGATTTTATTTTTATTTTCAATTTTTCAAATATCGAATCACAATTTCGATGAATCAATAAATGAGGTTTCTTTATGACGATTGACTTAAGAAGGTTGGAGTTGGAGTGATAAATCGTATACTACGACATCTTTTTTATTTATGTTAATAGTTAGTAAAAATTTTCATATGATGAAATTAATTATTCTTAAAATTAATTAATATAAATTGGAAATCTCCATTCAAAAATAATAAAATAAAAATGAACATTATTTTGTAATTTAGTCTTTATCTTTTGTTTAGGCATCTTGAAGCCATTGATTGCCAAATTTAATGGTATACATTTTTTGTTAAAATCAATTTTAAAATAGTTACTTTTTTAAATTTTCAATATTTTTATTCCCGTTAAAATTAGCATATATTTATTTTCAAAAATACTTAATTAATTTTAAATTAAATTTATAATTAATTGTTTGATATTCAAGTGTCAATTTTGTTTATACTTTTTATTTTTAAAATAGCTTTAAGTATGTCCAATGGAGATTTAAATTATTACGTTTAAAGAATAAATTTTAATTTTTAAATCTATTACTATTTGGGAGGTTTGCTATGTTAAAAATTTTTATAACTTAATCATTAAATTTTAAAGATAAAATTTTAATCGATGTAATCATAAATTAAAAAGTAAAATAAAAAATAAATATATTTGGTTCTCAGGAGTTCGCGTGGTAAAATTATTATCATAAAATTTTTATACTATTCTGTAGTTTGAGTTTTGGATTTAAATAAAAAATTTGATTTCATAAGTATGAATCAGGTTTTTATAAATTTTTGTGGTCTTTGTTAAAAAATAAACTTAATTATTTATGGATAAAAATAAGATGGTAGCGATATGGATGAGTTGAAAATTTAATTTTGATAAGATAATAATTAGTGGAGATAAAATAGATGAGGTATGGTCTAGATTCAATGTATTTGAGGATAGTACTTATCCAATGAAGTCTATAAATATGTAATGTTTCTAAGAGATTTACAATGTGAAAAAATTATTTTGTGTAGTCTACCATCTTGTTTGCCTTCTTCTACAGAGTTTTTTTTCCCTTCTCATTTTTCAACAAATTTTCCCTTTTTATTTCCCAACAAAGTGGTATCAGAGCCATGTCAATGCTTCCTATCCCTCGTCTTGCTGACTTGAAGTATGGTAATTGGAGTATCCAAATGAGTGCCTTACTTGAGAGTGAATGCTTGTGGGATATTGTTGAATGAGGGTATAAGGCACCTCAAGAAGGAGTCGACCAAACGGAGGCACAGAAGACAACATTGGCGGAGCAAAAAAGAAAAGATAAGAAAGCTCTTTTCTTTATCTATAAAGCTCTTGATGAAACTACTTTGAGAAAGTAGCCGAAGTTACAACTTCCAAGAAGGCATGAGAGATCCTACAAGTAGCATACAAAGGTGATGAAAGAGAAAAGAGTATTCGCCTTCAAATCTTGAGAGGGGAATTTGAATCGTTGGAGATGAAAGAGTCTGAAAATATATCAGACTATTTTACAAGGGTATTGGTCATTGTCAACCAATTGAAAAGAAATGACGATGACATTGAAGATAGTCGCGTCGTAGAGAAAATTCTACGTTCGTTGGAGCCAAAGTATGACTATGTAGTTGCGGCTATTGAAGAATCAAAAGATGTAAAAGAAATGAAGGTGCAAGAACTATTAAGCTCTCTACAAGCTCACGAAGCGAGAATGCAAAGAAGACGGAGAGAGCCTTTGGAGCAGACTCTACAAACCAAGCTCACGATTGTTGACCAGAACGAAGAGTCAAAGACCGAAGGTTCGCGAGAAAACGGCGGTGGTCGTGGTGATTTCCGTGGATGTGGCCGAGGTAGAGGCCGTGACAGGGGCTTTGCTCGAGGCCGAGGAAGAAGTAATGACAACAATCAAGGTAGAGGCCAAAGGTATGACAAAAGAAATGTAAGATGTTATACTTGCAACAAATTTGGACATTATGCAACAGAATGCCGCTCTAACAATGTGCAAGGAAATGCTAATTACGCATTAAAAGAAGGCTATGACAATGATGTGGTTTTGCTAGCAAGGAAGGATGGAGATTCCACAAACAAGAATTTGTGATATTTAGACTCCGGGGCAAGCAATCATATGTGCGGGCGTAAAGATATGTTTGCTGAGTTGGACGAAAGGGTGAATGGACAAGTCTCGTTTGGAGACGCTTCCAAAATCCAAGTAAGAGGCGTTGGTAAGATTCTCATCAAACTTAAAGATGGAGCTCACACATATATCACCGATGTTTATTATGTGCCCGATATGAAAACAAATATTATTAGCCTTGGACAATTGCTTGAAAAAGGTTTTGATATGCAACTAAAGGATGGTAGTCTTCGATTGAGAAAGCAAAACAAACTTATTGCTCATATTTTTATGTCTAAAAATAGGATGTTTTCTCTTGATATTAATCATATTACTGCAAAGTGCTTAAGTGCATGTATGAAGAATAGTACGTGGCTTTGGCATATGAGGTACGAGCATGTGAACTTCAGAGCTCTAAAGCTTCTTTCAAACAAAGGAATGGTAAATGGTCTTCCTCATATTAATGCTCAAGAGGATATTTGCGAAGGGTGTGTTCTTGGCAAACACCCAAGAGCAAGCTTTCCAAATGAATCGTACAACCGAACAAAGAAGCCTCTTGAACTCATTCATACAGATATATGTGGGCCAATCACTCCGGCCTCCTTTGGAGGTCGTCGGTATTTCCTAACCTTTATTGACAATTTCAGCAGGAAAACTTGGGTTTATCTTTTGATGAATAAAGACGAAGCTTTTGAGAAGTTCAAGAAATTTAAAGGATTGGTAGAAAATCAATTCGGCTATACTACAAGGCGATGCTGTCAGATCGTGGTGGCAAATTCACATCAAAAGAATTTGAAAAATTCTGCAAAAATCATGGCATCTGGAGGCCTTTAACTGCACCTTACTCCCCTCAACAAAATGGAGTTGCTGAAAGGAAGAACCGAACTATTCTTGACATGGTTCGAAGTATGCTAAAAACGAAAGAAATGCCTAAAGAACTTTGGGCCGAAGCGGTAAACTGTGATGTTTATTTGCTAAATAGATGTCCTGCAGGGAATCTAGAAGGAGTTACACCTCAAGAAGCATGGACCGGATACAAGCCTTGTGTATCTCATTTGAAGATCTTCGGATGTATTGCCTATGCACACATTCTGGATCAACGAAGAACGAAGCTTGATGACAAAAGCTTACCTTGCATTTTTATTGGCTATGATGCAAGATCGAAGGCTTACAGACTCTATAATTCAGTGAACAAAATGATTATCATAAGTAGAGATGTTGAATTTCAAGAAGATGGTGCTTGGAATTGGAACACTAATATGGTGATGATTCAAGAAGAAGAGCAAGTGAAGGAGAAAGAACCAACTCCACCACCGTTGCCTACCTCTTCATCATCTTCGGATGAAGAAGATCCTCCTCCGCAAAAGACAAGGAGTCTTCGAGAATTATATGAGGTGACAACTCCACTTAATCTTATTTGTCTTTATGCTAATGAAGAGATTATATCTTTTGAAGAAGCTATTATAGATAGCAAATGGAAGAAAGCCATGGATGAAGAGATGAAGGCAATTGAGAAGAATGAAACTTGACATCTTACTACTTTGCCCGATGGCCACAAACCCATTGGTGTGAAGTGGGTTTATAAAGTGAAGAAAATTGCTCAAGGAGAAATAGAAAAGTACAAAGCGCGACTTGTGGCAAAAGGCTACAAACAAAAGGCCGACATTGACTACGAAGAAGTATTTGCTCCCGTTGCCCGAATGGAAACTATAAGGTTGATAATCTCCTTAGCCGCTCAACTAAAGTGGAAAATATTTCAGCTTAATGTCAAATCGGCGTTCCTTAATGGCTACCTAGAAGAAGAAGTCTATGTTGAACAACCGGCTGGCTATATCAAGAGGGGGCAAGAAAGAAAGGTGTTGAAGTTGAAAAAAACTCTCTATGGCTTGAAGTAAGCACCGAGAGCATGGAATTCAAGAATTGATGCATACTTCAAAGAAAATGACTTTATGCAATGCCCTTATGAGCATGCTCTTTATGTAAGAGCAGATAATGGTAACATCTTATTGGTATCATTATATGTAGACGATCTTATTTTGACAGGAAATTTACCTCAAATGATAAAAACATTTAAGGAAGCTATGACAAAAGTGTTTGATATGACTGATATGGGACTTATGTCCTATTTTCTCGGCTTGGAGGTGAAATAAGGAGTTGATGGCATATTTATGACTCAACAATATGCCAAAGAGGTTCTCAAAAGATTTAGGCTACGTTTGGTAGGGGGTAATGTAATCCGGTCTGTAATGTAATCAAGTTTGTAATGTAATCTTGATTACATTGTTATGTTTGGTAATGAGTTGTATGTAATCTTTGATAACCATTACAAAATGGATTCTTTTGTTTGGTGAGGGGCAATCCATCCTGTAATGTAATCAAGATTGATGACCGACGACTGTCATCGGGCGGCCGGTGACCATTGACCGGCCGGCGAACGCCGCCTGCCGGCGGCGGCGGCGGTCGCCAGCAGCCGACGGCCGGCCGGCGGCGGCCGTGGTCGCCGGCGGCCGGCGGCGGTGGTCGCCGGCGGCCAACGGCCGGCGGCGGTGGCGGTGGTCGCCGGCGGCCGGCGGCGGCCGACCGGCGGCGACCAACGACTGTCGCCGCCCGACCGACGACTTTACAAGCTGTAATGTAATCCAGATTACGGAGGTTTTGGTTTGTAATCCAGATTACAAATCATTAACCTCTTTTGTAATCGAGATTAAATTACATTGTAATCTTAAAGTGATTCCAAACAAAGGAATACAACTTGTAATGTAATCTCGATTACATTACAGGGTAGATTACACCCTACCAAACGTAGCCTTAGAATGGATGATTGCAATCCAATTAACACACCAGTGGACTGCGGAACAAAGTTATCCAAGGGTGACGAAGGAAAGACAGTTGATCCCACACTTTTCAAAAGCTTGGTAGGAAGTTTGCGGCACTTAACTTGTACTCGACCGGATATACTATATGGAGTTGGTCTTGTGAGTAGGTTCATGGAGGAGCCTAAAGAGACTCATTGGAAGGCGGCCAAGCGAATCCTTCGTTATGTCCGAGGTACTCTAAATCACGAATTATTTTATTCTCACTCTAACAATTCTCAACTTTTTGGATATTCGGATAGTGATTGGAGTGGAGACTGTGATGACCGGAGAAGCACTTCCGGCTTTGCATTTTTCGTTGGAGATACGGCATTTTCTTGGATGTTAAAAAAAAAACAACCTATTGTTACTCTTTTCACTTGTGAAGCAGAGTACGTTGCGGCATCCTCATGTGTTAGTCATGCTATATGGCTAAGAAGTTTGCTAAATGAGATAAAATTTGAACAAAATGAAGCAACTCAAATTTGCATTGATAACAAATCGGCAATTGGATTGGGGAAGAATCCAGTATATTATTAAAGAAGCAAGCATATTGATGTTCACTTTCATTCTATTCGCGAACATGTGAAGAACAAAGATGTAGAGCTAGTCTATGTGAAAACTAAAGATCATGTTGCTGACATCTTTACGAAGCCGCTGAAGTTTGAAGATTTTATTAAGATGCGGAATCTACTTAGAGTCACAAAATTAAGTTTAAGAGGGGGTGTTGAAAAATAAACTTAATTATTTATGGATAAAAATGAGATGGTAGCGATATTGATGAGTTGAAAATTTGATTTTGATAAGATAATAATAGTGGAGATAAAATAGATGAGGTATGATCTAGATTCAATGTATTTGAGGATAGTACTTATCCAATAAAACCTATAAATATGTAATGTTTCTAAGAGATTTAAAATGTGAACAAATTATTTTGAGTAGTCTACCATTTGTTTGCCGAGTTTTTTCCCCTTCTCATTTTCTAACAATTTTTTCCTTCTTATTTCCCAACCGTCTCACGTTAATATGGGCTCCATTAAGTTGGCTAATAAATTTATTTTTTAGTTTATTATTTAGGATATTTTTATGCGTCTCACGTTAATATGGGCTCCATTAAGTTGGCTAATAAATTTATATTTTAGTTTATTATTTAGGATATTTTTATGAGTTTACAAATTTTGATGTGGTAGGTGATGTAGTATGAATAAATGTATTTTTTAGATTTAGTATTGGAGATGTCTATGATAGAGAGTGTGAAATTATAGCGTGAAATTCAACGTAAATAATGCGACATATTTCGTGTATATGTCCGATTGTCACTTGGACATCGACGGCGGCCTCCGGCCGCTGCCTTGAACAAAACTATAACCTAGGGGGTACGGTGAACCCGTCGGAGATCGTTGTAATTGGAATATCATATCATTCACGTTGAATTTCACATTGAAAATTGAAGTTGTCTATCATTTTGAGAGTTTAATTGATCATTAACATAACAATATTCCATTTATATATTCATTTAGAGTAATGATTGGGAGAGTGAATTTGGAAGAGTGAATGGGAGAGTGAATGATGTGTAGCTAATGTGTACATGTTCAATCGTCGATCGGACACCACCGATGACCTCTGATTGCCGTCCCGAATCAAACTATGTCTTGGGGATGGTGAACCCGACAGGGTCGCCGGTAATTGAGATCTCGCCGGATTGACGATGAATGCGACGAGATCATAATTGCGGCGATTCCCGATGAGTTCATCGATCTTCTTAGGACATAGTTTGATTCGGGACGGTGATCAGAGGCCGCCGGTGGTGTCCGATCGACGATCGGACGTGTATACAATAACTGCCACGTCATTCACTCTCCCATTCACTCTCCCAAATTCACTCTCCCTATCATTGCTCATTTATTTATTCTCTCCTTTAAAAACCCATCACGGCGGTCGCTCGCGGTCGCTCGCCACTCGTCACGTGACTTCGCGATGTTCCGATCTCGCCGCCACCGGTGGCCCGACTCCGTCTTCCGCTTGCACGCCTCTCCGTCAGATCAGTCCTTATCTCGTTGCTCCGATTTCGCAGGTCAGCCCGGAGTTCAGCCGTTAAAGCCTCTGTCCTCTTCTCTCCGACTTCGTAGTTCTTCTTCTTCTTCTTCTTAAATTGCATTGCAGAAGGATTAAATGATAAAATCTTTTTGTCTTGTATTTATTTTCTATTTTAGGAGTATGTATATTCATTATCCTCCGATCTCACAAGCCAAGCAGCTACGGTCTCGGCCCTCTTTTTTTTTATTGTTATTACGATGTAGTTCTTCAATTTTAGGATAATATTTTATGATTTTTTAGACCAACATTCTTGATTTAGATGCTTGGAGATCCGGATACAAAATAGGTTAGAATTTTTATACGGAAGAATTAAAAAGGTATAGGCGGTGTTGCCATGGAGGTTAGTGAAGTTTATGATCTCTGGCAACCATTTTAACTTTTGAGCTATATGTATCCTCTCCCTTTTTTCTTTTGTTTCATTATTTTTGGGTTTTCTTGTGTATTCAGTCGAGTACCCTATTTGTTTAGGTAATCTCGATTCTTCAACCTTCCATTTTAGGGTTTCAGGTAGCCGACAGGTAACCATTTTAATAGGTTGGTGGAGTGAAACAGTCTTTTGCAAAGTTAGTTGGGTGTTTAGTGGGCCACGCATTCGGTCAATTCAACCAGATTAGGCACGAGCAATAGGGGTAGATGCAAATACTCCACTGTTAGGTTTGAGAATTCAGGTGGGCAGAAATCTACAAAGTAACCCAATTCCACCTTAAATTTGCCAATTTATATTAACTTCCACCAATTCATATGGATTTGCTATTGCTTTCTTTGTTCTATCTCATATTTTCCCATATGATTCAAGAAAATGGACAAAATCTAAGCAGCCATGGTCGATTCTGATCCCACTATGCCAATTCAGATTGAAATTAACTGAGTTTTCTAACTAAAGGGACAACATGATGCATGAAGATCCCGCCAATGCGGGTCTCGTGGAAAGGTCTATTGTACGCAGTCTTATCCTACTTTGTAAGAGGTTGTTTCCAAACTCAAATATGTGACCTCTAGGTCACAAAGTAGCAACTTTACCATTGTGTCAAGGTTCTGCTTCAATTGAGTTTTCTAACTATAAAAAACTTTTAATAACACAGTACGCGATAGTTTTTAATGCATATTGTTTTGATATTCTTGATCTAATTACGTGATCTTCTCTCCACTTCAACCAATTTTGATAGTTATTATCTTTTTGTTTTCATTTTCTTGCTCATGTAGATATGCGTAGATATCTAAAAGAAGAGTGTCTTTTGTATGTTTGAGATTTTTTAAATTATATTTGTTTGTCCCCACTCGAAAAAATCTTGGTTTTGCCACCGCTGTTGTCACATGGAAGTTTAGTGTTGGATAAAGTTTTAAAAATTTGAGCGGCAATGTGTATCACTCAAGATTTTTGGGAAAATTATTTGCTATTATAGGGCACTCATGGTGGTTCTCTTCAGCGCTCTGTCTACACTACAAATTCTTCCTAGAAGGCCCTTATTGGTTCCCTCAACTAGATTTCAGCGTCTGTCCATGGCATCACTCCCTCAGCCATTATCTATCTCTACACTCGCCTCCACTCAAAAGAAATCTTCCGCTGTTGCCTTGATACTTTCTACTGATGATAGTCACCGTGATGATGTTCTTCGTGCCGCCAATTCTATGGTCTCAAATTGCCTTTCCAAGATCCATCTCGATCAAACTGTTCCTGGACTTATCTCCAAGACCAGAGGCAAGGTGCAAAGCGTTTGGTATATTTCTCAATTTTGCCTTTACAATGTCCTATCCTTCATCTTAATTGAGGTTCGTTTAAGTTTGCAGGCGAGGGATGTTTATGATGCAGGAAAGTGCATTTGATCGAGTTCTTGCCTCAATCCCCTTCAAAGGCCAGGTTTTCCTCTTTTCCATATCAGTTCTTATGTACTAGATGTAAAAAGTTTCCCTTTTTTTGTTGTTTTATGAGTCTTGGGCCCCTATATCCCTGGTAGGTAATTACTATTTATCTGTAAATTTGTCAGGATTATTCATTATTTGTTTGATGGAGCAAGATACACATTTTCTATAATTTTCAAGTATGGATTTTATCAAATTTTTGTCTTTTTTTTACACAATGGTTCTGTAGAAATGATCAGTTAATTTTTTTATAACAACACTATTGTTGTAAGCAAATTGGGCCAAGCTGAGGTCCTTGTTATCTATGTTCAGAGTTTTTTGAAGCTTGATTATTGAAAGTACATTTTACATATGCATATACAGAAGAATTTTATGTATATATAATCTTATGTATTAGAGTTTTTTTTATACTTGTATAAATGAGTTAAATACATTAGACCTTATACACGAGTACTAAATAAGCTTGTAAGCATGTCTATTCATAAACTGCTCATGAGATTTCTTAATTAATATTAATGGGCTGATCTTACAATTATTAAAACTATTTTTTTTCAAGCATAAAAATATATTTAAGCTTATACTTTACCTTTTTTCTTTCTCTATACTGAACGAACATAAATAAGCTCTACCAAACGGCGTGTTAAGTTTGTTCACGAATGTTTGTTCCTTTCATAACTCTAACAAGCTTATTAGCTTAATAGAGCCTTCCTTGGTTACCATTTTTAAAGAACAAATTAACTAGAAATAAATAAAAGATATGTGGTTGTCTCTTGTTAACTAATTTTAGGTAGTGCTACTTTATTCAGCAACTCTCCTTGTTCATTGGTATATGCAAATGAAGGTTTTATCAAGATGCTTTAACATAAAAAAGGATAAATAAAATGAATAGTTGTAGTTTGTTAATTTAAATCAGTAACAAGTTGCTTGTATTTTTTTTCCCTTGATTAAATCATGCATAATTCAGTGTTTTGTCATAGACAACAGTTTGGTCAAAAAGATTATTGATTTTAGCAAGTATCTTTATCACCAAGTTTAGTAATTATTTCTGTCTAATGTTCTGGTGCATCCTTGCAGTAAGAGGTTATATAACTTGTAGCACTGATACATCCCTGTGGAAGTTTATGACAACGGGGTTAGGAATTATTGTGGCAATGCATTTCCTGAAGGTAAGTTTGTTGTTGCATCTATTTGCTATTTATGTAAAGTTTGTGACCCTTTAATATTGCAGGACTGGTAAAGAATCAGAAGCTACCTGCAAACAAACTTGCTCCAACAACTACAGCTGCAGATCATGAAGTTCCTGTGTCACCTGATGAGGTTTACCAGTTTAGCCTAATTGATTTTATTTTGATAACATCAACTGCTTTTCTTCAAGTGAATACAAGTTGATTTGATTGTTTAAAACAAAACCCACCCAAGTAACTCTATCCTAAGAAATGATGAACCAGGCAACAGACAAATTGAACCTGAGATGACCGGCCCGGCCCCACGGAAGTTTCCCACCGGTCACCAGGGTAAATCGGGAAGCGCTCGCGGTGGGCAGTCTAGAAGCCCAGCGTCCCAGGGTTTGCGCCCCATTTGGAGGAAAAATTCCTGCAAAATGCGCCATAGCTGGCGATCGAACCGTGGATGCCTGGGTTAAACCCTACCGCTGCACCATAGCCCCGGGGGCCAAGTAACTCTATCCTAGATCCTTCATCACGTATAAATTAGATGGTTTTCTTGAACTAAATAAACTCAACATTATTTATCATGATAATTTCTTGTGTTTGAAAAAAAAAACATAATAGTATTCTAAACAAGTATATTATCTATATTTGTATTTTCTTGAAGGAACCTATTAGATTTTATTTGTTTGAATAAGCTCTACGTAAAGGGGCAGTCCGGTACACGAAGCTCCTACCAGTGAGGGTCTAGGGTTAGGGTTGGACCACATTAGGCCAATTATACACAACCTTATCTTGATTTTTGTAAGAGGCTATTTCCACGACTCAAACCTGTGATCTTAAGGTCACATGGCAACAACTTTACCATTGCGCCAAGCGCTCCCCTCCCATTAAGCAACGCTATATGAAACATTGAAATGATGCTTCAAAAAGTGCGACATTGCTTATTTATTTTTTCTTAATTTTTTAAAAATATGAAGACGAACCTTGGTTGTTATTGTAGTATGAAGAGGAGCCATGGTGCAATTGTAAAATTGTTGCTATGTGACCTATGGAGTTCACGGGTTCGAGTTACAAAAACAGTCTCTTGCAATAAAAGGTAAAGTTGCGTACAATATATTCAATGTGCTCTGACCCTTCTCCGGGACTCCGTATCGGTGCGAGCTTCGCACCGAGTGGTCCTTTTAAACAATTCTTTGATTATGCAAATTCCTCTTTCTACGTGCCCAAGTGAAGTACTTCTTGTGTTTTCTCTCTTTTTGTTTAATATCTCACGCCCTTATTAGTTACTTTCAGATTCTTCAATTGAGTTTAATGGCAAAAGACGAATTAGATGAAATAAGCAACAAAGCACTGGCCTTATTTGGTTATGAACAGGTAGATGTCTTCCTAGTCATCTGCTTTTGTTACGATTTGTTTCATCACAAACTTTCATGTGCAGCTCAATGTGAACTTTCTCTTTCCTTGTCTCCATGTTGTTCTAGTTCATGTTATTGAAGTTTTAGAATATCTTATGATTTGGAACTATTATACTAATCTTCTATTAATGTGTAAGATCTGTCGTGTTATTTTTTAAAAGATGACTATTAATTCTGTCTTTCTTACTGCATCAAGTAGCATCATATAATGGCCTAATACTAGTTGACACTGAGTATGAATTTGGAATGGCAGATGACGGGACAATAATGTTAGTCGATGAGGTTGGTTCTCCGAAACTGGTTTTCTTGTGTGATGTTTTCCCATCCTAGACATGCCCCATTCGATCTCAATCATTTCCATTTTAACAATGTTGAGGTTGTATCGAATCATACAGGTGCACACCTCTGATTCAATCAGATATTGGATTGCTAATTCTTACGATGAGCGATTTAACGCTGGCCTTGAACCTGAAAATGTTGACAAGGTGCGGGCCTGCGGGGGAGTGTTTTTCATGTGGATGCAAATTTTTTCTGTCTATATTATGCAATTCACAATTAATGATCTGTTTTTCATTGTTGTTTCTTAATTTCCTCTTGGTTAAATTCGCACATGGCTAATCTCTGAGCGAAGTAACTTGTTCTTAGGAGTTCTTAAGATTGTGGTTCAAGGAACATTGCAATCCATATGATGATATGAAGATGAGGTATATCTGTATACGTGATATAATTTAGAATCTTCTTTTATCATTCTGTTTCCTCATTACTTCAAATTTGTAGGTTCTTCCCGAGGCTCCTACAGACCTTGTTTGCGAACTTGCGTGGCGATAAATCTTTTTTATCGAATCGGTTTTCTATAACTCGCGCGCCAAGTAGAAAATCTATCAGCCTATCTTATGGATCACAAGGAAAGATTGATGGCTTGTCATTCAAGAATGTTTCTT
Source organism: Boesenbergia rotunda (assembly GCA_024364735.1). Lineage (NCBI taxonomy): Eukaryota > Viridiplantae > Streptophyta > Magnoliopsida > Zingiberales > Zingiberaceae > Boesenbergia > Boesenbergia rotunda. Next base: position 161,992 of record JAGFNQ010002414.1, read on the forward strand.
CAATTGTTACTTGAATTTCAGGTACGTCTTCCTCTTCGAAACAATCACAAATTCCAAGTTTCAATTGCCTGTTTCAGAGATAGCTTGCTACAAACTTCAGCTTCATCTCTGTCGTAACTTCGTTTACCCGTTTGCAGGAACCGATAACACGATATCCAGGAATGTAACGACCGCGCTCTCGTCTTTATGATCGTCGACATAGATTGGAGCTGACAGTATTTTCTTGCTTGAATCTTTGCCGTGATCATCAGCTACAACAAACATACAGACTGTATCAAGGTAAAAAGATGTTTGGTGACCAGTAAACTATAACAGAAAAATCCCTAACCTGAAGTATTCCTTATTGTCACCTATAAAGATTAGTGCACTCAAACAAACACAGGCATATTTCCATGACCTTCTATAGACATCACAAAGAACAAACTCTATCTGATTTAGCTGATGGAATTCAAAATTCACAAGGAAGACAAAATTCCAACAGCTAGAGATCTTCTTGAATGAACTTGTTGAGCAGGGTAGTTAGCAGAGCATCCCTCTTCTCGGCCCGGGTCTCCTCCCTCATCCTCCTCTGCTCCTCCCTCTCCCTCCGCGCCTGCTCCAGCATCAGCCTTTCCCTCTCCAGCTTCTCCATCGACTGCCGCCACTCGAGCTCGAACACCCGCCGCTCCTGCGCCCGCCGCTCCATCATCTCGTACCACTGCGCCTCCATCTGCTGCTGCTGCTGCAAGAATTCCTGCAACAGCTCCTGGACGCTGCCGGCCGCCGCAGCTTTCCCTCGCCTCTGCTGCTGCTGCTGCTGCTGTTGGGGATGATCGGCCTTCTTCTTCCTGCTCTTGGGCATCCGCTGCTGCTGCTGCTGCTGTAGCTCGTCGTCGCTGATGTCGTCGTCCTCGCCTTCGGAACCGGATTCTTCGGAAGATCGGACGCTGCTGGGTCGCTTGAGCTTCTTCTTCGATTGGGAAGAACCTGATTCCGATTCCAGGAGAAGGCGCTGCATGTTCTTTTCGCGTTCCATGAACACAGCGCTCAGCTCGTCGAAGAAAGGGCATTGCCGTCCAGTATCAGGATCAGCTGTCTCTTTGCCCTGACCAGAGATCATCCATGAAAGATAAAAAAAATAAAAAACAAAGTCGAAAGATGGCGAAAGGAGAGATGTAGAGATTGATTGATGAGAAAGGGGGTAGCAGCGCAGGGGAGAATGGAAAGGGAAGGAGGCGAGACCTTGTACCGATTGACGAGGTTCTTCCACTTGCACTTGCACTGGTCCGGCGTCCGGCGAGAGCCGCGCTCCCTCATCCGGGCCGCCACCGCCTCCCACAGCGTCCTGTTCCGCTTCGCCAACGAGGGGTCGCGCTCCAGGTCAGCTCTGATCGCGATGAGATCCCTCGTCTCCTGCTGTCCCCATTGCGGCACCCGCTCCTCCTTCCCACTCTGCGACAGCGACGCCCCGCCGCTCGCGAACACGATCTCCGCCGCCGACGCAGGGGTCATCTGGATCGGGATTCCAGCCAGCATCGCCATCCGCTCGCTGAGCGACTCACCGTCCCCGCTACCGCCGCCTCCGCCGCCGCCGAACATCATCGTCAGCTCGCCAAAACCCTAATCGCTCGATTCGCCAGGCCTCTCCTTCCGTCGGAGAGATCGAAGAAGAGACGAGACGGGGTCGGAAAAGGGAACCTTTTCGTGGTCTTTATATCTGGAATTGGCTGCCGCCTGTCGGGACGGGAACCGGACCCAAGTCGTGACTTGTGCTATAAGATTTCAATTAATCACATTATTTATTTCAAAATTTTCTTAAAAAATGTATTTTTGTTTTTTAAAACATAATTGCAGATTGGCCCTTGATAAATCTTTTAATTCCGAATATACTAAACTCAAATTATCGACAGTGCTTCCGAATCAAGTAATTGCTCAATCAATCTGAATTTTGTAATGTTGGATTGATTTAAAAATGTTAATTGATGGTCATTTGTTATAAATACTTTTTGATTTATTTTAATTGATTGATGAAAATTTTACGTGAGATCAAACCGACTATTCTCAGAATTCATCGACTTAAATCGAAAAAAAAATTGCTCAATAAACTCGATTGCAATTTCACAATCGTGTTTATCGCTTGTTCAGTCAATTATTGGGTAGACAAATGGTGATGAGTTGAAAATTTTATAATTAGGATATGTGATTTGAATATTTGAAAATCTTAGATCCATCCTTACAAATCTAATTAATGTTTTTTTAAATCATTAAGATAGATAATTGCAAGGGAGCATTGACACAATAATAACATTATTACTGTATAATTAACTTTAAATCGTCAAAATAATCTTTTATAATATAAGCTAAGACTGAGTATAATTGATTCACCCTACCCTTTAAGGTAATTAGATATGCATATTTGAAAAACTTGATTCATGATTTAATAAATTATTGAAGCTTTTTATTAAAAAAATATTTTCAAATTTATGGTTAATGATTTAAACCATTATTAGTAAATTAATTTTATTTTTTTTAAATAAGGTTAATGTTTGTGCTAAGGATGTATATTTTCTTAAAAGACCCAAAAGTATATTTTATTTTATTATCCACAAAACAACACATAAAAAATGTTGTGGTGGCATTGGTGAGGTGTGTTCCGACGGAGAACACAAAGTTTGAAACGAAGAAAATTGAGGGACGCAAAAGAATATGTTCCCACGAACAAGTCAAAAAAGCATGGGGACAAAACTAAAGAAAGTACTAAATAATATTCAAAATATTGTACATTTTTTTAATATTTATTATTTTGCTCCATAAAAAATATTTGTTGCAAAATTAAAACAAGATCTCAAAATCACATAAAAACATAAAAATTTATCACTCTTTTCGTAAAAAAAAAATCTCTTTATAAATTTTTTTTTATAAACCTTACATTATCATTTTTATACCTAATTAATTATTGATCTCACTCAAATCAATTGATGCTGTCCGAAATCGTCGAGAGCCAACTCATATCAAGAGGAACGAGCAAGTCAAGCCATCTCACGGTTGCTGACAAAAGGCTTAAAAGGAGATTTGAGAAGACAAATACGAGTTAGGAGGATTGCCAAATAGGTTCTAGCGCAGTCACTCCGACGCTTAATTTAGAGGTGGTTGTAAAAATGAAAGTACTAGTAGTAAATTAGGATTGTCACAGTTATCTTGCAGTGTAGGGGAAAATACCTTTTTATAGGGGAAGCAAGGAAGAACTCACGTTCTCCATGGATCCGAGGTTCTCGTCACCGTAACTCTTGTATACGCAGTACCTTTTATTATTGTGCAATAAATGAGGAGTAAAAGGGGCGCTTCTCATGGGGTCACGCTCTCCCTGTCGTTTTATCCAAGTTTTTAGTGAATGTTATCTCTTCGTTCGAGTAGGATGGCGATGATGGCTTTAAGATCGAAGTGACATTTCTCAAAAGGGTCTTGTGTTGCTAGGGAGTCCCCCCTATTCGATCCAAGCGCTTGTTGAGGACTACTTCATGTCAGAGGTCCGACTTGGGAGTCCGACTTGAGAGTCGTAGTTAATTGGGAACTCTTATTGTGAGTCTGACTCGGGATGCTAAGTTCGAAGACCAAGTCGGGAGTCTGATCTGGGAACTCGGCTCGCGAGTCTGAGTCGAACGTTCGAGTTATGTTGACGCGACGTGGCGTGACTTCTTCCAGTTGGGTGCCCCAGGCCCCCAGCTAGATCTGTCCTACTAACGCATCCTCCTACCTAAATTGGCTAATCTAACTCTGATACCAATCATATTATTAATTCGGAGATAAAATTTGAAATTTCACCATGACCCTTAAATTATAAATCTCAAATCCTATATCTACAACGTAAAAAAAAAAAATTCTTAATTTTTTTCATTTCTCAAACCTCTTTAAAAATCTCAGTAGCTCGAACTAGTCTCTTGGAATAGATTGATAGTTAGAGTTCGAACTAGTCTCATAGAATATATTGATAGCTAAAGTATTAGTGTTGTCATCTTGAAATCTGAGAGTCAAAACTTATAAAGTTAATGTGACCATTCTTTCCATGTACTAGTCACAACATCCAACCTAGCAGTTCGATCCTCATAATTTACCTCCTTCGTATTGACAAAGATATTGAAATCGAACGAATCATTTTTTACCATCTCATTAACTCGAGCTAGAGTGTCGTGAACTTAGGTAATAAAGACTTCGCAAGTCGAGACTAGTTGGCCATGAGGTCGTGGCCACCATTGTTCACGGTCTAATTAACTAGAAATTTATGTTAATTACCTAGCCGCACTGGTAGTTATGGTTTCTCAACTATGTTTGGACAACATTTTGGATGAAGTTAAAATTTTTTTTATTAAGTAAGATTTTTCTTTTAGTTAAATTATATTAGAAAAATTAGTACAATATTAAAAGATATTTTTTGGAAATAAATGTGATTTTGATAATATGAAAGTTAAGTTTTTTTAAAGGTTGAGTGTGTGGTATGAAAAATTGCTAAAATATTTAATTTCATAATGTAAAATATTTCTGTTTCATATTTAAATTAGATTTTAAGGCTTTATGCATTATCATTTATCCAGCATAAATAAGTTGTAAATTATCTTAAAATCCCAAATTATATTTTAAACTTTATCTTCAGTCTCTATATCAGAAAAAGGTCATTTTCGTTCTCTGCGTATAAAGTTATATTTACTTCAACTCCCTAATACATACTGATTTACTTAATTGTCCTCGTTATTTTTAAATATAAAAAGTCCAAAATAAAATATAATTCCTCCTAAATTTAATATCATATAACTAGAATATAGTATGATTTCTATCAAATTATGTAAGACTTTTTTTTCAAATCAAGTTTATCGAGAATTGATCAAAGCTCCCCACAATTGTTGGAGCTACTCCAATCAATTGAGGCAATCGATTGAGGGGAGCTTCTATTGATTAAGAATTGATCGGTAATCGATCAGTTGTATTTGTCACGAGAGAATATCACTCTTATTTTTTATAGGTACAACAAGTCCAAAAATAAATATAATTCTTCCAAAATTCAGCACATTTAAATTAGAATTTAGTATTTTTTTTACCAAATTGAGTACAATTCTTTTTCCGCCTAACCATTTGATTAGGAGTTCATATCAATCAATTAGCTTAGGATAAATTAATTAGGTCGTACTCAATTTGATAAAAATTAGACTAGATTTTAGTTAAATGATGCTGAATTTAGGAAGAATTATTTCATACATTTTGTACATAAAAAAAAATTAAGGATAATTCGGTAAATCAATAGGTGAAACATATAAAAGGGAGTGGAAATAAAGTTTTTCTGATGCAGTAACTAAAAAGAGAGTTGAGTTTATATGGAAAAAATTTAAAATAATTTTCTCTTAAATAAGATCAATAATAATAAATAATACAACTACTATACCGGTAAAAAATCTTAAAAGATCTGAAATCTTTTTTTAAAAATAAAAAAATTTTAAAAAAAAGTCCCAAATTAGAAACATAAAATAACTCTTTCTCAAAAAAAAATATTAAATGGGCATCCTTTATGTAATTTTGTCTTCAAAATACCTTTGCCCAATATTATTATATCAGCTAGCAACTACTATGTATAAGTTAGTTGTTAGTTATTATATTATATAGAAGCTGACTATGCTAACTTCTCCACGATCAATCGTGATTATAAAATGCTCATTCCAAATGTAGTGGATGCGAATCCCGTTAGTCTATTTTACTAATTAAAATATTATTTTAATTAAATTATCATTTTTTTAATAAGTAAAATTTACATAACTTAATTACACTGTTTCTAGAAGCTAGCAATTATCATGTTATAGTAGCTATCTATTAGCTTGTAGATGGTCAATCATGATTAGATAATATTTATTTAAAATATAATAAATGTGATGAAATCCTTTACACCTTGTTTGGAAACTTTTAAGTAAGGAATTGGTTCCGACCGGAATTGAATTCCAATTCTCATGTTTGAAATGAATAGTAAACAACAGAATTGAATTCCAATTCCAGTGTTTGGAATCAATCGGAATTGAAATCACTTATTATATTTTTACCATTTTACCCTTAAGCAAAATAAAGATGGAAGCAGGGTTGCAGCAGGGTGAATTAGTCATTTTAAAGTTGGAAGGGGATGGAATTCAATTCCTTTCCCAAATCAGACCCTTTTGGGTCTGATTTATTTTGGGGTGTGTGAAGGGAATTGGAATTCAATTCCTTTCCAATTCCTTTTTAAAATTTGCTACCAAAGAAGGGAATTGAATTCCAATTCCCTCCTTTCCAAACAGGCTGTTAGCTTTTTTTATCATTCAAATAATATTTTTATCATTCAGAGAAATATTATTAAAATGATATAGTCTAGAAGTTAACATGTAAATATTAGACTAGATAACAAACGAATCTAAAATGATCGACCCGTATTCACAAAAATTGTCCACTAGTCAAAGCTAACATGTACCTTCTACACTACGTACAATCTAGCAATTAGTTTTTACATGATCGATCAAACAATGTAAGGGTAATATTTTAGACTGTTGATGTTTAATGAGACATTCATTTGACTTTAATCGCAAATAAGGGGTCCATTTGAACGATTTATAAAAACATAGAGACCCTTTTAATTTTTTTTTGTCAAAATCAGGTTAGCATATAATCAAGTGATTCATTAAATACATAATGACATTGAAGGCAAAATCAACTCGAGATGCATGCAAAGTATAAGCACGGTTAAATAAACCGTACAACAAAACAAAAAGCTTGTTATGAAAAATGTTAACCCGGGACTTTGTTGCAGCGGAAAGGTAATTAATTATCATCTTAAATATCTATGGTTCGATCCCTAACTAATTCCGTCGCGAAGCGAGGTGGAAGTCCCAAAGATCAGATGGTCTCTCGAGTGTCGCGAGCTGCTGACTTGGTTGTGATCTGCGAGACAGCGACCGTTAGCCAACCCGCAGGGAAATTTCTCCGGTCAGGCCCTTCGACGGTCAAGTCAGTATCCGCAGGAATATGAGGCTAAAGGAAATACAGTAGAGGAGAGTGCAATTCCGCATACCTGCGGAGTGAGGAGGGGAGGGCCTTATATAGCCGGGGGAGCTGACAATCCCTGTTCGTGTCGACGAGACAGGGGTATGGTGCTTGTCAGCTCGTAGGAGGGCGCCTAGAGGTACCGCGGCATGACGCAGGGCGCTCGAGTAGTACGATCGTACCGAGTTAGCGGGATATCCGCGACAAGTGTCCTGAAGGAGTAAGGCTCGCGTTGCCCCCTGCGTCATGGTCGTACCCGAGGTGTCCTGATATGGGATGACGCATGGAAGGATTGGTCCGGAGACCAAATGATAGGTCCGGAGACCGATGATCGACCGGCGGGTCCAAGTAGCATGGACCGGGTCGGATGTAGTAAAGCCGAGTGACATAGGGTACGCCATGGGTCGGGGGTCTGCCGAGCTATATCTGTGTTGTTATGTTTCTGGTGTACTGGTTGTCCGATCCGCGGGGTGCGGAGGATTGACTTATCCGGCCTATCCCGGGGTCGGAGAATTGGGCTCTGCTGGCCGAGTCAGGAAGTGCTCGGGGTCAACCTGCCCGATCTCCCCCAGTATAGATCATTGGTTCGGGAGGGTCCCGGCTCGGGGCTCCTCCGGGTTGGGTCTTCGCTGGCCCTTCTACTGGCCCTTGTGGCGCCAGGCTAGACGGCCAAGCTATCCGTAAGCTAGGTCGGGATCACTAACTATGATGTATTTGTAGAAATTTTTTCTCTAAATGAGACGTGAATCATGGGACGCTGAACTTTTAAATTGTCCGCTGCGAGCACTTTTCGATTTCAACAATTGCCTTCCCATTGCTTTGTCGTGTCCTCCTTTTCTTTTTTTGGTCTCTTTTCTCGTGATGTAGTTCTTTTTCTACCAATTGGAGGCCATTTCAATTCAATCAAGATACAAACAAACAAACAATTTCAAATTGAATTGAAGTTTGACTGATCGATTGGGAAAGAAACAAGATGAATATGAACCGGAGAGATGTGAAAGTACTTTGCTTGTCTCTTATACTTGTGGATTGAGATAATGTTTCAAATTTGTTGGGAAGATGATCCAGTCCAAAATCAGAGGATGGATTGATTCCTATCGAATCGATTCTTATGGATTGAATTTTTATATTTTTTTAAAAGATTATTCGGCTTGATTTCGTATGTATTTATAAAGAGGTAAATTAGGAAATCGAGCAAGTCATCATATAAAAGGGTATTTTATCCGGTTTCGACCGTTTTTATTTTTACAAACCTATCATGTGATGATCAAGATTATGACATGGGGCAAACTCTTATATTTTTTTAAAAAATAATGAATAAGGTAACGGTTGAGCCTAAGACGACTGACTTGGTCTCATACAAGTTTTCCACTTACTACTAAGGTAAATTGGGAAATGCTCGTAACCGGTGGTCCAGAAGCCAAGCATCCCATGATTTCGTATCCCATTTGGAGAAAATATTTGTATAAAATACGTTGTAACTAAGAATTGAATCGTAGATATCTGGATGACAACTTGACATCCTTCCACTGTATCATAGTCCGAGGCCAAACTCTTATATTCAAACTCATGACATGGAAAATTTCTATAAAATACACCGTAATTAAGGATTAAATCGTAAATATTTGAGTGACAATTGAATATTCTTTTCGCTACACCATGATTAAAAAAAAATAATGATTAACTAGATTAGGTAATGTCGAAACTGAGGTCATCGGTTCGGTCCCACGAAACTTTCCCACCAGCTGCTAAGGTAAATCGGGAAGCGCTCATGGTGGATGATCCAGAAGCTCAATATCTCACGATTGAGTTCCATTTAGAGAAAAAATTCTTACAAAATTTATCATAATTAAAGATTAAATTACGGAATAGTGTTTCCGCTGCACCACAATCCGGGAGTCAAACTCTTGTATTCAAACTCATGCAAAAAAAAAAAATGGAACCGCTACCTTAGCGGTCCCCTGGTCCCGACCCCATAAATATCCAGAGGAGATAAATCAATGTCTTATATTCAAACTCATGCATATATTAGTGGATGTTTTGTTTTTATGGTGTGAAATAATCAAGTCATAGTGTACTCGATCTCTTTAAAGATTACGATCGAAAAGTCCAAAAAATTAATAATCGTTGCTTGAACGACAAAAACTCCACTTCCTCGCCTTCGCTTTCCAACATATATATATATATATATATATATATATATATATATATATATATATATATATATATATATATATATATATATATATATATATATATATAGAACCAACCCAACCCAACCCCTTGCCCACTTGAAAATTTTGCTTATGTTTTAGTCTTCCATTTTCTGCGCTTGACCTTTTCACAATCAAATTGACAATCGAATCAAATAATCGAATTAATAATTTTCTTAGCATCATGTTTGTGCCAATAATCAACCTTAATTAAATAACAATAATAAATTAAAAAAATATTGAACCAGATAATATCGAATTTGAGATGATCAATTGTTAAGGCAAATTGAAAATCACTTATGATTGCGATCCAAAAGTCTAATAGTACGTGATTGTATGTTCGATTGGAAAGAAAAATCTCGAAAAAATACCTTAGAAATGAAGATCAAGTTATAAATATTGGTATGATAATTTAACACCTATCTACTGAACCATAATTCCAACAATAATAATTTTACAAATATACGAACAATAAGAATTGCTTTTAATTTAATATAATAAGATTTTTTTTTGTTAAAATAATTTATTAAGATTTGTCCGTACTCCCACTAGGAATCAAATAAATGAGCTATCAGTGGAGCCCAAGCGTGTTCGTACGAACGACGGTGACAGACGGATGAGCAAAATCTTAGATAAGAGAATCGAATGATAATTTAGTATTCGATTATATAAGAAGTTTTTTATGAAAAATGATAGACAATGATCTTGTTGATAAGTGGAAAGGATTCTCACTCGGATGATTTGATCGGATAGATGACCCAGTCAGACGGATGAATTATAGTGACGTATGAGTCGGGGTCGTGATCAAAGGCTAGCAGGACAGGGCTGAATCAGAGTTGGATCCAAAATGGGGACATATGTGGCAAGGGAAGAGGAAGTATTTCGGCTGCGGAATCCCTTCTTTGAAGCACGAACGGGACTTTATATAAGGGAGGAGGTGGTTCCTGTCTTGTCGGTGCTGTCTTATCTCATTAAAACTCAATCTTCTGACATAATCTCGTGGTAGCCTTAGTCTCCCCGGGAGTCTAGCACCGCCACCTAAAGATCTGTCCAGGCCATCACGTCCATTCTCATTAATGTCTGATGCTCTGGAAAGATATGATTATGACATATGTCTTTTCCTCATAATGAGAGAATAGAGGAGATCCTGAAAGGTCTGATCATCACTAAACTATTGAGACATGGGGCCGCCCTGACTTGTTTTATCATGTGTTGCGGTAATGACTCTATATGGATCCAACCGACCGGTCGGTAGTGATCACCCGGAGAGGCTTAGTCACTCGACCGAGAACGGCTCTGGGGTGTGCAAGTCGTCGGAGTGAGTTTAATCGTTCCCAGTGCTAGCCCGTATGACTGATCAGTTGGGTATGCCTGACCGTCCGATCTGGTGTGTCCGACCGAACGGTCAGGTCTACCCGACCGGACAGTCGGACACAGGCCATGAGTCATTTAGAGCGGGGGAGTAATTCGATGGACAGGATAGTTGATCCGTTCAGTCAGGATTTCTCGACCGAGACCCTCCGCTCGGAACTCACCTACATCACTCCCTTTCAAAAAAGGTGTCTTGTTTTCCTCCCGTCCAACTGAACCTTCCCGATCGGGTTTTGCAGACCGGGCCCACCCCTTCGACCGGCTACCGCCTGCAGGACCAGACCCCATGTAACCTCAAATGCATCCATTAGGCTAGGTTAACACCCTAGGCACCCGACTGTCCTTATCCGACTGAGTCCCGACCCGACCGGGCTTCCTACCAGGCCAAATGACCTATCCGAGCAGATCAGACAATTTAAAATTTTAACATAAAATTTAACGTAAATATTGTGGTACTTCAATTGCAGTGATTCTAGACTGGTTTATCGTACCCTCCAGAATATAGTTTAGTTCGAGACGATGACCGAAGGCCGGCGGCGATATCCAAAAGATAATCGGACGTGTACACGAAAAGTGTCACGTCATTTGCATTGAAATTTCACGTTGTCTATCATTGCTATTTTTTATATTCGTTTAATATATTAATATTAATTTAATAAATAAATTTAAATGTTTTTTATATTATTATTATTATTATTTAATTAATAATATAGATTCTTTACTAATCAATTCTTAATAATTTGATAAAATCAAAAATTAAGTTATTTTAAATTTTTTTACATTCACATCGAAAAGAATTTCAAATTTTATTAATAATTTCTAACTTTTTATTCTACAAATTTTAAAAATTTAAAAAAAATCACAAATCTTAAAAATATATATTCAAAAGATAAATCTATAATTATAATTTTTTTAAAAAAATCAAATCTTAATCTAAAATAAAATATTAAAAAATAATTTATCAAATTCAAAAAAAATAATTTAAAATTATAACTAAATAAATTCTAATTTTAGGATAATATAAAATTTATACATACTTATAAATTATATTATATATGTAACGCGTGCGCATAATCATGAGTTCAGTTAATTGATATTCATGTATAAGATGAGCAAATACTAAGGACTCCAAAATAATCAATTAAAATTCATTTCAATTATTTAGATTTTTTTGTTAAAAAAACTTAATTATTTCAGTTTATTTGATTGAATTATAAAATTTAATTAAATAAAAATATTTTTTTAAAAAATAAACTACTACAGTGATGCATTATGAATCTAGTGCTAATTTAAATTAGTGATGCATTATTAATCGACTGCTAATTTAAATGTATGACAACTCAAAATAATATATAATCTTATCGACTGACGCGTTTCATTAAAGTTCACAAATAGAACATTGTAGCATAAGAAAAGGATTGAAATATAATAAAACCATGAAAAATATTCTCACATGTAGGAACTTGTTTAATACATAATTATAATATGTTTGTTTTCTTCGCATGCTAACTATAATATTTTGGAAAAAATAGACATCGACAATCAGTCATCAAAATTCAGCTCACACAGACACGGACGCTAGAGGAAGGAGTTCACACCCTGCGAGATTAACACGAACATTAGGGGAACACACCGGAGGTTATCCGGTGGGGCCCACTCCGACGCTCAAGTCAGTGCCTCGATGGAGGAGATGAAGAGAAGACAGGAAAAGAGATAGACGAAGTAGAGAGTGCGTAACCCCTCTTACCAGAGGGGTTGGAGTACCTTTTATACCTGTGGCGGCTGTCGCATGAGTCTCCACAATCTCCGCCACGTCCCCCGATCTGTCGGTTACAGGATAACCTTTATAATGGTCCACGCCGCCATTAAGTTCGGACCGTTACGACAATTATGGATGATGATAACCCCGTGATCATTGGTGATGGTTATCCCTAGATCCGAAGAAAGAGAGACCGTTACTTGATGTCAGATGCTTCTTGGGTTCCGCTTCCCCGGGATGATCCCGGGGTCTTCTGGCCCTGGGGGTCCTGGGCATTCCGTTTTCCTGAGGTAGTCTCGAGGACCCGATTCCCCGAGGTGATCTCGGGAGTGCTTCATCTGGTTTGAACTCCGGGGTGTGTCTATCCACGGAGGATCCCGAGGATCCCCTTCCCGAGAGGGTTTCGGGAGTTCCGGAAAAAGAGTCGTTCAGACTCGCTGTATCTTACCACATAACTTTTTCAGTCCACGTGTCAGCCACGAGGTACTCGATCCCATCATATAACATTCGAACTAATAATTTATCTCCTCTGTATTAGTCTTAGGATAGATTAACGAAAATATTAAAATGAACGAATCCTCTTTTATCATCTCATTTAGTATCTAATTTACTTATTTATTTTTAATCATGGAATTGGAATCGATAATATTGAACTATTTGAGATAAAAAAAAATCAATTGAGATAATCGATTAAAAAGTTCACAATCAATGGAATATATATAGTAAAACTCTTCCACTCCTAATTATTTAGCTACATAGCGATCGGAATAATTGATTATATGATTTATATTTCTTTATATAATCTGAAAATAAATCGTCAAAAATATCTGAAGTAAGTAATCATCGTTTGTTACACCATTCTAATCTTAAAATAATGTACTGATAATGAAAAAATAATAGACCATTGATAAAAGAAAGATATAATAAAAAATATAAAAAGTTAAATATACAATTTAAATATTCGAGAAACTTAACTACTTTTTTAGAAAGAAACTTAACTACTTAATTCCATAAATTATCATTAACTTTTTTATAATAATAATTAATTTCATCACTTAATTAATTAATTTTATATTAATTCAATTAATTCAATTTTAATGAATCGATTTAATTTATTAAAAAATTTAGTTAATTCAATTTTAATTAATTGAGTTCGATAAATTGCTAAGAGCATTCACATTGATTTTAACTCTTTGACGTTATAATATCTACGACCTCATCAAAAAGTATGGGATTCACATGCCGCATACACATTATATCACCTTCATTTTTTCATATTCTTTTAACATTAATACTCATTATTTGTGAAGTCCACGTACCACATATACATTATATTAGCTTATTCACTCTCTCATCTTATTTTTATTTTCGTTAGTGACCTTTAGGCAACCGTGTGTAAATTTATTTCTCGAATCAATTCCCAAATTGATTTGAGACGTCGCGATTTGGTAACATTTCTGGGGATTAGGTAAAATTGTCTTGCCTAATCGATTGGGGATAGACAACCTCTAATTGGGGATGCCCAGTCACGCCATTTTAACGCGTTCAATTGTTTGAATGTGTTTATCACGTCAAAGTATAAATATTGACATCGTTGTTAACGAATTGCGTATGTTCATCAGGCGTTGTGTACAGATGCCCTAAATGCAATGAAAACAACCACCACCCTGCGTAAAGGTGATAAAAATCATGAATGGGGACAATCATGAGGGCCGTCAATGTTAGGAATTTTATCCTTTAAGAACCCAGGCAGAGCACTCAATGTCCTATGCGAGCATTAGTTTATGCGGGTATACGGCGCTGCTATCGGAGTGGCCAAAACCATCATCCCATGCTTTCTAGGTGATGAAATCTCTTATCCTTAAACGATAGGTTCATGATTAATATGTGAATATTATTATTTTGAAATTTGAAGATCAAAATCTAATAAAGTCAATTATGAGATCGCAAAGAGCGATAGAGAAGGGTGATATCAAAACAAGATTCGATCTAGTGCTTCCGATACCAACACCAGTGTGTCTATCCCAAGGTTCGTAGAATCGCGATCCTACACAGGATCGATTTGGGGTCAGGATCGGATCGGTCAGGATCGGATCGTAAAATCGTACGATCCTATCAAAAACCCTTAAAATGAAAAAATATACAATTTTTATTAACACTATAATGAAAATAATCACGTTTAACTTCAAGAATATTCTATTTATTACAAGATGATCCAATTTAATTGTCAACCTATTAGATAATAGACATCTAAAGACTCATCATTTTAGAAAAAAGATATAACATAATATTATTAATCAAAAACTAACTAAAAAATAATTAAATAGATATTTAAATAATCTTAAAACACTAACACTAACGATGTAAAAGATAAAAAAAATAATAAAAAAGATTAATAATCTTCTGGGCCTCTGAAAAGGCTTTAAACAATATTTTTTGGGATTCAATCTTAAAACTAACTTGTAGATCTTTGAACGAGTTTCAATTTGATATATTATAGGTCACGTGGTTCAATCCGAGTCAAAAGTTATGACCTCTTAAAGCTTTCATCGATCCTGTTCCGATTCTGTTCCGATCCTGTCCGATCCTATACGATTCTGTCCGATTCTGTCCGATCCTACCGATCCTGCTGCGATCCTGCTACAAAAAACGATTCTACGCGATTCTGGATCGTTTTCTGGCGTAGGATCGTACGATCCTACGATCCAGGATCGCGATTCTGCAAACTATGGTCTATCCTCCGCACGCATTAGCCACACTATACGAACTAATAGCCTCCGTATTTAATGTTCGCCCCTAGCGCCTCCGCCAATCCGTCTTAGGATCAAAACGGAGGAAGTAAATCACGATACTGAGAAAGCAAGAGATTGGGGGAAAAGACTTTTTACACAGAGTGTAGGGATTTACGCTCCATCAGTCCCGTGACTCGAACCCAAAACTTTTAGTAGCAATCTACCAATCTCTTACCATCTCAATTATACCCGTAAAGACTCTCTACTCGTCGATGGAGAGAGAGAGAGAGAGAGAAGCTCGATGGGTACCGCTCTCCTTCCTCTGCCTCCCTCTTCCTCTCTCGAGCTACTCCCGCGTGCCTCCGCCAATACCTCACCGTGCCGGCAGAGGGCAAGAGGTGTGACAGGGAAAAGTAGACAATTGAGATGCTTTAGAAAGAGATCGAGTGAACTGAATGAAGCCATCCAAAGGGAAAATTTCTTGCTTCAGAGCCACAAGGAACAGAAGGTGGAGGCGGGTCACACAAAATCATATTAGTATTTACTCATTAATTGTGGGTAATACACTCGCAATGCATCATCAACACACAAGCCACTGAATACCGGTAATACTGAACCGTATGGACAAGCGATATTACCTTTTGCTCCAACATACAAGCCAATGGAGAGAAACTTAGCAGTGAAATAAGATTGATTAACTGAAAGATCATTTAAGTGCTTTAGATTACCGTAAACTTATGGAACGATGGACTCAATCAGCTCCTGCAGCGGGGCGAGTTCCTTCTTGTCGATCAACCCAAACTCCTGCATCACGATAACACAAACACGTCGGTTCGCTAATGGATACGAAAGGTTGACGAAAGCAATGAAGTTTTGAGCTGAGGTAGGCACTTACATAAGTGAAAAGAATGAAATGCTTGAAGCAGGTGTTAAGATGTGCTTCTTCCTTGAGGCTCACAATCTTCTGGAAATGAGAGTGATAAATGTGTGCGTAAACACGGAACAACCGCTTGAATATCGTCTTCACGACGTCTTTGAAATTCGGAGGGAAAGGTGTTCCTACAAAAAGAAAAGCATCAGATGATGAAGATCGGCAATTTAAGCTCCCTTAGTTGCTGTTGTACTAGAAGAATGATTAATTGAACACATGGATCGACAGGCTCTACCGAGCTTTTGAGGGAAAATAGATTCATCGTCCAGCTGAACTTCAATCCACTCCATCAGGTACTCAACATACTTTGGTGCTGAGACTTCGATAGGTTTCTTTATTTGCACACCGTCCGCCCATCTATATTCGTACCTACAAATACAAATCTGCAAATGAACATATGATACAAATGCAACTCATTGCGGGATCACAAAAGTAGATTCACTGAAACTAGTATATTGCAATAAGGAGGCATTAATGGAATTTATTCAAAGAGTATTCGAAATATGAACACTGAAAATATATGAATCAAGAAATTACGCAACACAAATTTCAATACAAGGTAAGCCTCTTGATGCTAAAGAACCATAAAAGAAAGCTTTAATAAAATAATAGTTGAATTTAAGTAAAAACTCAATCAACAAACCATATCCGAACTAATTGAGACCAATTGCATACTGAATCTGAATCTTATCCTGTCATTAAGCTCTACTTAATATCTGTGTAGGCAATTAGTTAGTGTATAAGAAGCCATATGTCCATAATTATTTATTTTAGTTACATGGAACAAATCCAACGAATGAGCTATATGCAAATTTACATAGTATTATGTAATATCTAGCATAGCTTGTCTAAGCCTTGATTCAGTTTGACAAGAAAGTTATCATCTAGATCCTTTTATTGAATTGGAGTGAGACCCCAGTGAATGCGACAAAATAAACGACAAAGAATAACTCCAGCAATGAAACACCGTCTTTGAGCAAGTAAATGTCTTTTTTGTTATTGATTCCTTCCACCTAGAACTTAATTCCTAATCTTTTTTGTATTTTTTGGATTTGTCTGCCCACTGGAAGACTTTCCTCTCCTTGCTCTTTGTTTAACACAACCCTTAATTAAATGAATCTGTTTGAGGCAATGAACAATCAACTTGGTCAAGTCACTCAAGCTTCCAACAGTGCATGTGATATTCTTTATTCACTCTAAATGCTCTTAGACATTTGAGAAGCTAAAATGAGAAAGGAAAAGAATTTTATCTAGCTTACTTTGGCCCTGCAGTCATTGTAGGACAATTCTCTGCTGTACAGAATTCTGTCAGAGTGCCATAAAGCAAATTCACTTGATTGAAGAAATCCACAGCTGAAACACCACCACCAAAAAAGGAGCATTTAGTTTCATATCCCACAGATTGAAGAAACATTTTTTCGAGATATATCAAAACAAATTTCTAGTATCACATGATAAAGCAATATAAACACACAATATCAGAGAGTAAAAAAAGACTATTGAAGTAAAATAGTAGTTTTAAAAATATAAAGAACATACTGTTGACAGCAAGCCACTCATTAAAATCTTCCCCAGGTGGAAGCCTCACTGCTTCCCTGAGGTTCCCACTGCCTAATGTTGCATCAATGTGTTTCCTGAGTTGTGCTCCCTGCAATAAGAGAGTCAAAAAAAGGATTAAAGGTCTAATAGCATAGCATTACCGAGGCTAATTATTATGAAAAAGAAACATCTATGTCTAATCTCATATCCAGAAGAAGTTTAAACAACCATTCCAATGCTCTCCTGACTATCTAAATGGTCCCTATCTTGCACTGGAATAAGATCTCTCTCTGCCAGGTTATATATGAATTTTACATCTAAATAGGGCTAATAAAACCTCCAATCAAGAAAAGAAAGTCTGAGTGGCATAAAAGAGACAAAACACATGTGAACCAGTACTGAAATGAGATTTCTCTCCATCAGGCAACTCCCTTGGATATGACTTAGACATCTAAACAGGGCAAAACAAAACTGCCAAGCAAGAAAAGACAGCCTGTGTTGCATATAAGAGACAAATTACATGTGAGCCAGACAATAAAGAGAAACCATCAAATGGATTCAGTTTTCCAAAAAAAAAAAAAAGTTGGATAGCATAAAGCACAGGGACTACAACTCTACAACATGTTGAGTCATAGCTTTGCAAAAGATAATTCACTATGAATAAGATACTGTTCGATCAAACACAAGGACCAGATGCCTCTGCCCTCATTTTCAATTTCTTTGAGCCCCTTTCCCTTCTTCCTCCTAAACAAGGAAATTTCAGAAAGAAAATAATCCTAGAAAAGGCAATTGACACTGCCTCAAACATTTAATAACTAGGATTAAAGAACACAGGTGTACGATTAGAAATGAAAATAATTCTGGTATAGCATATCCTACATTCAATGTACAAAAGGAGTACGATTACTACCAATAGTTTATAACCAGAAATGAAATAAGCACCATGAATTCACATTGTCGAACCATTACATAATGAATGACATTTACAGCACTAATATTTTGTGAACTACCTAGTTAAAAAAAAGTTCCATTTCTATGGAACTGCCTAGTCTTCCTTCAATAACTGAAGTTAGAATAGAAATTAATTTTACTAGAAAAAATGTCACGAGAATTATGAGATGAGAATGTCAATATCTTATATATATTCTTATAGAAAAGCGATGTTGGTAGTCATTAAACTACGCACGAATAAGAATGCATACGGAGTCATTACCTTACTCCCTGAAGGAGCACTCTTCTTTGGTCTAAAAGTCCGCTGGTTCCTGGAAGACAATAGGTTCATGTAAGCAGAAGAGCATCTGATGAATTCAAAGAATAAAAAATATGCTTAAAAAGTCTGTCGTGCTTCGAAAAAAGGAGCCCTCAATCTACGAATCCATATACTTCTAGCAAACTCTTTAAATTTGTTGTAACAACTTGCATATCCAAATCTAGAACAAATAGCATAGCCAACTGAAACAAAAACAAAAAACAAAACAAAACAAAATTCCATCTCCCAGTTCTCAATTTTGAGTTGCATGAGAAGTGTATGCAGAATTTTCACAAAATCATAGTAGTTGGTCCCAAATTCCACAAATCAACCCTTGACACAGATTCTACTGCATTGTCATACCATGCACCATTAGAAGAAAGGAACAAAGAAAAGAAAAGAACTCATCCCGTAACCTAAACAGCGACGCCATAAAAAGACTAATCACTTGGCTTCCGGAAACAATGAAAACGAAAGACAAAAGAGATTCAATCTATCAGGAAATGTTGCAGATCATGAAACGCAACCGAAAAACCTAATTCTTCCACTTGCAGATGCACAATTGACGAGATGCCCCAAGAAAACGATTAAAAGAACTCAATCGAATTCGCGGAAGCAGGTACCTTCCGAGACCGAAGAGGCTCATGACCGATCGGATCTGATCGACTACCGGATCTCTTCTTCTTCGTTCCTCCTGGTCGTCGACGGGCCGATGGCGCGGAGCGAGCTCAGAGCTTCGCGATCCGAAGAGATATAAAAAAAAACAAATGGAGGGGAGCCCGGCGTTCCTCGTCCGGATGCCTGTGTCTGTGATTCACTGTATCTGCGGAGTCAGGAAGCAGGCTCGTCGTCGACTTAAAGACAACTAATGCTGGTTCAGTATACCATTAGAATAACATAATGATTCGGAAAGCCTGTTCCCAGTCTCAACCAATGCAGCGGCCTCCAGATGTTCGGCGTGCATGTCTCATTCAAATGCCCGGCTGGATCGCACCATCAATAATTAGGGAAAAAAAAACAATCGGATATTGATTTTGTTCCCCGCTCAGTCGCTTATGCTCGCCGAATTGATTACTATAGTATATGAATGTATTTCGTAAAACGAAAATTATATGATCAAAACTACCGATTACTCCGTATGATGATTGTTAAAGACAAATCAGTTTTTGACTTTTTTCAGATATATTTGTATTAAAAAAATGGAAAAATATTATGCTTATAAAAAAATTTCGAGGAAAGCCTCGAGGAATGATGTGACATCGCAATTACAGCGATCCCCGACGAGTTCACAGTGCCCCAGAGTATAGTTTGATTCGGGATGGTGGTCGAAAAACGCTGATGGTGTCCGAGCGATAATCGGACATGTGTATATAAAATGTCATGTCATTCCTTAAGCTTTTCATAGAGATTTTTCTTTGAACGTATCATTGCTCTAAAAAAATATTACTCTTGATATAACATATGGAAATGATGTTTGAGACCATGTATAAATCAAGAAAACTAGATGAACACATAAGATCTAGTTCTATATCTGTTGGGGATCAATCAAAGTCTCACATTAGTTAGAATGTAAAAGATCATGGGTTTAATAGGATGGAAAGTATCTTTATTGACATAAGACCTTTAGGGGAGAGCCCAAAAGTAAAGCTATGAGGGCTTAGGCCCGAAGTGGGCAATATCATATCATTGTGGAGATATATGTATATCTTTGGGCCCCCAATAATGATATCAAAGTCATGGTCTAGACCATGTACCATGTGGGAGGGTCCTCAGATGAAGTTGTGAGGAGGCTCGGAGCAGATCAAGTGTGACCGGATGCTTACAGGAAGGTTTAGAGCAAGTCAAGATTGACCAGGTGCATATGCTCATGGGGAAGCCCAGAGCAGGTCAAGTGTGACCAGATGCTTGCAAGGAGGCTTGGAGCTGGTCAAAAGTGACCGGGTGTGGATGCTCATGGGGAGGCCCAGAGTAGGTCAAGTGTGACCGGATGCTTGCAAGGAGGCTTGGAGCAGGTCAAGAGTGACCGAGTGTAGATGCTCGCGGGGAGCCCCGAAGGCTCGGAGTAGGTCAAAAGGATGATCGGATGCTCGCGGGGAGGCCCAGAGCAGGTCAAAAGGTAACATGATAACTCACGAAGAGACCCGGAGGCCCGGAGTAGGTCAAGTGTGACGGAATGCTCGCGGGGAAGCTCGGAGATGGTCAAAAGGAGACCGAATTGCTTGCGGGAAGACCCAAAGCAGGTCAAGAGTGACTGGATATTTGTGGAGAGGACCCAGACCAATGGTGGTCCTTCGTTTGAGGGAAGGATTGTTGGGGATCAATCAAAATCCCACATTGGTTAGAATGGAAAGATCATGAGTTTAATAGGATGGAAAGAATCTTCATTGACATGAGGCCTTTTGGGGAGAGGCCAAAAGCAAAGTCATGAGAGCTTAGCCCCAAAGTGGGCAATATCATATCATTGTGGAAATATATGTATATCCTTGAGGCCCCAACAATGTTATTCCGAACTTTCTAAATCCATTAATCGATTTTTATCGTGATCGACTGATGGACTCTTAGAATGATATGGAATTAAGTCCTATGTGTTCATTTAATTCTTTGATTATATTCATGTCCTCAAATATTATTTTCATATGTCATATTGAGAATATTAATTTTTATTTTTAAAAAATAAATCGAACATTTTAATCGATTTTATAGTGTACTATTTGATTCGATAAATTTACGTGATCATGAATGGTAACTTTATTCGACAAATTCAATATCGGATATGTGATTTGGATATTTTTTAAAATTATCCCTGTGATTTGGATAATATGAAACTTAAACTACATGTTCGATAATTTTCTATTATGATCCGATCGGGTGTTTAATCCCTGGTGACTGGTCCCTTTTGTGGGGTTGACTAGGATTCGAGGGATCGAACAAAGGGGAGGTCCGAAGGCGTGGCCCCGGGGACACTTGTTGGCCACCAAGTGCACCCGACCATGGCGGTGAGACAGTCAGCCAAACGACTAGCAGGTGGTCAACCCATAATATCGTTGACCTCACCGAGTAGATAGTGGATCAAGCGAATCGGCGTATATTCCGTCGATTGGCCATGTAACCACTTGGTCATGCGATTGGGATAGTCGGATATCAGGTCTGCTACACCTCTGCCCAGCCAGATTCATCCTGTCGGCCAGATGCATCTTGTCGGACGGTTCCTACGCGACCCAAAGGCGATGGCCCATTGATGTTCCTTGAGTCCTCCCCACTGAGGGTTCAGTTCGCCAACCAGCCGGTCGGCGAATATGACAGGAGGCCGAAGGAGGAGGGATTACAGTAAACTATCAAGAATCTCGTACGGAGGATATAGTTTAATTGTGATAAGACATAAGAGAGTACGAGTAGATTCCTTGAATTTGTAAAGTACTTCAATAAGATAGCAAATCAACACACACAGACCAATCTAAGCAGGGTAATTAAGAGAAGGAAGTGATAGCACAGTTTGACACGATTAGTGACCAAGATCACGGCAATCTCGCCCCCTTTCTACAGCAAATCCTGCCTCTAAATCTGAGCATTAAAGCTAGACGAGACGTCTCGACAAGTTCGGTTTGCTGCTTGCACCTATATAAGGAACCCTATTTCTTCACATGCAGAGATGCGCAACAATGTTTCTACTGCTGTTTCCACTCTCATTTCTCTTCGCCGGAGTATTGACTTGATCGCTAGAGTGCCTGTACCGAGGACCCCCTGACAGTCTCTCACGGTCTTTTTTTTTGCAGGTCGTCGGAGTCCTTCCATTTCCCCAAACGTCTGATTGGCGGGTCAGCGGTCAGTCTTCAATCAACTTTCCAACCTCGTCATCAGTTGGTCGTCCTCCTCGCTTACCAACAGGATCATATTAAAGATGCTTCATTAATGTAGTAAAAAGTGATTACGTTCACCTCAGGTACTGTCACGCCCCGAGGAGCCGCTTGTCCGATAATTCGGATAACACCTCCCCTAAACGGCGAACAATCTGAATCCTCGATACAAGGCCTACATGACCATCTCATCATCCTCATCTAAGACACTGGAATAAGAAAAATAAAATAGACAATATAGCACAATATACCAAAAGTGACCTGACTGTGGACCGGTCCGACTTACAACAAAGAAACGAATACATAAGCTTCTTAGGGCACACAAAGATACAAAGCACCAATACATGTCCATAAAATGGATAATATTCCAAAAGATGTATACGTAACACAAATACCATCGCGAAGTCAACTCGACGGGTAGAGGGACTGGTTGCTCGGCTCCCTCCTGGCGACTCCAAGTGTAGCAGCTTGGAAACAGAAAATATAACAATTGGGGGTGAGAGACTCTACCGGTATATAATCAGATAGATATGCATGGCGGTAAAAAGGTTATACAATAACAACATAGAAGCAAGCAGATACAATCTCAACAGGGAAAATTCGAATATATGATCGGTACACTATATACAAAATATACCCATATTAAACTCACCTGCGAGGTATGATGGTCACAAATCCCCGAACCTGAATGATCGTCAGACCATAAACAAAAAAATCTCTCCTGTATGTGTATGTCATCCAAATTAGGGGTGTCAAAAATCAAAACGACCTGACGACCCAACCTGAATCGACCCGAAAAAAATCAAGTTCGGGTTGAAAATTTTCGGGTTCGGGTCGGGTTCGGGTTGGAGAGTTTCGGGTTGAAAATTTTCGGGTCGGGTTCGGGTTGACCCGAATTTAATGTTTAGTGGATTTTTTGGGGTTAAATCAAATTTTATTTTGAAAATTAAGATATTTTTATGTATATTAATATCAATATTAGTATGATCATGATGGAGTATTGAGATAAAAGTGAAAAATTATAGGGAAAATAGCAAAAAAGACATTTTGGATCGGTTTTTTCGGGTTATTCGGGTCGGGTTCGGGTTGGTCGGGTTCGGGTTCGAGTTTGGGCGTTTCGGGTCGAAATCGAGTTCGGGTCGGGTTCGGGTTGGGAGTTAAATTCTTTTTTCCAACCCGAACCCGACCCGATCCACTCGAATTGACACTCTTAGTTCAAATGCAGCAAACATAGCTCAAATAAGTGCAGCAAACACAAACAAATGCAATCTATATAATCGTGCGCATGATGCAATGACATGGTCACCCCTGACGCCAGTCAGCCACCGTCATCGGTCATGGGTGAGGTCGAGTGGGTAGGGTTATGACAATTGCACACACTCTGTCATCACTGCTCCTGAGTAACCGAGTGGACAAGATGCTGACGGAGGACACCCTCCTACCCTAAGTCATATGGGGGAGCACCGCTCTCATCTCCTCGTATCACGGGAAAGAGGAGGGATCCTTGTCTGCTACCACGCTGCGGATACCACTACCCATGAGCGACCGAGCGGAACCTTAACAGGGCAACTGCACACACTCTCCTGGTAGTACCATAAACACATGAGTGATAGTGTGTGCAGATCCTGATATAACTGAAGATCCGTCTCAACCATAAAGGAGCTCAGAGATCACCAGTTATGCAATAATACAAAAGATTGCATGACGCTAACACCAATCAGTAACGTCAAATGATATGCACTGGTCTGAAGCATAAATCATGATATACAAATAACCTACTTGGCATGCAAAAATGCTAAGTATCGATAAATATGTGTACTCTCCAGAATCAGAGTATCAAACGTAGAGACTGTATGGAAAATAAATTCGAGCGTGTCAAAGGATCAAGCAGTAAGTACCAAGCAGGATAATCAAAGAGGTAGATAAAGATAAATCCTACTAATATCCATATAAGGAACCATGCATAGAAATCTAAAATATCCACGGAGATAAGTCAGAAAATAACTACCTCCGTTGAGAAGTTCGTGTCAAAAATGAACCTCCCGTCCAAGCGTTGGAACCAAATCAACGTCCTACAGTGATACATCACCCATGACAAGAAGATAAATAATCAGGAAGGTTTATTGCTCGTACAATATTGTCCCAATGAAGAAAACCACCTTGGCCACTTGAATTGTTGAACTTGTAGACAGAACCAGAAAGTTCGTAACCTCGAATGATCGGATCTTCGGCAAGATGGAGTGGTGTGTCAAGATCAATGAATCTGAAGCAACCAAGGCCAGCAGCGAGATGACCAGCAAATCACCAAAATGGAATTCTGATACTGGTAGCAGCATCATCCATCAGTGCCGTGGCGGCAACTGCTAGCGCACCGGACTGGTTCTTGGAGTTCAACAAAGAGTCTCGCTCGCCGGAAACCCCTCAACCTTGCGATCTGTCCATGGTGGGGTGTCGGAGGAGTCGCGTGAAGAAGAGAAGAGCATCACCTGTAGATCGGCGGTTGCGGCGTCGCTTGCTCGAGCGAGGGAGGAAGGAAATTGCCGGCGGCGGTTTTGTTTGAAGAGGGGAGTTGGGCGTCGGCTTGATTGCGTGGAGTAGTGAAGGGTTGCGTGAAGGACAAGAAGAGGCCGGCGGCTTCGAAGTCGTGAGGGTCGGCTGTAGAACTCGCGAGGGAAGAAGAGAGGAAGAAACCGAAAAAAAAATGGCTTCGGCGAGATAGGCAAATCTGAGAGGAGGAGGGGGGTTTATTGTGGCATGATGTTTTGCAAAAAGGTCCTCCTCTTTTGCCAAATACCAACCGAGCCCTTTATTTAGGATTTTAAGCACTTTAGCCCCTCAAATTTTCTGTATCTAACAGGTACCCCTCACAATCCCTTAATTTTTTCCGAGAACATGCGCGCGCCAGAAATTGACCCCTTGCTCTAGCCAACTAGGCATCCTCACGGGGGTTGTTATTGATGGATCGTCAGTTATGAATATTTTCTGATTTATCCTAATGATACGAATTCAGTTGACCTTAAAACGTTGAACTAACGTACTAATCGCTGTGAATTCTTCCCAAATGAAAATTTTTCATAGATATTGATGGGACGTTCATTGTGAATATTTTTCAATTTATTTTAATTGTCTAATTTTTTTTAATGGATGATTCACCTTAGAGCAGTAAACTAATGGCTCATCTACTATAAATTCTTCTCGATTTATTCTGTTGCCTATGAAAAATTTTCATAAAGCGAATCGATCGCTCTCAAAATTAATCGACATAAATTAAATATCTAATGTCAATTAAAAAAATAACTACACATTATCATAGCAAAAGACCATCAACAAATGAAATGAATTATGATGAATTCATTTACTGTGTAGAAGCCATTGATGCAGAAAAGGAAAATACATCACAACTTTCGTGAATCATTCTACATCAGCTACAAAGCCAAAGACATTGAAAAGAGATAAAGGAAATATACAGTCATCTTCAGGATGAGTCTATCTTAAGCTTTGTAGACAGCCCACAAGGATCAAGCCAGAAGTCGGCCGGGGGTTTGCAACTCCTTCAAAGCCGTGACTAGCCAATCGAGCCCTTCGTAGAGACCGTCTCCGGTGAGGGCGCAAGTTCCCTGGATGTGCCATGTTCGGCTCCTCAGATCATAGAGACCCAACCCTTCAGATACCTCCATTGGAGTCATTGCACCTTTCTGAATGAAATAAGGCAGTTAAATTCCAGTTTGATCTGACTTGTAAATAAATACTACTGGGCAAGCTATCAAGATAGATGGCTTCTTTATAGAAGAAACAAATGTAACTTCAAGATCTTAAGTCGAAATGGAAAAAAAAAAAAAGCTTATTAGAAGGTTGTCGATCTACATAAACTTCATATGGAGAATTGAACTTGCTTTTAGAAGCTTGTCGATCTACATCATATCTCCTAATTAAGTTTTAGGTCGTCATATAAACTGAACCAGTTTGTTTCATTTTCACAGCATAGATGGTCCTCATCATATGCACCTACCTGACCTGCATGAGTGACTGCTCCGCCGCATTTGATACGCGATGCAGAATGTGATCTCATCTCTAGCTAGATCACTTTTTAGAACTCTAATAAATATTGGCATCAATTAAGGATGAAAGGTAAATAAAATTACAAAAGAATAGCTTAATAAAAGTAAATTTGGCACGGAGCCAAGATTGATCTAGAGAACAGACATGAAAGGGAAAAATTGGCTGGAGACTTTCAATAATAATTGAGGGATAGAAGAGCTTAAAATTCCTAAATTCCAAACTCTACAAATACTCAGACTACCAAGATCGGCCTATTGCCGTCTATGAAGAGGTAATTAAGTAGGACAGTAAATGTTAAGAGTCTCTGGATGATATAATCTGACAAGGAAGAACTTCTCAGGAGCAAAGAGTTAAATTATTAAATTATCAAATGGAAATTGCCAAACAAGCACTTGATGTGGAAGATATTCGATCGAGCATGATACCTCCCGGTAAAGATTGGGCTATTGTTAACATTCATCCAGTAAGGCAATTACTTCGATTATTTGATAAAAGATAAACTGTTAAAATAGCCTTTGTTTCTATGGAGTCAGTTTTCCCTTGAAACTAGATAAATATCAAAAGATAACAAAACTCGGAGCTTATGTTTGCAATATACATAAGCTGTTCTTAAGGATGACATTATAAAAAATTACGCTGCGAACGTACCAAGTCCTGCTTATTAGCAAATACCAATATGACACTGTTCAACATGAATGGATCTCGGATAATCATCTGAAAGAAGTATTATAAACCAATTATTAGAAATTTCAGAAGAAGAAAAGCTAAATTACTACAACATTATCTAATCACCATATTGTATACCTGAAATTCTTCTCTAGCCTTTCCAATCCTTTCCCTATCCAACGAATCCACAACATAGATCTAAAAGAAAAAAAGAAAAACATCAAGAGACAGCATTGGAACTACTTAGTGATTACTGATTAGTCAATGTCGAGCAAGTCTGACAGTATGTAAGCTAAAATTACTTGAACCAGCACATGAATGAAACAAAAGGTATCATGGTTATAATTACTTGAACTTGGAGAGAAACTTGATATCCTGTAATATTGATTATTAGTAACCCAAAATATCAATCACCAAATAGTCAGGCCACTTCCAAGAGCAAGGTTGCATATAAAGACCTTTCTCTCTTACATCAATGTGGGAAGCTAATCTATTGCAACCTTACTGTAAACTTATCATCACACATATCTTTCTCAAAGATATTGCGTTTCATTTCATCATGTCAATTTTAGATTGGTTATAGCACTATTGTCGAGTAATCTGACAGCAGGGAAAATTAACTAAAAGGCTCTCAAAGAAAATACAGAGGACTCAAAGCTCATCTTGGAAATTGTTCACTTGATACAGAGAACTAAATTTAGTATGCTGTTGATCTTTGTAAATAGAGATGAGAGTACCAGCAACTTAACAACTGGACTGAAGGACCTCTAAATGTTATGCAATAAAAAATAGATGATCGTAGGAATCCATTGTGGTTAGTCATCCAGAAACCAGTGTTCAAACAAGTAAAAAATCAAGCCAACTTTGAACACTATGCTGACATCAAAATTGGAAAGGAAGTGATATTTAGGGCTCAAAGTGTCCATGTCAGTCAACCACATGTTCACTAATTATAAGAGGTTGAACACATTGAATATGCTGATATCGAAATTAAAAAGGAAGTGATATTTAGGGCTCAAAGTAGACATGTAAGTCAACCACATGATTGCATTTAATCCTACCCAGTGAAATGACATGTTACAATCAGTCGTGCCAAAATTTGAGTAAATTTCCATTCTGAGCTGAACCGAATCAAGTCAATATTTAAATTTCTGAATATTCAAACTTATTATTAAAATTATTTGAAAATTTGATTTGTAAGCGGGTAGATAATTTTCGTTACCAACAAACATCCACTGGCTGCCAAAACAACCACCCCCTCAAAGAAAAACAAATGATCCGTTGAACCAACTGTCATCTTCCATTGTTGACATTAGATAAAAGGATTTTAAGGAAGCTCATATTGGGTGTAACTTGAATTAGGTTCAATTAGATTTAACTAGGATGATTTGTGTTTGATTTGGACTTGATTGGAACCATGATTGAACCAAATTAAATCAATTTTAAATTTCCAAATCTTCCAAAAATCTCAAAAAAAACAACTTTAAAATTCGAAAAATTATTTCAAATTTAAAAAAAATAATTTTATAAACTCACAGATAATCCCAAATACAATGCTGCATTTTTAAAATCAATTGCCAATTTTCAAATAATTCCAAAGAAGGATATGAAAAATCCTAAAATTAACTAAGTTTTCAAATAATTCAAAAATTGAATAGATAATCTTTTTAAAATTTCAAAATAACTCTAACTAATTTTAAATATTCAAATAATTTCAAAATTGAATAGACAATCTTCAAAATTTTATTTGATTTTACAAATAATTTTAAGAAATATTTTTTGGGATTTTTAAAATTTTGATGATTAATTTAGATTTATATAATTAATTTCAGTAATCAGTTATTAATAATTTCAGAATTTATTTTCATAACTTTGAATATTTGGAAGGTTTAATATTTGACTTAGAATCAAGTTCAGCTAAACTTCTTTTGGATTTCTAATTTGGCGCAGCTAATTATAACATGTCATTTTACCAAGTAGTGTTAAATGCATATTCGTAGTTAACTTAACTGGTTGCTTTGAGCCCTAAATATTTTTCTTTGATTTGAACAATTCTAATGTCAATACACTATCCTATTACCACAAATCAATCTAAAGAATAAAACATGACAAATTACCAAAGCATCAGTATTGCTGAAGTAATGCCTCCATAAGGGTCTTAATTTTTCTTGTCCACCAACATCCCATACCGTAAATACCACATTTTTATACTGGACCTTCTCCACATTGAAGCCTAAAAAACAGACAAAAGGCATATAGGTTGGAAATTCTATCAAACTATATCTTCTAAATGACTAATTAGCAATTATATTAAATATCATCAGTACGAATTAAATAACAATTACTCATAAGACTTGAATATCATAGGGAAACAAATAATTCATCAATCAAGCGAGAAAAGGCATAAGCAAAATATTTTCTATATCAAGGGGACAAAGATACAGCAAAGATACAGGTTACAAAAACTTATTTGCTTTAATTACCGCTAAGATATTAATATTAACCAAACAAAATTAATCCAATATAATGTAAGTGGCAAGAGATTGAAATGGCTAGATAAGACTCATGTAGCTAGCCCCAAAATAGTTGGGATCAGACTGGATGTTGCAGTGTAATGTGAGGTTGCACCTCTGGAAATTCATAGAGATCATCAAATATCTAGAATGTTCAAGCCAAAATGTTATGTATCATAGTTTTACTAAGCTTATTAGGGAGTTAGAGCATGTGCTGATGGTAAAGAGGAGTATTAGTGGCTGAAACATTTAGTTTTAAGTGAGAAGATTCTGTATGTTCATCCCAGGATTCAACAAGATCAAGAGGAGAAATTTACAAATTGCAGTTATACAATGTTTAGCCCAATATTGTTTTTTACCTCATTTCACCTTGTAGAATTTAAATTATCCTCTTTTGTGAAAAGAAAGTAAAAAAGAAAGATCAACAGATATTATTCAATAAGTTGTAATCCACGATTCTATTCATGCATAATGATCTTTCAGAGACAAACAAGCATGCAAAACCTCACAACCAAAGCCCCATGAGCTAATATGGGGGGTCTAGAAGCTGAAACCAACAACCTCAATAGAAGTTATACTAAACAAGCGAATACTAGTTCAGACCTAACTTGGCCAATATCAGTGAAAGCAATCTAGATCCTTTACCGATCAGTTCCCAGTTAATAATGGAAACCCAAAAGATTCTGCATGATGCATATTATATGCAATGGCAAAAGATAGCTTACCGATAGTTGGAACAGTCGACAAAACTTCTCCAATGTGCAACTTGTACAAAATTGTTGTCTTGCCAGCTGCATCCAATCCAAGCATTGCAACCTACAAAAGCTCAAATACAAATAATCTGTCACAAATATGCTTAGGTTCATCAAAATGAAGAGCTTCAGATGAAAAACAAAGAGTATGATTCCAGATTCCTTATGCAAACCAAACCGGCAACATGATAAACCTACACAAAACAAGGGAACAGGAATGCAATCCTTAGAATTTATATAGCTTTCGATGTTCCATTATTTGCTAACTCCTAAAGTTTCAAAACTATCAGATTAATTGCCCCATACTGGCAACTTTATCACTGAAATATTCAATCTATGTATTCATAGATCTCAGGACAAATAATCTAAATTCAAAACCAACATCTGTCAACAATCTTTGTCATGCCATATCGATATCCTTTTCATAGTTCATCGATCGCAGTTTCTATTTACCTAACAAAAAATCAGATCTTGCTTCTCTCGCCGATCATAGAGAACCAAAGTAGACTACCGGCGCGTGCTTATCTAGAAAACGAAAAATCCGACGTTCATGAGCAAAATAAACAAATAAATAAGAGAGTGCGAGAGAGAGACCCTCATTTCGACGAGACCGAAGAATCTGTCGAAGAGCTTGCGGAAGGCTTGTCCCATGCCCGACTCCCCTCTCGTCCCCTCGCCTTCCTTATCCTTGCCTATCCAGAAAAGGCTCGATCGGCCACGGATCGGCGAGAGAGGGAGGAGGAGGGTAAAACGGAGACGAAGAAGAGCTGGGAACGGAAGAAGCGACGAAGAAGAGGAAAGAAATGGAAGGGAGGCGTCAGGCTTTGTACGGGTGGGTGGTGGGTGTGCAACGGCTTGATAGATGAGAGGAGGAACCTGCGTTCGCAGGACATCTCTGGATCCAACGGCTGATCTGGATCCATCAACGACGAGATGGAAATGGACGGATATGATTGCATCTGAAGGAGAATACATTAATAAAAGAAAATTGATAAGAATTATATTTATTAATAGAAATTTGTAAAAAAAAATCAAATGAAGTGTATCAAATGTAGGACTGTAAACGAGCCGAGCCGAATCTGAGGATGTTCAAGCTTCTTAGATATGGTAACCGAATCAAGTTGAGCCAAGGTTGAAATGAAATAAGCTTTTAAAATGATTGTTCAAGGTTTGCTTGTTTATTTTTTACGAGTTTAAGCTTGTTTGAAGCTTGATTTGAACTTGGTTCGTTTAGATATTATCGTGCTCTTAATTTAAAATTGGCTTGAGCTTGAGATTGTTTGTTCAGACGCTATCGAATCTTAATTCTCACTTGTTTGATTATTTGAAATTTTTAGTGGTTTGATTGGTTATTGAGTTTAATAATTCAAACATATTTATTTATTTAACATATTGATAAAAGTTTTATTAATGAATATCATTTGTGAATATTATTCACGAACGTTAATGAACTGAACACACATATGTTCAAGTTTGCTTGTTTAGTTTAACGAGATGGTTAAGCTTATTTATTTAATTGATTTGATATTTATTGAACCAACATAGATAAACTCTTATCAAATCGAACATCAAACTTATTCATGAATGCTTAGTTTATTTACAACTTACACGTTGAGGCTCATTATGATAGTAAGTATTCTCAGATTTGTTATCCATTAAGAAGAAATTTTTTTAATAATATATTATAATTAAGTCTTGAAATCTGATTAAATCTTTAATCTATTATTGGAAGGCTATGACACCCTCTCCTGCAATAAAACTTTATTATTTAACAATAACAACAAGTGGTAATGAGAACGATTATATTTAAATAAATTTTATATTATCAATAATTTTTTAATTTTTCTTTTTTTAAATCAAATTATACTTTAATTAATTCGTGTAATAATCCGAGATAATCCGAGACTGAGGGTAGCCCTCGGGCACAGTATGCCAAGTGAACCGCTCTCGAGGCTAAGGTATAACGGAAGGATGATTAATTGTCTCCCAAATATCACAATTCGATCCCTAACTAAGACGAATTTTATAGAATTTTTCCTCTAAATGGACGTGCAACCATGAAATGTTAAGTTTTTGGACCGTTTGCTGCGAACACTTTTTGATTTATCCTAACACAGTCGATAAAAATAACCTTTATGAAACTGAGTCGGTCGTTCCAGATTCAATATTACTCGGCAGGTGATGCCCTCGCACCTTGACTATGTACATGCACTCGTCGCGCTACTATGTGGTGGGCATTTCTCTGAAGTCTTGCTAAACCCAAACTGAAGCTTCTACTGCAAAATCAGCATATTCTTCTCTCTAAGACATGAAACAACACTTGCAGCGGCGACAACAACAAGAGGAAGAAGAAGGAAAGTCAGGAGGAGATATAGCTCTGGTTAATTCTTACCATTAGAAGACTCACCACCAAGGCAGAAGGGTTGGAAGGGAGACCGAGAAGGAGGAGGAGGGAAAGGGAAGGGAGTGTGAGGGAAAGAGGCAAGTGAGGACGAAAGGAAGATTCTTGGATGTGCTGTATTTTGGCATGGCAAAAATAGATAAGGGGTTGGCAAATTGGATCTACTACATGGTGCATTGGAAAATTATTCGGGCTAACTTTACGTGCATGACTTCCCACAGCCACGACGTATTTGTAGAAATTTTTTCTTCAAATGGAGCGCGAATTCTGGGATGCTGGGCTTCTAGACCGCCCATCGCGAGCGCTTTCCGATTTACCTGACGGCCGGTGGGAAACTTCCGTGAGGTCGGACCGGTCGCCGAGGTTGGAAAAACCTCGTTAATCATTTTCTAATCTAGTGTGGTTCGCCCCCGGAGTTATGATGTAGTAGTAGGTAATTAGTTATTATCCTAGGCATTCGCGTTTGATCCCTAGTTACGACGTATTTTACAGGAATTTTTCTTTCAAATGGGGTGCGAATCTTGAGACGTTGGGCTTTTAGGCCATCCATTGCGAACGCTTTCCGATTTACCTTGGTGACAGGTGGAAAACTTTCATGGGGCCGGATTGATCACCCAAGTTCGTCTGCTACTTGATCGAACATTTTTTCTCTAATGTAGTGTAGTTGTGTCCACACAGGATGGACTGATGGTGAGTGCGTGAGTACTGCTACCTTAAGTTTTGGAGGTCAAATCTTGACAAAGTCAATGTGCAAGTCCTCCCCACGCATTAGTCATAGTATCCGGACGAGTAACCCCGTGTACCTCTCCGTGTTGATCTTGAGAAGAATTGATGGGGCACTGAGACGAATGAATCGTCTTTTACCAATGTGTAACATCTGTAACGTGGTGTGGTTGGATCTCGTACACATGGTCACGACAAGCGAATCCCACCGTGCGTCACAGTTTGACGGGTGGAAATGGAATGACACTGCCGCCGTGCCGCTGTTGGGCCGATAATTTTGCAACTAAACAAAAAAAAGATTAACATGATTTTTCCAATCTCGAACAACCGGTTCGGCCTCATGAAAATTTTCCATCGACCACCAGGAGAAATCGAGAAGCACTCGTAGTGGACGGCTTAGAAGCCCAACGTAATAATTTGCAACTAAACGACACTATTAAGAATGGGGATGGATTAATTAACCGGCAGCGGTGAAATTAAGAATGGGGATGGATTGATTTTCACCACATAACAGTTGAATAATAGGAAAACGGAAGATGCAAACATTGACAAACAAGGAAGAAAAATGAGATGAAATTAAGAAATTAAATTTTTTTTAATGATCTAACAGTTGAACAATAGGAAAACAGAAGACATAAACGTTGACAAACAAGGATGAAAAATAAGATGAAATTAAGAAATTGTCCACTTACAAGCTGAAGCCATGTCTGATAGTATTTGTTATTTAGTATGTGGCCTCTCAAATTTAAATCACTTACTATACGGCTTCCAAATTTAAAATCCCCAATTAATCTTAAAATAATGATATCCATTTGCAAGCTGAACCCTTGTCTCATGGTACTCATCACTTAGTATGTGCCTCTCAAATTTAAATAACTTGCTATTCAGCTCCCAAATTTAAAATCCCCAACTAATCTTACGTGGCCTCTCAAATTTAAATAACTTAGTATTCAGCTCCCAAATTTAAATTCCCCAACTAATCTTGAAATAGACAATGATCTAGCCCGACATTCAAACCACTAAATAAATCCAAAAAACGTAGTGGCTCCTGACGTGACACTAGGGATGGAAATAGGATAAGTCAAGTCAGACTTTTACCTTAACAGACCAGATCTATATAATAATAAACTGGCCTGAGCCTGGCCTGTGGCCTGTTATAGGCTTTATTCTTGACCTAAGCCTGACTTGTTCAATAACCTGGCCTGGTCTGCGGCCTGTTTACAAAGCCTATAATTTAATTCGGTTATCCAAAATACTTCTAATATATAAAATATAACAATTCGATTCGATTATCCAAAATACTAATTTAACAAATTAGCTAAAGATACTTCTAATATACAAAATATGTATGTTATAGCTAAAACAGATTTGTGATGTATTGGCAAGTAGGGTGGTAGATAAGGTCTTGCTTGGTAGAAGTTCAAGGTTTGAATCTCTATTTTGACAATATATATAATATAATTTTAACAAACCCAAGCCGGTCTGTCAAACTTCGTAGTCTTTATATTGATCCTGGGTTTGACCTGATAAAAAAAAACAGGCTTTCAAACAAGCCTGAGTATTATTTTATTTTTAAACAGACTAGGCCACGGGCCCCTGACAAGTCGCCTAGCCTATTTCGATCCCTACATGACACCCAACTTCACCAATAGTTCAATCGTCATATGCATGTCATGTGTGAGAATTAAACCTTGGTTGTTTAGGAAATGCACATATATCTTACCACTACACTAAGCCCTATGAGGCACAACGCTACATTTATTAGAATAAAGAATAAAAAGTGATAATGCTCATCCTAGATGGTCTAATATCATCGATCCTCTAATTAGGTATAGACAAGTAAATCACCGAGGACGTTTTGCTCTAGCACAACGATCCTTTGTGTCGAGAAATCAAGCACCCAACAAGATATTTTACACCTACTAACAATTGAACATAACACTTGTAAGAATAACCACTCATATTCGTACCAACCCGAGGGGGCACATGTAAATCATGAGAGACTTCACCAAACAATAACACGTTAGGAAAGATTAAGGCAACTAAACGAGACATTTCACACCCTCAACGTGCTACATTTGTGATTCTAATTAAGATGGCGTTCTAGATTACCCTTGTTGCAATAGACATTTAAATTCTTTGTTATGAACCATAATAGAAGACGATGCGATAATTGGGACCGATACAACTTTGATGATCATAAATTGTCAAAGAGTAAAATAGCAAGGTCGTCTTCATCTGTCGTGATGTATTTCTGTATCTCGCCCGAGTGAATGAGCATTGGGAGTTGGAACACGAGCTCCCAATGTCTCCCGTCCTAGGAACTTGTTGATGATGTGGATGTGGTAGGATCGAATGTGATAGTAGACTTTCCCTTAGGATCAACATGACCAGGTTTGGATTGATTTACCTGCTGTTGTAGAGCTTGCAATTGTGTTTGTAGAACCTGTCGAAAATAAAATGAATAGAGGGAATCAAGATATAAGAAAAATATAAACAAACATTAGATACAAAGGAATTGAAGATTTTTGCACATTGTGAACTTGTATAGTTTGGTATTATGATTTTCTCCGACACTGAAAATCTTATCTAAAAGGCAATATGGAAAGGGTGCAAGTTTTTTTTTTTTTTGCCTTAAACCTTAAGTCCCAGGAACTACCTGAATCTGGCTTCGGATGACATCTTGTTGCACCTTCAATAATGATGCTTGAAGAACTTGATTGTCGGATACCTCGCCATTGGTGGATTGTCCAGAAGCAGCTACTTCTCCAGTTAGTGCCACTGTCGTCCGGTTGAATGACTCTGAATGTGGATTGTCATTCTGGTTTGATCCATGACCTGGATGCCTGAAAAAGTATTACAGATGCTCACCAAGAAGGTTTCCTGAGCTGCTCACCAACTTCAAGTTTTTCAAACAGTAGATTTTTCTAAGATGAATCCATCGAATAAGTATTACAGATACACAATATAAATTTCATTACTGGATTTATGTTTTAACTAAATATGCAAGGACAACCTTCTTTGTAATCCAATTCTCTGTAAGACAATCAACCTAATTGAAACTCAGTCAAGTTTGGCTTGACTGGACTTGTTTACATTCCTATTTTTCACAATTTCCTTGGAGGAAAAGAAAGCAAAAATAATAATTTATTTATTTTCCTAAGATTAACAGCATTTAGCTGTAATGTGACCCTTCTGCTTGATTTCTGCAGCAGTTTGAACCAAAAAATTGGGGAAATGTTTCCTTCAAAATCTAGGTCTTGTCATATTTTACTTACCCTCTTTCTTTCCTACATAGGAAACACGTCTAGAAAATCATGTGTCAACACCTAGATCCATACTCTTAACAGCTATTCACACCCCAAACTGAATAGCATAGACGATCATCATAATGATACACGATGCTTATTTGCATATTCACATATAGATGCAAATATCTACGTCTGACTTGTTAATAAATATAATGTTCAATATACTTAATATCATTGCACATATTAAATTGAAGGCAAACCAAAAATGTTTTCGCTGGCTGTATGCTGGTTGATGCATACCAGAAGGAACTTGGTGGACGGTAGATGAATGAACTTTCATATAAGGATGCAGCCATTGCCGCTGCTTGAAGCATGGCCTGATGCCGGCTTAATTTCGCATCTTCTGTCGCACCACTGAGACTCTGTGAAGATGAAGTTGCCACTGATCCAACTACTACAGAAAAGAAGTGATAAGTAAGAACCACCATAGGAATATAGGAGAAGTGACATACTTTTCTATTGGAACACTTTAATATACTTGGTCTCATGAAAACTAAGGAACCAATAAGGAATTAATGGGAATACAAGAATCATTAATAATTGTCTACCAAATCAAACGAATTAGCAAATAACTTAAGTAATTATCAAACAAGCCAAAATTTAAAATTCATATATTATTTTCCAATTTGCATCAATCTGCAACACTATTTCGATTATTTCTGCCAACATTGCTTTAGTTATCTACTTGTATGTACTTGAAGACGATTTTACTTTTATATTTCAAAACTTTTGAAAGTCACCATCTTTTCTCTGCACTTTATTTCCTTTATCATTCTCTCTATCTAAAAAATGGTGTTAGGTCATGACATGTGGCACACAAAACCCAATGCACATGCTCTACATAGTCCAATAGCTAGTATAGTGGATCCCGATGTGGTTGTCCCATCGCTAAGTGGATTTGGACCCATAGGATAGGGAATAGGCAACGAAGAAAAAAGGAATGCAAAGAAAATAAATAGTTGTGTAAGAATCATGTATTGTGTTTCTTTTCCTTCCCCTTCCTAGTTTTCCATCCAAGTAAATCAAACCTATATCTCTACAACATTCATAATTTCAGTTGACTTGAGGTGCCTTCTTAAGAAATTGGCATATTTATGTGAAAGCCCATAAATGAATTTGTAGGGAAAAAAAGGAAAGTGAAATATCTGAAGCAAGCAAGTATCAAAACTATACTAGGTTGATTTGGAACATATGGAACTCCGTGTTGCCTAGATGCTGGCCCATTTCCAGGTGGTGCAACCAAAGCTCTGCAGGTAGGGCAAGTATGTTGTCTCTCTAACCATGACCTTAGACAGCGGACATGAAAAAGGTGTCCGCATAACAATTTCTTTGCTGCGATCATCTCTTCTCGACATATAATGCATATTGCATCAGTCCTGCATTTAAGAATAGATAGTGACTAAATTATACCAATACAACAGTAATGACTTCAAATGAATTGGGAGTAGATGGTTTACGCATTAAGTTCTTCTTGTGTTGCATCAGGGAAATGCTCATTCATATTTGAGGTAATCTTGCGGTATCGAACATAATCTGCTACACGCTTTGTAAAACTGCGAAATGTCTCATATAGCTCGCGTAACAGATGCAATGGGATGCCATAGCTCCTGTTCTTAGTAAAGACAAACTTTATTTGGTCAACTTAGTCATTGAAATAGGAAACAAATGCCCAAGGTGAAGTTGAGGAATTAAGATAATGTTTAAGAAAGTACTTACACAAAGATGGCTAAGAAAAATACTATATACAAAGACAGGTGAAGAAGGTCCCGAACAAGCTCAAGGTAAAATGTATAAACAGCCTTCCTCTCCCACTGCCCTTCCATAAGCGTGTCACTTACATAGATTACATACTTCACAAAAGTTGACACCGTTGTTGTTGCTAAGATTGCATATCTGAGAAACCATAAGAAGAATCAAAAGTACATAAGCAACCAACATAATGCAATCTAGAAGATATTACAACTCAATTGTTGTCAGTTTGTCAAGTCACCCACAAAGAAAGACAGCCACTAGATTACACACAAGATGTGGTGTAGGTGGAAGATGCTTCACATGAAACATATACCATCTTAATTAGAAGCACTTCAAGAGAAAATTATGCAAAAGATAGCAGATGCTAATTCATCGAAATATTTGGAAATGTAGTGGTGGATTGATATTGTGCAACAGTAGAATGCAAACAAATGTGGGTCTGTACTTGGAAAGAAATCAAACTTTCCATACTCCTTTGAGGGGATACAAAATTTGATTAGAGGTCAACCCTTTGCCTATTAGAGAACAAAAAATCAGTGTAAAGATTGTTCTTGCTAAAGTGCTCCATTAAATGAACTCCATTGCTAGTTAGTTCTTGTGTAATCACTCGGCTTATACAACTAGCAAATAAGCACTGAACCAGGTTGGTGCAAGCACATAAACGCAAGTGAATGAGCCAATGGATTTTCTAGATAAGGAAGACAGTAAAAACATTGCATGTATATAGAAGTCGAATTAAATGGTAGCACCTGACTGATATCCAAGTTTCAAACTAACTTTTGAAGTAATTTGTTGTAAATTCCTTCTGAATTTCATGACTAAATATTCTTAGACAGGTGCGTAAAAGGACATTCATAAAATTGTCTGAGCAGTGTTGTAGTTTCGGA
Source organism: Boesenbergia rotunda (assembly GCA_024364735.1). Classification (NCBI taxonomy): domain Eukaryota; kingdom Viridiplantae; phylum Streptophyta; class Magnoliopsida; order Zingiberales; family Zingiberaceae; genus Boesenbergia; species Boesenbergia rotunda. The sequence goes on from JAGFNQ010002414.1 coordinate 201,730, forward strand.
CACCTTATATGTTGAAGAAGAGCGAGTGTGATCTAAGAACACATTAGACTTTCACAAACTCAGAGTTTGGCATCTATTCACATTTCTAAGTAGAAAAGGAAATCATATAACTATTTGACTTATTATATTCTCCCTCGGTCAATCTTCCAGCAAGAAAAGAAACTGTGAAGTATATGATAACTACTAGTTGGGCATAATATAACTCGCCCTTGGAAAACTCTAGGTGTAGGTTTCTTTGATTAATATTTTAGACCCAACAAAGTATCAATAGAAAAGAAAGTATCTCATTAAATTAATGCACAAAATACAGCAAAAAACAAGTAATATGAAGATAATGCCACAAATTGTAGTAGTTAATTAACTTACTCAAATGTAAAAAAGAGTGCAACCGATCCTTGCCGAGATCGTATCAGAGACCTCAAACAACTGTGCAAGGAAAGACAGTCAACAATGAGGAGGAAAAACATAAATGAAACTATCCGTACATGGGACAGCATTGAAACGGATGGAGTTGTCTCTATATATTCAATTCTCTTCTGGGCCAACCAATGCAATGCCTTGATCAACAAAAGAGCCGTGACCATAACTAGAAAAGTAACTGAGAAGTCTTGCCGGAATATGGTAATTGCAAAAAGAATATCCGTGGCTTCCCTCCATGATTGTTCATTAAGTCTTTCAGCTTCTGCTTCTCTGAGTGAACCCAGGAATAAACGCTTCACTAACTGCCATATTAGACACATGATGACTAGACCCATGTTTAGCAGAAGGACAAAACATATCTTGGAAGTGAAGAGGTACACAGTAGCAGGATAGAACTGCCCTCTGCTACTAAATGCATAGTAGATAGCACTCATAGCTGCTAAAAAACTAAATCCAGCATAAGTTTGGAGCCTCATCATCTTTCAGAAGCTGCAACAACAACACTTATAAGACAACGTTTCACCAAAAATGATGGTGAAAGGGAATTAAAAAAAGATTGAAATCGAGCAACACAAACAACAGTCTAGATAAGAGCAGAGAAAGAATAACTTGCAACAAAATAATGGCTTTGAGACAAAAACATGTAGTTTCCAAATAGAAAGAAAAAAAAAACAATAGGCTTAATCTTATGGCATAATGACAGATCTAATTCCTGGTTGACCTAATTGATAACGCCAAATCCTAAAACATTAGAAAATAAATCACATTGAAAGATGAAACCAGGATGGATGCAAATGGATGATATCAGAAATCACAACATATCATCAACTCAACCAAAATTAAGGCTGCATCATGCATCACTCCACCATTTATAGTCGTCAAACAAAGAACCCTAATTTCAGATTCACAAGAGTGTATCATTGAATTCAACCAAACATTGCTAGCAAATTGGATAAATATAACAAAAATATGCTTTCTCATATTTCTTCAATTTGGGATCCGGCAGTTCTATGGCGAGGTTCGATCGGTTTTCCGGCGGCACTAGCGGACGACGAGGTAGGTCGCGGGTTGTGGCTCTTGTGGGCTAGGCGGAAGAGCGGTGAAGGAAAGAGTCGGCGCTGCCTGTGTTGCGCTTGTGCGCAGGAGGAAGACGAGCTTCAAAAAGATCCCGATCTGCTACCAATGTGATCTAAAACGTAATCAGGCATTTCGTGAGGGAGACGAACCTACTCGTTTAGCGAGCGTCCCTGCTCGCTCCTCGCCGGCGATCGTCGGATAAGATGGAAAATTCCTCCCAATCGCGGTGATAATCCGGATTGAAATCAACAGCGGCCGTATAAATCGGTACGGAACGGACGTCGACGTCGCAGATTAACTCGCCTTTTCTACTTCCCGCAGAGTTGTGTTCTGCGTGTCCAGACGAATCGCCGGGCGACGCGTGCACCGAACAAACCGGGTAATCGAGTTAAATGTCCAAGTAACCAAATCAAATCATATCTCAGTAAGTTTAAGATTAACACGACTGTTTTATCAAACGACGCACGTAAAAATTCGTAATTATCAAAAATATATTATGATTTAATTTTTACTAAAAAACGTATCAAAATTAGTATTCATCCTCTTATATCCCTCCCACCAATAAATCTTTTTCTCAAATAGAATTCCGAGACATCTGAATCACTTTTTCAGACTTTTCAATTTAAAATAATATATTGTGCGAGTCGATTACAAAAGCGTAAGATCTGTGTTCCTATTTGTTCGATAGTTAATTACGCCTATGCCCTATGCAGTTATATCTTTTATTTTTTAAAAAAATATATATTTTTGGTCAAGCGAAGGTAAATAAGATCTTTCATGCTAATTGGTAATATCAAATTAATTTGAATACTAATTTATTTGGGAATTTGATTTGACGAGGCGTATAACTTATCACAGCACATGATTTCAGGTCCAGTGTGGGTCAAAAATCATAGGTTTGAAATCAGATGACTTCAGGCCAACGTGGACTCAAATTTTTTGAGAAAGAATATTTAAATTAAATAAAAAATGAAAAAAAAATAAATTTTGAGAAAGAATGTAAAAAAATAAAGAAAATAGTGAAAGAAAAAAAAAATCGTAATAAAATATTTAAAATGATATGAAAAAATTCAAGAAAACTCAAAATATAAATTAATTATTAGATTAAATATGAATTAATTATTTTTAAATTTATTAACACAACATAATTTTTTATATAATAATATTGTTCGTACATAACGATAGGAACCATTATATAATAATACTGTTCGTAAATAACAATAATACTAACGACAATAAAACTCCAATAAATCAGATAAATTAATATCACTCTTACTTAGACAAATACTAGTGTGATGATAAATACTCTCTTTCATCTAAACTATTTTGAAGTACATCGGGTTCGGGATCCTTCACAGATTCTTCTAGATCCTTTCTGGATCCTTCTCAAATTCTTCAAAATCATCTTCTGGAAATCATAGTAAAGTAGTTCCTACACAACTCAGTATATGAAATCCGTCCTTCATAGCATTCCCATATATAGTGTACAACTAACTTAGCATACTTTGGCAACGAACGAATCAATGTCTTGATCCTATAATTATCCAGGATTAAATACTCTTCTTGCTTAAGTTAATTTCCAGAACAGTCGGTTTAATCTTCCCATATATCTTGGATTCCAAGACCTATGTTATAGTTAATCACCTCAATCTGTTTTCTGAGATTTCGTCGCACTTCATGATTGGTCAACGGGTTATAAACTTTGATATATGGAATTGAGCAAACCAAAATTTATTTGATCAATTCTGATTCTTGGGACAATCTGACCTAATTTTGATTAAATCTGACTCATTAGAACAAATCTAACCCATTTGATGAAACTATCACCAAATAAATTTAATCTAACCATTAGAATTAAATTGATATGGTTAAATAAACAAATGATTTAAATTAGATTTGGGTCTAATTGGACCAAGGTCACGTTAAACCAACTAATACTGATGGGATTGAGTACTCCGGGGCGGACACGTGAGCTGAAAAAGTTGAATGACAAGATGTAGCGAGTCTGAACGACTCTCTCTACGGAGCTCCCGAGAGGGTTTCAGGAAGGGGATCCCCCGGGGCCCCTCTCGCGGTAGACCTACTCCCGAGATCACCTCGGGAAGCTAGGCCCCGATACCACCTAGAGGAAGCGGAGTGCCCGGGACCCCCCAGGCCAGAAGACCCCGAGATCACCTCGGGGGAGCGGAGCCCAAGAAGCATTGGACCTCAAGTAACGATCTCCCTTTCTTCGGATCTGCGGATAATCATCACCCATTATCGCGGAGTCAACATGACCCACAAATGTCGCAACGGGCCGAACTTGATGGCGGCGTGGACTGTTGCAAAGGTTATCCAGTAACCGACAAACGGGGGACGTGGCAAAGATCGTGGAGACGCACGAAAGCAGCCGCCGCAGGTATAAAAGGTACTCCAACCCCTCCGATAAGGGGGTTACGCATTCTCTACTACTCGCATATTTTCTCGCCTTCTTTCTATCTTCTTCATCGAGACACTGACTTGAGCGTCGGAGTGGGCTCCGCCGGACAACCTCCGACGTATTCCCCTAACGCTCGTGTTAATCTCGCAGGGTGTGAAGTTCCTCCTCTAGCATCAGCATCCCCGTGGGTTGAACCCTAGTGACTGGCCGTCGACGTCGATTCCTTCCGAGCAAGTTTGGCGTCGTCTGTAGGAAACCAGTAAAGCACCAGAAGGAGCACCTATGGCAGAGCCTGCGGGACAACCCGTTGTCCTGACAAAGGAGGAACTGGATCGCTTAGTCGCCAATGCCATCAAAAATGCGCTCGAATAGCACCAAATCGAGCACGCAACCTCACAGCGAGGTGTTTTTATACGGGAGGAGATCCCCAGAGTCTCCATCTAGCATCCTCAATCGCGAAGATCCGTCACACCACCGGGGTGACGCACCGGCGCAGCCCCGGAACATCGACGTGTTAGATCTCGAGCATGAGTACATTTTAATGAAACAAATACCATTCTATTAGATTGCGAAATACAAAAACTTACAGTGATCGGATCTCCTTCTCTTCTTCTTCTGCTTGCTGTCACGATAACATCACCGAGGACTCCTTCTCCTCTGCTTTCTTCTTCTGCTTGCTGTCACGAGAACGTCACTGAGGACCGATCCCAATTAGCCACAAACCAAATCCCTCATGTAATGCTCCTTCGTCTGCTCGCCTCTCTATCGCGTGCCTTGGATTGCATTTGGACGCAGCTTATATAAGAGGAAGATGTCTCTTCCTCTACCTTAATCAATACCTCCATCAATGGAGGTTTATGAAGGCTTTGAATGTTTTAAGCGTTGGAAGCTGAAGAGGAGGAAGTGTTTCTTCCTCTTCCGTAACTTCCCGTAACGCTAACATCTCCAATTCGTCCAATTCTATCCATATAGGTCATCTAGTCACTAAGACCATGTAAGACAGTCACAAAGACCATATAGGAGCATCTAGTCACTAAGACCATGTCAGAAAGTCACAAAGACCATATAGAAGCATTCAATTCATACTTCAGGGAAAATGGTTCGTGCGGCAGCAAGCACACTGAGTAATTAATGCTAGAAAAGTTGTTACACTTAACTTAGCTGCTCTATAGAACGAATCAGAGACATCATTAACTAGCCTTTATCCCAGATTAAATATTTACATCAATATGAACATCTCTAATCCCTCATATGACATCTATGTCAAGAGCATGTTCGACATCTCATATCAATACATTTATTCACAATTACATTTTTAAGTACTTAACAAAAAAAATGTAACTGGTCGACCAGTGAATAAGTATTACAGATGTAAACCAATTTTAATCTTCCTTTTCAGCTAGAATCTATTCATTCTAATCAGTCGCTTTCCTAGTTATGCTCCATAGACCGAATCATCCATAATCAATAGGACACAAACTAAAGTAGCAAACACTGATTAAAACTTCAAGTAGACAGCTAAATAGTCACTTAGGGTAAGATTGAGATTAACTGATAATCTCAAGGGTCTCACATAGTAGAGAAGCAGGGATCCATTCTCCTACTACCCTTATTGTCGCTATAGCACATGTGGTATGAGTCACATGCTACGATGTTTTTCTCTTTACAAAAAGAGTGCATGTTTTTCTCAAATATTTAACATCGTACAGATTTCGATCTAGACATACCTAACGTCTAATCTGAATTCAACTTATGAATTCCAATCTGGCTTTAAACAAGTTTAGTAAATGGTGGGTGCATTTACTTAGATCATTACATAAATGATCTCATCTTGATACAAAATCAAGGCGACCTCAACTTATGAGTATGTCTCTCTTCACAACTACATAAGCTGTCTCATAAGTAATGGTCTTACCTCTATTTATACTCAACAAATAGAGACGATTGTCCATGTGAGTGGACCAATCTCAGCCTGCCAACATACTCATCGAGACTTTTTCCAAATGTAACAAATACATTTACACTGAATAGATCATAGCATTTCATTTATATAAATGTAACAAATACATTTACAATGTTTTACATTTTGCGTAGTCCCAAAGACTTCACATGCTCATGAAATGACTCTTTAGTCAATGGCTTAGTAAAAGGATCTGCAAGCATTGCTCGGGTTGGGATGTTCTCAAGAATTATCTTTTTCTTGCCAACCATATCCCTTACAAAATTGTATTTAATTTCTATATGCTTGCCTTTGCTGTGATATTTAGGATCCTTGGAAAAGGCTATAGCAGCTTGATTGTCACAATTCACTGTAACAGGGCTCCCACTGTCCTCAACAATCTTCAAATGCTTTAGGAACCTTCTCAACCAGACAGCTTCTTGTACAGCCGCTGCACAAGCCACATACTCAGCCTCCATTGTCGATAGTGCTACACAAGTCTGTTTCTTGCTGTTCCATGAAATGACACCTCCATTCAGCAAAAAAATATAGCCAGATGTGGATTTTCTGTCGTCAAGGTCCCCTGCCCAATCTGCATCTGCGTAGCCCTTCAAGCTCAGCTTTGATCCTTGGAAGCAGAGACAATAATCTGTCGTCCCTTTGAGATATCTGAATATCCTTTTTATCGCTTTCCAGTGTCTCGATCCTGGGTTCGACTGGAAACGACTAACTAAGCCAACATCATAGCTTATATCAGGGCGAGTACACAACATAGTGTACATCAAACTACCAATGGCACTAGCATATGGTCTTTTCTTCATCTCGGCTATCTCTTCAGGAGTCTTGGGAGACATACTTTTGCTCAAAACAACACCTTTAGCTGTAGGTGTTTGTTCAACGTTGCAATTAAACATATTGAAGTGTTGTAAAATCTTAGTAATATAAGCTTCTTGGGACAGACCCAAAAGTCTTTTTGATCGCTCACGAATGATCCGTACTCCTAAGATATACTCAGCTTCTCCCATGTCAATTATGTCAAATTGTGATGAAAGCCAAGACTTGACATCAATCACAACTTTTAAGTCACTTCCAGCTATCAACATATCATCAACATATAATGATAAAATGACCAACTTTCCTTTATCCTTTCTTAGGTAAACACAATGATCCTCATTGATCATTTCGAAACCATAAGATAAAATGACTTCATTGAATCTTATGTTCCATTGTCTCGATGCTTGCTTTAGCCCATATATAGACTTTTTAAGTCTACATACTTTTTCTTCTTGGCCATCAGCAATATAACCTTCTGGTTGTGCCATATAGATTTCCTCGTCAAGATTACCATTAAGGAAAGCCGTTTTTACATCCATCTGATGTAATTCCAAGTCATAATGTGCTACTATAGCTAAAATGACACGTATTGACACAAACTTCACAACAGGGGAAAATGTCTCTTCAAAATCAATACCCTCCATTTGGGTATATCCTTTTGCAACCAGACGAGCTTTGTATTTATTAATCGATCCATCTGCCTTCCTCTTGATTTTGAGAATCCATTTATTCCCAATAGCCCTTCGGCCTGGAGGAAGATCGACTAAATCCCAAACCTGATTCTTTCTCATAGACTCCATTTCTTCATCCATTGCAATTCTCCATTTTTCTCTAACTGAGCATCTTAATGCTTCCTCAACCGTTCGAGGTTCTTCATCGTCAACTGGGAGAATCATTAATGCCTCATTTTCAATGTCAAACCTTCTCCGAGGAATAATCTTACGATTACTTCTTCGCAGGTTTGACTGTTGAGAAACTAATTCACTTATAGGCAATTTACTCCCACTAGGTTGACTAGATTCAGGTATCCCCTGTGATTCCTGATTTGTTAATGTAGGAACAGTATCCTCCTCCTCTATTGCAAATAGAGGAGTTGATTTATCAACTTCACCTCTTGTTGGGAACTCAGTTTCGAGAAAAGTAGCATCTCTTGACTCAATTTCAGAGATGGTTCCATCTTGCTGCTCACCAATAAAGACATAACCCTTAGAGGTATCAGAATATCTTACAAAGATACACTTCTTACCTCTGGGTCCTAATTTTCCATATTTGTGAGTCTTGTCATGAATATAAGCAGCTGACCCCCATGGTCTCAGATTACTCAAATCTGGTTTTCTGCCTGTCCAAAGTTCATATGGAGTAGATGGAACAGATTTAGAAGGCACCCGGTTAAGTATGTAGGTTGCAGCCAATAATGCATCTCCCCAATAGGAAATAGGCAAATTAGCTTGAGCCATCATCGACCTAACCATTTCAAGAAGAGTTCGATTTCTTCTTTCAGCAACTCCATTTTGCTGTGGAGTTCCAGGGATAGTTAACTGTCTAATAATCCCTTTCTCATTACATATTGTCTTGAACTGATCAGACAAGTATTCACCTCCACGATCAGTGCGTAAGGTTTTAACCTTACGTTCCAATTGATTCTCAACTTCGTTCAAATAACGATTAAAGCAATCTAATGCTTCAGATTTATGAGAAATCAAATACACATGACCAAAACGCGTGAAGTCATCAATAAATGTAATGAAATATGAACTTCCATTTCTAGCCTTCATGTTCATTGGACCACAAATATCCGAATGAATCAATTGCAATGGTGAATCAGCCCTAATAGCCTTACCAAACGGTTTCCTAGTTGCTTTTCCAGCAAGACAGTGCTCACATATAGACAAGTCAACTTTAGCACGAGTGCCGATCAGACCCTCTCTTGCTAATCTATTCATTCTTTCTTGTCCTATATGTCCCAATCTAGCATGCCAAACTTCATCATTAACATCAGCATCACTAGTAAGAGCAATGTTTGAAAAACAACCATTATTTCCACAATTAACATCTGGTTCTACATCAAGAACCATGAAACCGTTTGATATAAAACCATATCCAATTAACACAGAGTCAATTTTAAGTTCTACACGACGACTGTAAAAATTCATACAATAACCCAATTCAAGAAGACAATTCACAGAAACCAGATTCCGTCGAATCTCAGGAGCATACAGGACATCATGCAGAAACAATGTACGCCCACCACGAAGGTTGAGTTTGCAAGTGTCAATTCCTTTGACTTCAATTCTTGCATTGTTTCCCACATATATCCACTTATTGCCAGCTGGTACCCGACGGTACTCCACGTACGTAGCTCGATCACGAGCTACATGGTTCGTTGCTCCTGAATCTATAATCCACAAAGGATAAGAATCAGCTAACAACACCGAACTAGCAACATAAAGCTCATGAAAAGAAGACAAACATGGATTTACCTTTTTCGGCTCAGTACACTCCCGAGCAAAATGACCCTTCTTGCCACAGTTGTAGCAAGTTAGCTTGCCTTTAGGTTTTTTCCATTCTTCTTTCCTTTCTTCTTGATTGGGTCTTGCACAGTAGTAGCACCAGCTTCTTTTCCCTTACCCTTCCCTTTCTTAAACCATTTTTTCTTATTCTTGGATCCAGAACCTTCAGCTACAAAAGCTTGCTCAGAAATCCTTGCGGATTCTATTCTCTCCGCCTCCAGTTCAATATGGCGTGAGACATCAATGAAAGTCCTGATACTCTCACTGTGAGTAAGGTTCTGCTTCATTGTTTCCCAAGAATCAGGAAGGGAACGAATAACTGCTTGAACCTGTTGTTCGTCGGTCAACTCATGACCAGCAGTCTTAAGCTCCCGAATCATATTACCCATTTCTCTCAGATGTTGGGTCATCGTCACATTCGGGCGCTTTTTACAACTGTCAAACTTGATTGTCAGTTGACGAAGCTTGCTTACACTAACTCCACTGTATCTCTCTCTCAGGGCAACCCAGACAGCATGAGCTGATGGTAGTGGCTCATACTCAAATACCAGGTCATCTACCATTGAACTAATCAATATCCCCTTTGCAGTGGAGTCCTTTTTCTTCCATGCCCTATAGGCATCTAGATCAAGTCTGTACTGTGCAGTTGAACCAACAGCAGGTTCTACCATGAAATGATTTACAGCCTCCAGAACTTCTTGTTCCTCAAGAACATATTGTATCTTGAGATGTCATATTTTATAGTTGTCCCCATACAATTTCTCTCCCTTGTTCAGTTCAGCTATGATGTTCTTAGTTGCCATGATCTATCATAAATAAACATATTATTAATTAATTCAGTGTATAACATATGTACATAATTTTTGATTGACTCAATGTAAACTTGACTTGGTTTACGAAATCAAGTGATAACTACGTTTCCACTCATCATTCGTATAATCCAATCTAATTAACATTGATCAATTATATTACATACATCCCATTAAACGAACTAATCATTTGTCTTAAATATGAACTAATCATATAAATGAACTAATCATTGAATATGAACTAATCATATAATGAACTAATCATTGACAAGTCAGTTAACACATAACATAACTTTATTTAATAGGCTTAATAAGTTCGTACAACAACCAGAATTTAATGAACTAGATAAGTTGACATCATTCCCATAATAAAAAATATTATGGCAGTGGCTATCACTCTCTCGTTCATCTCTAATCGGCCAGTCTGATCAGGCTCGGGATCTTCTACAGATTCTATCGGATCTTCCTCAAATATTTCAGGATCTTCCTCGATCATTTCAATATCAGGATCTTCCTCAAATATTTCAGGATTTTCCCCAGGCATTTCGGGATCTTCCTCGAACATTTCGGGACCAGGCATTTCGGGATCTTCCTCGAACATTTCGGGATCTTCCTCGAACATTTCGGGATATTCCTCGAACATTTCAGGATCGTCCTCGAACATTTCTGGATCTTCCTCGAACATTTCAGGATCGTCCTCGAACATTTCGGGATCTTCCTCTGGGTCCTCCTCAGAATCTCCTAGATCCTCTGGAAACTCATGGCGAAGTAGTTGCTTACATAACTCAGTATATGAGATGCGACATTCATGATGCCCCCATATCTGGTGTGCAACTTCTCGCGCACGCTTTGGCAATGAACGAATCAATGCTCCAATCCTATAGTCATCCAAGATTGGAAACTCTTCCTGCTCGAGTTTCCAAAATAATCGATCCAATTTTCCTATATTGCCTTGGATCCCGAGAATGGGACTATAGTAAACTTCTTCTATCTGCTCCATTATCTCACGACTTCGCTCATAGCAACGAATCGTGGTGCATATCTCATGCGACATCTGGAATTGAAAAACGACATAGTCAGTACAAAACTGACAAAACCAGTAACAAAACCAGTTTTTTTTTCAATTCACACATATGCATAGAAAGAAGCACACAAATAGATAAAAGCATATAAGTTTCCTTTACGTTTGTAGCTACAATTAAGCCTATTTAAATTTGAGGTTCAACATAGTGATCAAATCAGTCTGTTTAGTTCAGATTATTTGATCAAACTGGTTTGGTTAAACCAACTAATGGTTTGAACCAAAACGGTTAGACCAACTTAATCTCTTTAAATTAAACTCGAGTCTAATTTAAATTAATTGAACCAAAAATTAAACAAACAATTGATCAAAGCTTCTGGTTGAGCTCTTTCCTTTCAACAGCAAGGTCAGCGGTTCAAATCCCCTCTCAACCATTCTGTTGCTGGTTTTAATAAAAAAAAAATTAATTAATTAAAACTTCTCCCCCTGCCTGATCGGTCCAGTGACCGATCAGGCCAGATTCTGATCGGTCCGGAAGATACTAGACCGATCAGACCACAGCCAAATCGGACTCTGTGACCGATCAGGCCTGCCTGATCTTCTTCTTCTCCACGCCGACGAAACTTTTCTTTTCGCCATTACCAGCGCAATGAACAGAAGAGAAGAATCGATGATTGTTTTTCATGCTCTTAGAATCTAAGTGCTCTGATACCACTGTTAGATCTCGAGCATGAGTACATTTTAATGAAACGAATATCATTCTATTAGATTGCGAAATACAAAAACTTACAGTGATCGGATCTCCTTCTTCTCTTCTTCTTCTGCTTGCTGTCACGAGAACGTCACCGAGGACTCCTTCTCCTCTGCTTTCTTCTTCTGCTTGCTGTCACGAGAACGTCACTGAGGACCGATCCCAATTAGCCACAAACCAAATCCCTCGTGTAATGCTCCTTCGTCTGCTCGCCTCTCTATCGCGTGCCTTGGATTGCATTTGGACGCAGCTTATATAAGAGGAAGATGTCTCTTCCTCTACCTTAATCAATACCTCCATCAATGGAGGTTTATGAAGGCTTTGAATGTTTTAAGCGTTGGAAGCTGAAGAGGAGGAAGCGTTTCTTCCTCTTCCGTAACTTCCCGTAACGCTAACACGACGAGACTCTCCCGAAGATATTAAGCAAAAAAATTCAACTTTGTTTGTTGTTCAGCTTCTCGGAAACGAATTTTTCTCTTTACATAATTTAATCTATGCCTCAAAAGACTTGATGCGGCCCCTGATTTACCCAATGTAAAAGGAGATTGTAATGTTTACATTTTACTTTCTTTGATCCATCCATTTTGTGTCAAAATTATTTTAAACTTATGAAATTTTTTCCCTTTTCTTTGTTTGGTACCCCTCTTCCTCTTTTTCTTTAGCATTTTCTTGTGTTTCTTGACCAACTGTGCCAATTCCCTTATTGATCTCAAGATTAACCTCATTACTTTGTGCTACGACACTATTTATGGTTACTGAAATAGATGATTCTTTTACGGATATAACTGATCAAGAGATAAATGATTGTCAAATAAATTATAAAAAGCTCAAACAATAATAAGAAGAGAAAGAGAAATACAGTCTACAAAGCAACATCCAATTTTACCCATTTTGTCTCCTAAACATGCCGTAAATCTTTAGTTTGTAGGAGATTTTGAACAACAACGGTAGCCATATTCCATCTAACAAAATATTCTGAAAACAATGTGGTAAATGTTAAATCTTTAGGCTAAGAATTTTAACACAGCCACAAGAATAAATAAGACAGGAATACCATAAACGATAGTTATAATACTAGGATACAAACTAAACATCCATTGGAATTCTAAAGAAGATGAAACTGCATGTCAGAAAATCAAATGGAAAAATCACGAATGCATCGTCATAGCCAATAAAGAGATGAACAAAGAAGGCTCAAATCTGCTGAGCTAAAGGGCAAAGAGGGACAACCAATTCCATGGCTTAAAAAAAAAACTAACTTTGAAGTACCCAATCTTGCTGGTCTGGTTGTAGAAAAGGAGAATGAGGGAAACGCTGAAGACTGAGCTGAACAGCAGCAGGGTAGTGTGCTGAGTCTGCAAAATCAGTCTTTGTTAGGGGCCTTAGGGTTGCGATGGCCACCTGAGGGGTGATTTAGGTGAAGGCTCGAAGTCGTGAAGGTAAACAAAGAGAAACGAGACCGAGAGACGGTGACTTACACTACAAAAATAACAAGAAGTAGCGACGGGCAGAATCCGTCGCTATTCCGTCGCTAAACACTGATAGCGACGGATTAGCGACGGATTTTCCGTCGTCGGCTGAAAACCCGTCGCAGAGCATGAGTTGCGACGGATATTATATGATCGCCGTCGCTATATTAGCGACCGATAATTAACCCCGTCGCAAACACCCCAAAAGTGGGTCGACGTGGCCTGGGAAATGGTAGCGACGGATGGTCAATTATCCATCGCAAGATTTATGGGGTAGCGACGGATTACGTCAATGTCCGTCGCTAATATATCGTAATAGCGACGGATACGGTCAAACCCCGTCGCTATTTGACTGTTTTAGCGACGGAAAAGTCAAATATCCGTCGCAAGTAGCGACGGAATTTTTTAAAATTCCGTCGCTAATACTGGAAAATTTTCACAGCAACGACCTGTTTCTTGACCTTCCCTGTTATACATCAATACCATATAAAAATATGAAACATAATTCTATATTTCAACAATCCAACAATCACAATTACAATCCAAACATTACACTTACAATCCAAACATTCACAATTACAATCCCAGACATTCAGAACAATCCGAATATTCACAATTACAATCTAAACATTCATAACAATCGAAACATTCAAAACATTTGTTTCGAATCCAATCCAAACAATTATCTACAAAAGTATACATTCAATCCACTATTCATTCCAAAGTTTAATTTCTAAACTTTGAAACAAGACTAAAATTTTACAAATGATGTATCCAAGTGTAACAGAGTAAATCATACGTATCCATACGATGTAAATGATTAAACATATGATGTATCCAAATGTAACAGAATAACCATACGTATCCATATGATGTATCAAAACTTATACAATTTTCAACCAACTAAATGTATATATCAAAAGAAAATAAACATATATCAAAAATGAAAGGTTCGTAGAGAATCATTACGTACATGAATATCAGAGTCAATCCTGGATGGAAAGGAAAAATATTCCTGCATGATAGAAGATAAAAACATTAGAAAGAAATCTAATACAGAAATAAATCTAAATTGATAACAATAAGAAATAACAAATGATAAGATAACTCGATCTAATAGAAGAAAAATAACAAATAGAAGATAACTCAAATAATATTAAATAAGTAAATGAAAACTACTAATTACGAAAGAATAAAGGAATAATATCGAATATTCATACCTTTCAAGCAAGAAATATGAACTCAACTCTGATAATGTAGAATCTGTAAACATAAATGTAGTAATAAGAAAACAAGTTATTATGGATATAATAACTTAATACATTGTTACTGAAAAAAATTAGGGGGAAAAATGACTCTTACCACTATAATATCTCTACTCCTCTGTGGGATGCTCAGGATCCTGTGTCTCCTGAGACTCAAAACGATGGGCGGGAGCGGGAGCGGCTGACATCTGTGTATCGGGAGCGTCAATACGAGGGGCGGGAATGGCTGGCATCTGTGTCATCGGCGATAAGGTAGCTGCAAAAGCTTGCATATGACGTAATATATTATCAGTATTTGCTTGGCGAGCCCGCAAATCTCTCAACTCAGCATCCCTCGCAGCGTCCCTCTGAGCCCACTCTGCATTCCTCTGAGCCCACTCTTCGCTTGTCTTAGCCCATTCTGCGTCCCTCCCGGCACACGTCGACTCTATCGACGTGAGTCGAGTCCGCAGGGCTTCATTTTCCTCCCGCAACTGTCGAACCTCACTAGAGGTAGAGGAGGAGGATGGTGGACGACCCCTAACCCCTGGAGCTCTCATCTGATCATATGTAACCTTTGCCTGAGAGCCCAGGCCGTAGCAGGCGGTCTTCCTCTTCCCACCGACGACATCAAAGTAAATCCGATTCACATCGTCGGTGGAAAGAGGCTGTGCATCGTCCCCCTCTGCAGCAGGCTGAGACGCCTGTGCCTCAGAAACTCTAGTGGTCATTGCTTCCTGTGAAATAAAAAATTTAATTAGTCTATATAAAATGTCAAAACAAATAAAATATAATTAATACACTTACATTGATTGCTAGGGAGCGACGATCGACAAAAGACCCATCTTTTTTCTTGTGGGTCTTGCTGAATAACTCCCAACTAGTGGGAGGTCTCTGTAGCTCAGCAGCCTGTAAAAACAAAATAAAAAGTACTAAATGCCTTTAATATATCCACAAAAACATACTAATTTAATAACCAAAATAAAAAGTACTTACCAAATCACTGGCATGCTGGACAATGGAACGAGATCCAGCAGTGTGCTTCGTCGATCCCGTGCTGGGCCCCGCAACCTCTGAATTGCGATTGCCTCGAGCAATCGCAGCATTCTCTTTCCAGTACGGGCCATCCCAGACAGCTCGCCATGCTGCCCAAATCGGCTCAGGGACCTCTGTAGGCCTTTCAGCCTTCCTTCTCCATTTATAGAGCATGTCCCTGTACAATTTGGAGCAGTAGGCATTCCAAGTCTTCTTGAATTGCTCCTCCGCACCCTCCTCCTAGGTGTACCTTTTCTGTAAAAAAAATTTTATATGGTTAGTATGAAAAAAAATTATAATATCAAATTAAATATACATGTAAAATACTTACTAAAAACTCTCCATAATAGAATGATTTCAAATCATTCTCAATATGACCCCATGTAGTCGCAGGTGACAGTCTTTCTTTAAATTTTTTAGATATATAAGATGACACCTGATGCCCATCAGGTGAGAAACTGTAGGAAAAAATGAAATATATTAGCAAATTCTGTCAGAAAATATATACAAAGAATAGGTATACCTGTCACCGACGACTGTAAGTATAATCCGCTGATCACGGGGTGCAGCCATGGAACCTGATTAAGAGGATATAGTTTAGGCAGATAAGCAGAATAGGTAAAACATTCAAATGAGACATATTAGAGACAAATGGAAACGTGCACTAATGAAGAATGTTAAATATAAGCAAATGGATAATCAAGCATCATATAAACTTGTTCAATACAAGCAACATGATCTAAATTAACAACTCATCTTAATACAAACTCTGATTAGTTAATATTGTTCAATACATCTAACTCATCCTAATCTGATGGAACTAAATTAACATGCAAGTTTTCATCGCTTGAATCCGTTGATACATTGACCTCCTCACTGCTAGATATTTCACCATCATCAATTTCCTCGTCAGAGACATTCTCATCTATAAGTAATTGAGATATTGATTGTATTTCTGAATCAACTGAGTTGATTATAACTTCTTCATTTTGATAAGCATCGGAGTTTTGGATAGTGATTGTATTTGGCATTTCAATTGTTGACCTAGGCTTCGTTTGACATACAGCAAGCCATTCACTAGGGCGTCTTCTCTTAGTTGGGTACTCCAAATAAAATACTTGACCAGCTTGCACCGCAAAAATGAAAGGTTCGAACTTGTTGAATCTTTTGCTTGAATTAACCTCGACTAAATTGTATAACCGATGTTTCCTTATGCCCGTCCTTGGTGTTGGATCATACCAAGAACACCTGAATAGTACACATCTTTTGAAAGGCAACGCTGGGTATTCAACTTCGATAATTTCCTCTAGCTTGCCATAATAGTCAAATTCATTATCATTATTGTTTGTTGATCCTTTGACATTGATGCCAGAATTATACGTTACCATCCCTGAATCACGTTGGCTCACATGAAATCTGTAGCCATTCACGTAATAACCCGAGTAGACTGTCACAGTACGAAGAGGTCCAAATGCGAGATTTTTAATTCTGTCGTCTTCTACATTTGAAATTCTGTCATCGTTGACCTATAATAGTGGTGGGTGATCAAATTAGATTAACAAGTAATCAAGAATTGTTAAAAAAAAAGTATATTA
This sequence comes from Boesenbergia rotunda, assembly GCA_024364735.1. Lineage (NCBI taxonomy): Eukaryota > Viridiplantae > Streptophyta > Magnoliopsida > Zingiberales > Zingiberaceae > Boesenbergia > Boesenbergia rotunda. Next base: position 218,853 of record JAGFNQ010002414.1, read on the forward strand.
ACTCACTTACATATATTTGAAACCAAAAAGCAAATTCTTCTTCTATCTTTTGATCTACCTCATTTGCACATATCGATGGATTTTGAATGTACAACTGTTCTTGGTATAACCTGACATATAAGTTCATTTGATATCGTACTAGAAATTTGATTATATCATTTGATATTAATTTCATTACAACAAGAGATAATACCTTAGGTATGGTTTGACATCTTCACAGTTTAAGAGGATATATGTCCTGGCGGCATGATATTCTCTGTCATTTAACCGTCTAGATAGAGTTGAACCCATTGCTCTTCCAGGATACTTGAAGATAGAAAGAATGTCTGGGTCAACTGATGGAATGTCATCTTGATTGCGTGGACACTTTCGATGTCTGGTTTTCACATTTTCAGCAAAGTAATAGGAGCAAAATGAACTTGCTTCTTCAACCAGATATGCATTACATATTGATCCCTCAACTCTTGCTTTGTTACGCACATTATTCTTTAATTTTCTAAGAAACCTTTCAAAGGGATACATCCATCTGTATTGTACAGGACCACCAACCTGTGCCTCGCTAGGTAAATGAATAGGCAAATGCTCCATTGAATCAAAAAAGCTTGGTGGAAATATTCGCTCAAGCTTACATAGTATTAAAGGAATCTCTGTCTGAAGGTGTAACATATCTGCTACCGTAACAACTCTGGAAGTCAGATTTTTGAAAAAAAGGCTTAATTCTGTAAGTGCTTGCCAAACATTATTTGGAAGTAATTCTTGGAAAGCTATTGGAATTAATCTTTGCATAAACACATGACAATCATGACTCTTCATTCCAACCATTTTAGATCTATTGGTATCCACACAACGAGACATATTAGAGGCATATCCATCTGGAAATTTGATGTTTTTCAACCAAGAACATAATGCTTGCTTACTTTCTTTGTCCAATGTATAACAAGCCTTGGGATATTTACCAGTAGTTTCATTCTGATGCAACTCAGGCCTGCTAACTAATTGTTTCAATTATTCACGTGATTTTGTTGTATCTTTTATTTTCCCATGCACATTTAAGACAGTATTAATGATGTTATCAAAGAAATTTTTCTCAATATGCATCACATCCAAATTATGACGAATGAGTAAATATTTCCAATATGGAAGCTCCCAAAAAATACTTCTTTTCCTCCAACCACATTTGTTGACTCTAACAATATACTTGTTGATATCATCTGATCCATCCTGATATACTGGTAGAAATCCATAACTATCAATTTCATTTAACACTTCTTCGCCTGACATCCCAAATGGAGGTAGCTTCCTAACTACTTCGTTCCTTTTGAAATATTTCTTATTTCTTCTGAACGGATGATCAAGAGGTAAAAATTTCCGATGATTATCAAACCATGAAATCTTGCCACTGCATGGCAAAGAAAATGCATCTGACTGACTCATACAATGTGGACATGCTAACTTTCCAGCTGTGCTCCATCCTGATAACATTGAGTAAGCAGGAAAATCACTAATAGTCCATAACAATGCTGCATGCATTAAAAAGTTTGACTTTGTAGCAATGTCATATGTCTCCGAACCTATATTCCATAAATAATTCAGCTCAGCTATCAAAGGTTGCAAAAAAACATCTATATGCCCTTTTGGATTTTGAGGACCTGGAATTAAAACAGTAAGAAACATGAATTCATCTTTCATGCACATCCATGGTGGTAAGTTGTATGGTGTTAAGATAACAGGCCACGATGAATATTGTTGTCCATAACTTCCAAATGGCTGAAATCCATCTGCAGAAAGTCCAAGTCTGACATTGCGTGGTTCCATAGCAAAGGAAGAAAATGTTGAATCTAACTGTTTCCATGCAGGGGAATCACAAGGATGACACATAATATCTCCATCATGTCTATGGTTTTGATGCCAAATCATATGACTCGCTGTTGCTGCTGATGCATACAAACGTTGAAGTCTAGCAGTCAAAGGAAAATAATACATTACTTTGTAAGGAATATTTTTTTTCTTCTTCTGATTGATCATGCGAACACCATGCTTGTAACGGGGATGGTTGCAGATTTTGCATTCCATCAATTCACTATCTTGGTTCCAAAAGATCATGCAATTATTGACACAACAATGTATCTTCTCAACTGGCAAACCCAAGTCTCTGATTAGTTTTTTAGTGTTGTAGAAACTATCAGTCATGCAGTTATCAGTTGGAAGCAACTCTGACATAAGTTGACATATGTCATCATAACATCGTTCTGAGAAATGATGTTCTGCCTTCATATTCAATAATCTTGCAGTAGCAGATAATTGAGAATGACCAGAAGGAATACATTCCCATAATTCTCTTTCACTAGCCTTTAACATGTCATACATTTTCTGAACATCAGAAGTAGGTACTTGTTCTATATTTGATTGATCAAAAGCATTCATTGCATCGTAAACCATTGATTGCATTGCATCAGCAGGGTTATATGATGTTTCTGGTCCAATTGAGTTCGATGATGAAGCAACGGAAGGTCCACCAAATTCATATACATACGGCTCTCCATGACAATACCAGTTATAATAATCTGGAACAAACCCATACCTGGCGATATGAGTTTTCACTGTATCTTCATCACGGAAAGCTGTATTTCTACATTTGCGTTGATTACATGGACACTTCAACTCTGTGCCATTCAAACACTCAGGATGACACTTTGCAAAGTTAACAAATTCTTCCACTCCAGCAAAAAATTCGTCACGGATAAATCCATTGTCTAACCTATTATACATCCATGCCTTGTTCGGATACATTGTATCTGAATTCAGATAAGACAATTTAATCAAACAACACATATTAAAATGTGATATTAATGGTATACTAAAAAAAAAAATCTTATTAATCAAACATGATATAATTTGATTTATCTAAAACTAATCAAACAAGATCTAATTAATAGAACAAGTAATCTACTTAATCAAACAATTAATCATCTTAATAATCAAATTAATCAAACAATTAAACTAAAATAAATAATATTTTACTCAATTAATTACACATGGCTTAACAAACAAACTTATTATCTAAAATAATTAAACGATAATTAACTAATTAATTAATTGATTACTTATTTAATTAAACAAATTAATTAATTAAGCTAACTAATTCAATTAATTAGTCAAATTGATTACCCTAAAGTAATTAAACTAATTAATTAATTACCCTAAATTAATTAATTAACCCCCCTTTAATTAATTAACCCCCCCTTCCTCTGCGCAGCCACCGCCACCGCCGCAGAAGCCGCCCGGCCGCACTGGGCCGCGACCCGCAGCAGGCGGCGCGAGACAGCGGGAGGACGCGCGCCGCCGCCGGAGGCCGCGCGCGGCCGCGGGAGGCCGCGCGCGGCCGTGCCAAGGTGCTGATGTTGGCCGGAGAAGACGACGGCGGCGCGTGATCACAATAAAACGAGAATATACGGCAAATGGAGCTTAACTCGCTACCTGGGATCGGAGGAGGGTTCGCCGGAGGAGAATCGCCGGAGGAGAATCGCTCGTCGCTTCGGTCGCTAGGGTTCGCGTGGGCGCGAGGGGAAGTCGGCGTCGCCTTTTTTTAAGAAATTTTGCGACGGACTAACTTGTCCGTCGCAACTTAGCGACGTATTTGACTTATCCGTCGCTGAATTAGGGGTTTGACTCGTCGCCTAACATGGCGGCAACTTCAGCGACGGATACTATATATCCGTCGCCATTTGCGACGGACATCAGTAAATGTCCGTCGCAATACCTTGTTATTTTTGTAGTGTTAGGGTGAGTATTCGGTTAAAATCGTACTGTACTGAATAAATCGAAAATCGAATAAATCAATATTTTTCAAAATAATCAAACCGATCAAATTTTTTTGATAAAAATAGAAAAAATCGAACCGATAAAATATCGGTTAATTAGGTTTTTAATCGAATTAACCGATTTAACCACAATTTTAAAATTTATTCGATTTTAATTAAAAAAAATTATTTTATTTAATTATATTTTTAAATAAAAAATAATTAAATTAATATTCTTATTCGATTTAACCGAATTACAAAATTTAAAACTGAAAATCGAACCGAATTAACTAAAAACCGAACCGAATTTTGAGAAAAAAAATCGAAAACTTAATTAACCGAACCGAATTTCAAAATTTGGTTGTTCAATTCGATTAATTCGATTTTTCTAAATTTTTGCTCATCCCTAGGTGAGAGTAGGGGTGTAAATGAGTCGAGCCGCTCGTGAGCCGCTCGCGAGCCGCTCGGTCAAAACTCGACTCGAGCTCGGAGTTGACCGAGCTCGAGCCGAGCTCGAGCTGGCTCGTTTACAATTCGAGCCGAGCCCGAGCCAATTCAAAGCTTGCTCGATGGCTCGTCGAGCCATATCGAGCCAAGCCTGGCTCGTTTAAAATAACATTGTTTTCCATAAATAAATAAGAACTTGATGAGGTATTTGTGGTTAGAAGGTTTCGGTGGACTGGTGGAGGTTCTCAACTTCTCATGTAGCAGAGGTTGCAAGTTCGAATCATGACCTTACCCCATTTTTATTAGATTTTTCGGCTCGAATTTGGCTCGAGCTCGGCTCGAGCTCGACTCGAGCCGAGCTCGAGCTCGATTTTACTAGCTCGATCGAGCTCGAGCTCGAGCCGAGCTCCTTTGGTTTTCTCGAGCTCGAGCTCGAGCCGACCTTTGGCTCGGCTCGGCTCGACTCGTTTGCAGCCCTAGGTGAGAGACCAACAACGAGGGATTTTGACTTTTGTATTTTTTGAAAAAAAAATTCAAATATTATGGTTTTACCTAATATTTATTAGTAATTAATTAATTGTACTAAATTATCAATATTTATATGAATAGATAAAAATAATATATTATATATTATAGCCCAGCTCGATAGGCTCGACAAGCCTGCGAGCCAGTATTATGTGGGCTCAAGCTCGACTTGAATATTAAACTAGCAGACTTAAGCTCGTCTCGAGCTCGGTCAACATTGAACTTGAGTCGAGCTTTGACCGAGTCGCTTGCGAGTGGCTTGGCTCATTTGCACCCTTAGTTTTGTATAAGGAGAATACGAGACTCATGGTTTATTATGTATGTAATACGTAGATGTTCGACATGTAGAGAGAAAGACAACTTGATCTTCTTTCTACTTAAATCACATCCCACCTCTAATTCTTGGATCCATCTCTACTAGCTAAAAAGTTGAAATTCCCTACTCGCATGTGCACGCACACACACGGGAAATGATTTGAAGAGTGAATTTGGAAGAGTGAAAATTATAGTGAATGATGTACAGTTAATGTGTACATGTTCGATCGTCGATCGTACACCACCGGCGGCCTCTGATTGCCGTCCTGAATCAAACTATACCTTGGGAAGACGGTGAACTCGTCAGGATCGCCGACAACGGTGAACCCATCGAAATCGACGGTCAATGATGCGAGATCGCAATTGTAGCGATCCTCGATGGGTTCACCGTGCCCCCTAGGGTATAGTTTGGTTCGGGATGGCGGCCGAAGGCCGCCGGTAGTGTCCGATCGACGATCGGACGTCGGACGTGCCGTCGATTGACGGTCAAATTTTTCACTGAGGCATTCACTTTCACTGTGCGTATCATTACTCCACACACACATAGATAATTGGACTTTCTCTATGAATACGAAGCTCAATATGAGAGCCACAATAGGTTGATTACGTGTACGCGATGATACGTATTTTCTTAATCGAGAACTTGTAAGTTATTGATGAAATTTTGTAAGTTATGAAATTATGACTTTGATCTCGCGCTTTAACGAAAGGTCTTAATTAGGCCTACGTACAAATTATCAAATTATGGCTTGCAACTTCGATTATTGACTCATCTATGATCGATCGTCTAACGCTTTAACTCTCGCTCGACCAACTTGAGAATCATCTAAAGGTGATCGTCGTAAGCGAAAACAAATCTAAGTGGATCACGATCGAAGAACTTGGTCGGATATTCTAGGGTTTTTCTTCTCGATCTAGTTTGGAGGGATCAATCTCCTCTTTCATGATAGTTTGAATTTCAAAGATTATTTAATTTTGTTTGAGCTCCAATTGTACACTGGAATCGGATAACTAACTGTGGCCCGCGGTGGACTGGACCCCATCCGGCTCAAACGAGCTATAAACCCTAATCTCACTGTTGCCGCTTTGGTCAAAGTTTCCTCAGTCTCTCATGGCTTCAGCCGGATTCCGATCCCTAAGCCGCGCCTCGCTCAGTGCGATCCAGTCCTGCCTTTCGAGGTCGAAAGCAGCGGCGCGGCTCGCTTCTTCCTCTCGTCAGCCGGCCTCTGCTTCAGCGTGTCCTGCTCCTGGTCGCCGCTTCCCGCCCTTTTCCAGGTTTGTCAAGCTTCATCCTTTTGTTTCTCGTTCAGCGTTTTATGTTTGCCTCCTCCGTTGGTCTTCTTGGCGGTAAAGATTGGATGTTTTCTGCCGTTTTTGCAGGTTTCCTGGCCAGCTGGGGTGCTGCAGTGGGTCTCTTCTCCCGCTTCACAGCGCGGTGGCGGTGGCAAGATTGTCTTCGTGCCTGAGCTCGACTTCTCGGTGTTGCCGTGCTATTTCACAGGGTATTCCTGGCTATCCTGGGGTTTAAATGTTGTTGACATGTCTTTGTGGTAATCACTATCCTTGCTTATAGTTCCCTGTAGGTTTTAATAACCTAATTCTGCTCTTGCTTCACTCGAATTCTGACATGGCTTAGATCTCAATCCAGTCAAGAACATAGTTTATAACATAATTTCTTAAAACTGATTAGCTAGAAAACTAAATACATTGGCAACTTTAGCCTCTGCATTGTGTAGAACATCCCCATTTTAATTGCTGCCAGCATCAAGTGCTCGTTGAGATGCCAAATTTGACAAAGATAAGTAAAGCTCAGATGGTGGTAGCATGTCATTCATGATAGAGTTGTTCAAGATCTTTTTTCTTGTTTATGATATGGATTTGCTTTTTATTTATCTTTTTTACTTGATGTGTGCTTCTTGTTTGAACTATGAAGAACTAGTTCTTGAATCTCTAAGGTCGCTTTTTCCATCTCAGGCTGATAGCAAATGGTTTTTCAGGGTGGATATAAACTTAATAGACAATTAACTATATAAGTTTATACCAAATGTGAAGATTCAAGAGTTCAAATTAGATAAATGATGAACATCCTAGATCATAATGCATCAATAGGCAGTATGTACTTCTACAAAGCTTCTAGCTCCTCGTAATTATTTCTTTAAAAAGCCATTATTGTCGGCACACCAGGCTCAAAATATACTGCTATCAATTTTCTGATGAATATGAAGAATAATTAGCCTTGCCTCGATTATTTATATTGATTTGTGTTGTGAATGATGATGATGTTCATCGTTAATCCAATGTATTGTTCCATGCAATGCTGGTCTATAGTTTTTATAACTTTGGAACATTGAGAAGAATCTGTTAAAGCATAAGTGCATCAGGAAACTGTTGTTGCATTCGATAGTGCAACCATCTCCCCAACTGTGTTGTCAAACTCTATTATTGCGTGATCGAAAATTGGTGTAAACACTACTGTCCTCTTCCAGATGGAATCGACGACACATGAAGCACTGATGATCTACTTGCGAAGCTCAAACCCAATTTTCTCTTGCTGCTACCAATTTTATCAAAATCGGGATGGCTATTTAGTATTTCTTCATTCATTCTTTCTCTCTTTGTGGAGATGTCAACTGGATCATACCTTAGCAGAACTGTGTCAATATGAATTCTTGCCATGCACGATATTAACCACTGTATGAGTTTCAGTTTTGTTTTTCTACTTATTATTTATTTTTCTAAATTTAAATTGGTCTGACTTGCTTAGGACTGTGAATGGATCAAACACTGGCTATCAAACTACAAGTAGAATCCTTTTAGATGAGTTTAAGGGCTGTCCTGATAGGTAATTGGATGAATTTAGGAGTGCAAATGAATTGAATGGTATAAAAGTATTGATATTTGATTTTGATGTTGAGTGAATTTAGGATTGATATTTGATTTTGATGTTGGATGAATTTAGGAGAATAAAGGAATTGAATCGAGTTGAATGATATAAAAATATTGATATTTGATTTCGATGTTAAAATGTATATGATATTTGAATTTAATCTGAATTTTGAAAATATAAATAATTTTGATTTGCATTCATTCGAAATAAAATTTGAATTGGGATTGAATTGCGAAAGGACTTAAATTCAAAGTCAATGTATCTAAGTTAAGGAGTTTTCATAAAATGGACTGATGGTTAAGATGTGAATGTCGTTATCTTGATGTTTAGCGGTTAAAATTTTGTAAAATTAATATATTTATTTTTTTCATAATATTTATGTTAGTAGTCTTTATGATTTATCTTTTCTATATTGATAACGGATTAACAAAATAGATCCGGTTGTTCAGGCATTCCCATTAGCCGGGTCTGGCCTCCAACGAGATCTCGACAGCTGCCGCGCCTTCCGTTTCCAGTGGCGACTTGGCTGGGTAGGCGGAGGCGCCAGCCAAGCCATGGCGTTCGTTCTATGCTGATCCGATCTGCATCTCCTTCTTCCTGTCTTGTCGCTCTCCAGTTGCAGAGTGCGGTGGATTCAAGCTGGAATTTTGGAGTCGGAAAAGGTATAAGATCCGATCTTTGAGGCTGGCCATGGACGGGCACAGGTGCGGGCTCTGCTTCCGGCGATTCTCCAGTGGACGCGCTCTCGGCGGCCATATGCGATCTCACGTCGTGCAGCGGAGGCTGAGCGTGGTGTCGCCGTTCGCCTCCTCGAGGCCCTTCCCGGAGGCGGCGACGGGGGAGAACCGGACCAGGCGCCGAAGCTTCCGGCGATCCTCCCATGTCGAGGAGAGCGAGGATGCGGAGTCTTCGTCGTTCCAGCGGCGGTTCGTTCGTCCACGCCGAAACGAAGATCTCTCCGGCGAGACCGAGCCGCGCAGCTCCGTCTCCTATGGCGCCCGGGAGGAGGACGTCGCGTTCTGCCTCATGTTGCTCTCGCGCGACGCTTGGTCCAAGTCGGGAACGAAGCGCTGCCAGTCCGTCGACGAGGAGGAAAAAGAGTACGAAAACGACGGCGAATTACCGCCGCTCGCCGTCAGTAAATCGTGCCCGAAGAGGACCAAGTATCAGTGCGACACTTGCCGGAATTCCTTCAAATCGTACCAAGCGCTCGGTGGCCATCGCGCGATCCATAAAAGAAAAGGAACAGAGTGCGGCACGACCACCGCCGGAGTCCGAATCCACGTCGGCGATCCAAAGCCCGCCACCACCGCCAAGCTCTACCAATGCCCCTACTGCTCCAGGACCTTCATCTCCGGCCAGGCCCTCGGCGGCCATAAAAGATCCCATCTTGCCGCCGCCGCCACTTCCCCTGGCGGCTTCCTAGACATCAATCGCCCAACTCCATTGGAGGAAGAAACCGAGCTCTCCGCCCTCTCTGTCGCATCGGAGCTCTCCCAAAGACGCCATTTTTAAGAACATTAAAGGTAAAATTCTTCTTTATACAATATAAAAATCTCAGCTTTGGGAGTTAAAGGAACTCGAAACAGAGTTTGACTTTTTGCAAGAGAATTGTGTTCTTGCTAGTTGCTTAGAAAGGTTCTTTAGTTCTTTTAAAAGATTTAAAAGATCATGAACTACTCAAGTACTTCTTTGAATTAGTTAGGTGTAAGTTCAACTATTTTCTTGTGCCAACAAACATATTGATTGTGATGATACCCCGGATAAATCACTAGGTCGGGAAAATGTGGGCTAGGACAACCCAAGTCTAGCTAGGTGGGCACAAAAGGAGATGGATCGGAGAGGAAATTGGGCTCGGTACTCGACTTTCATAGGTAGGAGAGCTTGGGATATGAGGCACTTGGTGACAATCTACCAATTTTTTACCATCTCAGTTATGTCCATGGGGGCAAGCATGAGGCACTTGGTGCTTGAATACAAGAGAGCTCGAGAACACAAGATATTCGACACTAGGGTTTCGGGAGTTTGAAGGCGCATGACGCTTGGTGCCTACGATTCAGGCTAAGGGAGGTTTCTAGAATTTTGCAAACGTGGTTTAACCTAAAGGTGAATCCTTTTTGAGAGCATGATGTAGATCAACCCTATATGATCCCTTGATTTCAAACAGTCGTAAGTTTTGACTTAGGATTCAGAATCAGGCTTCGTCAGCGGCCACGCGTGCGTGTTTCAGAGATCTACGTTTATTATTGAGGAATTATAACTGCTAACTTTCGGACCCAAATAACATCATTTAGATCCTCAATTAAGCCTTCGAACATATTCTTATTATTTTTGGTAATATCCATTTTATGACATTTTTGATATATTTGGTATTTCTGGTATATACAGGTAGGATTTACCCTTATCAATGTCCTGTTTAATTAATTAGGATTTTATTAAGAAGTTTACTTTTTAGGTAAGATTTTTTTTTATATAAAAGATAGGAATTGGGGTCCGAGAATTTCTTTCCTTTCTTCGTCTAGGTCTAGAGTCTATAATTAGCTATGAGATAATGATTCGCTATTGATAAAAGAGATTTTTATTTTTGGTGGTTTCTCTTCTTGCATTCTTCCCAATTCTCCTCTTCACATCGCAGTATAATTGTTTTTTTTTTTTTTTTTTTTTTTTTTTTTTTTTTTTTTTTTTTTTTTTTTTTTTTTTTTTTTTTTTTTTTTTTTTTTTTTTTTTTTTTTTTTAATTGTTATCTTGTCCAGCGTCAAAGGAGTGGTAGACCATTAGATTGAAGACTACTTAATAGTGACGAGCAATGACGATTACAGAAGAAGGTGATCATGGAGGCTTATTATTAAACGGATGACTAGTAATGATAGTCGACGATTGTTGCAGAAGGGAAATCATAATGTCATAAGGAACATCGTTACTCAATGAAGGTTATAAAAGGGAACAAGTAATCAAAAGAATAGAAAGATTTTTTCTCGCCAACACTTTCTTTCATTCAACAATCTCTCTATTTTCTTTTCTAAATTCTCACTTAAGCATAAGAGAAGCCGCGTCAAGATAAGACTGGTGTCTTCTAACGCATATTAACCTTGGGCAAAAACCTATTCTTTGGTTCTCGGAATAGTGATGAGCGTTTTACGTTATATGTCGGATGCAACACACGAGTTCTAAATAGAAGGCTTAATTACATCACTCGGTGTCAATCACTCTCAACGAAGTCTCGCCTCACACTTTAACCGATCTCGTCTTCATGAATGCGCAAACACATTGAAATTGATTGCTATAGTTATGTATCAATAAGCACTTATTGATAAATATTTACGCCAAGATACTTATGGGTATTTCTTTTCACTTTCAACTAGATGAGTTATAGTTAAAAAGCTAATCAATTAATTTGCTACATTCACATCAATTGTGATCCAATGTCAAAAGTTCTTTCTTCATTTAATTTGCTCCCGGGACTATGGTGCAGCAGTAGAATGACTAGTTGCTATCTCAGATATGGTTCAATCCCCAACTACGGCGTATTTGCATGAATTTTTCTTCGATCCCCAAATGGGGCGCAATGTTTTTAAATTTTATATTAAATCTGATCAAGAGAAACTCAATAATTTGAATATAATTTTAGGTAAATAAAAGGTATATATAATGTTTTTGAATTTTATATTAAATCTGATCAAGAGAAACTTTAATATAAGTTTAGGTAAATACTTTAAGCTTGGGTAAATTGTCTAAACTCCCCAATGTATTTTTCACTCCCCACACAAGTATCTTTGTTTTTACTCCCTGAGGAACTAGTATAAAAGAGTGAAAATTAGTATACCAGTGAAAATTAAGTATAAAAGAGTGAAACTTGAGTATAAAAAAGTGAAAATTGAGTACATGGGTATTGATGTGGTGGATGCAACCTGTCATACTAAATTTTCTAACTTTTATACTCATTTTTCTTCAAACAATACTCACCAAACATCCCATCAGAGATTGCATGCAAAGAAATGTTTGTGTAGGGATTACATGCAAAGTTGACTTGGTAAGTAGGGAGTTTAGAAAAATTTACCCTTTAAACTCCTATTTTGTATCAAGTAGCATTTTACCCATCTATATTTAAAAAATCATATTTATTCCCCTTATCAAAAGTCAACGTGAGAAAAGTTTTAAAAAATAATTATCTTCTTATCTTTTTATTATTTTTTTTTATGGATCCAAGAGAAAAAAAACATTTAATTGATTATTATATCATTCAATAATTTTTTTTATAAAATTCATATATACCAACATAAATAATAAAAAATAATAATTTTGAAAAGAATAATCAACCAAAAACTCATTTCACCATCCTTACAAATCAACAAAAAAAAATTAAAATTCTAAATTGATGAACTAAAATCAAATTAAAATGGAGTAAAGTTCATCATCAATGTGACATATAATAAATTAGAATAAAATATTAGTATGACAAAATTACACTAATACGTATATCAAAGACATTATAAATCTTAGGAGAGAAGTCTATATGCTATTGTAACTATAAGGTTAGAAGTTTATAAGCTATTGTAACTATAATGTTAGAGCTCAAACATTTTAATATATCATACAAATCTAAAACCACTAATATCTAATAGAACCACTAATATCTAATAGATATTAACTACTATTTACATGCAGAGTTGAGCATTGTTAAATTCGAACCAACCGAACCGAATAAATCGAAAACCGAATTAACTATTTTTTTTGGAACCGACCGAATGTTCTTCAAAAATCAAACTTATCGAACCGATAAAATTTCGATTAATTCGGTTTTCGACCGAATTAACCGAAATTTTAAATTTTATTCGATTTTTAATTAAAATAACAAGATTTTATTTAATTAATTATATTTTTAAATAAAAAATATTTAAATTAGTATTTTTATTCGGTTTAACCGAATTACAAAATTTAAAACCGAATTGATTTGACCGAAAATCAAACCGAATTTAAAAAAAATTGAAAGCGGAACCGAATTTGTTCGGTTCGATTAATTCAATTTTTTCGAATTTTTAGTCCCCCTATTTATATGTAAAAAAATGATGAATATGAGTCCGATGGATAGCTGAAATAGAGGAAAATATAAGACTTCAACACTTTCATATTCCAAAAGTTCAGAAATTATATTAAAAAATCACAACACATGATAGGAGAAATGAAAAACTATCTTAAAAATAAAAAAAAAAACTTCGGTGAAAAATGATAAATCATATTAACAACTGTAATACTATTTTCTCATATAAAAAAACACAGTTTAATTAATAAATTAATTGTTCTATCAAAAACGATAAAAAAAATAATAAAAACATAATAATCTATTATAAGTTTTCTCACATTCGACTCTCAATTCAAGAGAGTTAAATATTATTTTTTAAATATAAAAAATAAAATATTATTTAATAGAAAATATTAATTTTAATTCTTTTTTAAATTTAACACATTTTGGAAACTTATTAATAAAAAATAATTATTTTCTATATATTTATCCTTTCAATTTAAAGCGATCTGATTGGGCACGGTGTGATCCACCACCGTAGTGCAATAGTCAACCCGGATCCGCTGCGGGCCTACGGCACTCGAAACGTGGAGTCCACACGATGAGTGGCTCAGAAAGCATATGCAGAACGACCCGCCCGAGGAGCGGAGTATGTCTCGCTTTCACATCACAACATTCCATTTCAGCCCCTGATGTATTTTTTATTTCGACCATGACGTCGGTTTGCCAAGGGCTTGATGTTAAATCGGGAATTTGTTGAAAAAACAGGGGAAACCGAAGCAAATTAACAAATTAAGGAGGAGGAAAGGGGGAGAGGGACGTGAGCGAGGTGTCGGCCGGATCGCCAACGAGGGTTCCGTCTCCTCTTCGCTTCCGTCCTCTCAGATCTGCGCGCTCCTGGTTGCTCTTCGATTCCGGCATCTTGATAGGTAAGTTTTGAATTTCTGAAGGCTGATTCGTCTTCCCCGCGTGTCGTTTGTTATGTTTCAGTGCCGTTGTAGGTGCCAGATCGGAGGATTTGTTCGATCTTGCTAGAAGTGGTTTCCTGCGATTCTAGTGTCACTTCGGAAGCTGTAGTTTTGGGATGATGGAGATCTATAGAGTTTTGGATACGATTTCTATGGAATTGTATCTGCGGTTACGAGCAAGGATCGCCTGTTAGTTCGATCTTTGGTGATTTTTGCTCTTTTGGAGGGATCCGGCTTGAGCGAAGTCCTTGGTAGCTTCGCTTTGTGGAGAATCAAATGTCATCACCTTCTCCTTTCTACGTGGAGGATCAGACCGACGAGGATTTCTTCGACAATCTCGTGGATGACGATTTTGGTAGAGAGGCTTCGCGGCCTCGTTCCAATGGAATCGTGAGAGATTTTTCTAATCTCAGCCTCGATGATGATATTGGTACTCCTGTGGAGGATTCTGATGATGCTGGATTGATTTTCGAATCAAATGGTCTACAACAAAGTGAGACATTGCAGTCTTCAGATTCTTCAAAGGAACTTTTGGCCTCTGTTGACTGCCCACCTTCGGATTCTTCTATGGACCAGGTAGCTCTAGCGGGAAGTTCAGTTGTGAGTGCTTTTGTAATTGAACCACAAAGTTCATTGCCCACTCAACATTCTGGATCTAAGGGAACCAGTGTAAAAGAGGTCCAGTGGAGTGCCTTCAGTGTCAGCGATCAGTCATTTGACAATGTCAGGTTGGAAAGCTATTCCGAGTTCTTTGCAGAGAATGTTGATTCATCATCTGATAGATTGATTTCCAATTCCGACCTTAGTCTTTCCCCCTTGGGAAATCAAGTTGAAAACTTAGATGCACATTCAAATTCCTTGAATTTTCAAGACTCCCAACTCGTTGGTTCAGCTACTGATGATAAGACAAATATTGCTGATGCACAATACTGGGAGAGTCTTTACCCTGGTTGGAAGTATGATGGGGCCACTGGGCAATGGTATCAATTGGATGGCTACGATGCTGGCATGAATGCACAAAATGACTATGATTCATCAAGAGTGGTTTCACTAGGTAACTTTAAAGAAAGTGCGGAAACTACTACTTTCAACTCAAATGTTGGTGGTTCAGATGATCTGTACCTTCAGCAGACTTCACACCCAGTCTTGGAGACCATAGCTGAAGAAAGTGCAACTGCTACAAATGCAACAACTACCAATTCGAGTGTTGGTTATCTGGAGAACACGGAATTCCCTCCTAACATGATATTTGATCCTCAGTATCCTGGATGGTACTATGACACCAACACCCAACAGTGGTATGCCCTGGAGTCGTACACTACACAGATACCAACTGGAGTTCAGAATGAGGTTGTGGCTTCGAATAGCTTCTCAGGTGAGAACTTCCATGTATATGATCAAGTTGGCCAGCCTAAACAAAGTTCTAATGGAACCCCGGAGAACCAAGAGTTTGGACAGCACTGGGCTCCTCTATCAAGCAGCTATTCTCCTCAGAAGAGCATGCTGCAGGCTGCACAAGTTGGTGAAAAGCAGGGGATGCGGAGTTTTTATAATCCAAGCATGCCTACTGGTTCTCATGCAAATAATAATGTGGGGCTTCAGACATTTAAACCTGTTGTTTATCATGATTTAGGCAGCTCTAATGGGACTATGATACCATACAACTCTGTTAATGGGGAAAGCAAATATCCAAATTATTCTCAAAGTATGCCACATAGCACTCAGGAAAATATACCAAGCAGCTTCTTAAGCAATCAGAATTCAGTTGACTATCTACAGCGTTCATTACAAGATACCAAAGCTGCTTATTCCCAGTTCGCTTATTCATCTGACAAAGGAAGATCATCAGCTGGACGCCCTGCACATGCTTTGGTTGCTTTTGGATTTGGTGGGAAGCTCTTAGTTGTGAGAAATGCTACCTCTTCTAGCACAAACATAGACTATGGAAGCAAGGTAACCTTCAAAATTTGCCGTTGGTTTTGTATCTACATTTTAGTCTTCAACATTTTCCAGTGTCATGCATCTGAAAATTTGTTTTCATTTGCAAGGGAACTGCTGTTGGTGTGATTTCTATTCTTAGCTTATCTGAAGTTGTGACAAATGAACTTGATGCTTCTAGTATTGGTTCAGGCACTGCATTGGACTACTTCAATTCCTTGTGCCATCATCATTTTCCAGGTCCTCTTCTTGGCGGGAGTGCTTCTACAAAGGATATAAACAAATGGTTAGATGAGAGAATCTTGAGCTATGATGCTCCTGTGATGGAGTTCCAGAAAGGAAAACATTTGAAGTTGCTCCATTCATTGCTCAAAATATCATTGCAAAATTATGGCAAACTTCGATCTCCTTTTGGTTCTGATCCATCACTAGAGGTTTTTATAATATGTTTTATTTCTTGTTTAGTTATATGATTGTTTCTATGATTCACAAGGTAAAAAAGGATGATGCCCATATTCCTGCCACTCTTAAGTCCTTGACTGCAATTTTTGCTTTCTAATGGTTATATACATATTATATTCTGAACTCCCTTGTCATTTTGGAGGTCTTGCATTTCATTCGTATGGAATTAATATTTGGTTTTGTTCGACTTCTCATATTTAGATAATAACTTCTTTCCACTGTCCCCATGGAGCAACTTCGTTCACAGAATTTGTTTTCTGACCTCATAACTCTCCTACTCCATATCATTGTTTCACTGAGTAATATGGAAAACTAAATCATCAGCAAACATGGTGTAGGTTGAGCTTATAATGCGCTGGCAATGGCCATTCTTGTGGATGATTATTGCAGGAATATGGATTCCACCTCAAAGGCATCATTGTTACTGTTTTTCCTAATGTGATGTCTTTTCTCATTAAAGAATGTTGTTGGAACAGCAAAGACGATGGCAATCTGTTCAAGCATTTCCAGATCTAGATAGAATCAGGAACCAATCTACAGGTTTTAAGATCCATTGTCAATTTCTCCTAAGACTAACAAGAGTGCCAATATTGTTTACATTTTGGATTATCATGGTAATATAACAAAACTTGACCACTATTCGTTAGAGATTGTGCTTACCTTTTGTAGACAGATTTGTGTAACATATCTTAAGGATGAGGATTTCTACTCGTGCAGTGCACCTCCCTTCTGATTAATTGGCTTTTGCCAATCTGATAGGGTAATGTTACCCTAACACGGTTTCATAGTTCTATACATTTTATTATCTCGACCTTTTTTGAGTGTGACTAAGAAAAATAAGAAGGAAAGTGAATCAAGGATGAATTTAGATAACCTAAAATTTGAGAAGATAAATGGAGAGTATAATGCTTCATTGTGGAGAAGATGAAGTAGAATTTTTCACTGGATCATCTTTGTGAATTTAGATAACCAACAGCTTATGTGCAGTATCCGCTTAGGAGGAAGAATTTTCTATCATTCATCAGAATTTACTAGTTGAAGTAAGATTTGTGCAGTGATTTCAGGTATGGCTAACAGCCCCGTGAGCTTACTATCTTGAGCAAATTTTGTGTTTTTTATATTGGCACAAGTGGAGGTGATTTTTCATTCAACCAATAAGCTAAATCAGATATACTGTTTGATAGTATGAAGTAGAGAAAATAGGAAATTAATGATTGTTTTTGTGATACAAAAAAGTATCTGCTAAAGAATTTCCCTATAATTTGTATACACCCATTAAAGGAGTGATGGATAAGTCTTTGACTATTGGGAGGTCTGTTTTTTGCTCATTTGAGGTATCACCTTCATCATGTTGGTACAGTTTGCCATTTTTTCCTTCTTGACTAAATTACTGGAAAGTGGCCACAAAGTCTTCCATCTGCATCTCTAATTCTTTTAATTCAACAGCTACCAGAGCTGATTGGATCATGTGGTGTTTCTAGGATTGAGTGAGTTAACTTACACAAATTACTGATGCTAATCTGGAATCTACAAGATAGGAAACTGCTCTGAGATTACGATATAAGGATAAATTAGTAGTTGCACTAGATTGGTTGATATCTCATATAACTATCACCTTAACCAAAATTTCATTGATTTTTTTTTTTTTTGAATTCATTGGTTAAAGACTACAGCTGACCAGAGCTTCTTGGGGCGGTTCTCTATTTAAGATAGCCCTTGTGTTATTGTGTTGTAGGATGTTGCTGATAGGTTAATAGGCAAGTGCAAATAGAGGCCTTCATCAGGGAACATATCACTCACTGGCTCTAATTATTAGTTGTCATTTGTACCTTCTGTCAAACTGTTTGGTAGTATATTTAAGTAACAGAAAAGTACTTGCTATTGAGGATGAACCATACTTTCTCATTAATTTTGATCTCAGAATTCAAGTTTTAGCATTTCTCTTGTACCTTCATTATAATTCTCTTGCTTGTAGGATGTTAATGGTCCAGAAATGGAAGCATGCAATCTTTTTGCTTCATCAAAAACAAAAAGTGCTACTTTGGGAGGGTATGGTTCATCTTCTTATTGTTTGAATAGTATTCCGTCAGAAAACCAACTTCAGGTACCTTCAGTTATTCAAGTTTTTGTTCATAAAGTCATATAGTCCACTGAACTGCTGTAATAGGCTCTATTCTGTCAACTTATTTCAGACAACTGCTGCTATGGTGCAAAGCCTTCTTGTTTCTGGTAAAAGGAAGGAGGCTCTCCAATCTGCACAAGAAGGTCAATTATGGGGCCCTGCTCTTGTTCTTGCTGCACAGCTTGGTGAGAAGGTTTGTATACTTTTCTCTTCTCTGTAATTACATAACTTATTAGTTGATCTTGATTTGGATGTATATAATATTTGTTTCTTTTTCATGTTTATGATGCGGAAAATTTGTGTTTCTTCACTTGCTCTGATAGATCTCATATTTTGCATGCAGTTCTATGTGTGCAACAGTGAAGAAGATGGCGCATTTAGTTAGATTTTGATTTAATTTTAGATTATCTATTTTTGTTTCATGTTATAATGAGAAAAGATTTCTTCTTCTTCTTTAGCTCTGATATATCTCATAATTTTGGTTGCAGTTTTATGTTGACACAGTGAAGAAGATGGCACATCATCAGTTTGCATTTGGATCACCTTTACGATCACTATGTCTGCTTATTGCTGGGCAACCAGCAGATGTGTTTTCTGCAAATAATGCAGTTAATGCCTTACCTGTGGCTTCACCTATGCAGCCTGCACAGGTGATTTAACTAAATATATACTTAGGAATTAACCTGTACTTATACTGCAAGATGAATGTTCTGTGTCATTCTTCCTTTGTCAAGGTAAAAGTGACCTCTTATTTGATATGAATAAACTCTTGGTTGAAAGTAAATCTCTGGCCTATCAGATGAATGTGTTGGTGCAGCTAGGGCCAATGTTTATCTCATGACTTTGATAGGAGAACACATATTTATATCTCAATTTCTCTCATTTCAAACGCATAAGCTTTGATCATATTTATGTTTGTAAAAGCAGAAAGTTCTGGAATCCTACATGTTCAGCACTGGTCATTACTTGAATTATATTCATGATTGTTGATTGTTGGTGTATTTTGATTTTCTATAATAACCCTATAAACACATTACTTACAGTAGCTACCAATTTCCTCATAGTGCTCCCAAATTGGCTTACAGCAAACTCTCTGTCAAATGTGTTGTTATTTGTGATTCTCCTTGGACATCATAGGGGTCAAATATGATTTCAACATAATCAAGCTATAAATGATTGCAGAAACTTTGATTTCCTAGATTGTTATTCTTTCTCAATTAATTGTTTTTAAAATTTAGTTTATCATCAAGTTGTGATATAAAATTTTATATGCATCACCATTAAGTTTTGATTTTCATTTTCTTCTCTATCACTTGACAGGTTCAGCTCAGTGGGATGTTGGATAAATGGGAAGAGAATTTGGCAATTATAACTGCAAACAGAACAAAAGATGATGAACTGGTAATTATTCATCTTGGAGACTGCCTATGGAAGGACAGAGGGGAGGTTGCTATCCTTTTGCTTATTATTTCTTTTATCTTATTATAGAAGTTGGTTACTTTGGTTTACTCCCCTAATTCATTGATGCAGGTAGCTGCTGCTCACACTTGTTACTTGGTTGCTGAAGCAAATATTGAGTCGTATACTGAGATTGCAAGACTCTGTCTTATTGGTGCAGATCACTTGAAGTATCCGAGGACATATGCCACTCCTGATGCTATTCAGGTTGTTTTTACTCTGTGACTTTCAGTTGTTTTTTATTGTTTGTGATGCTAGCTGGGTTTTTTAATATGATGTTTTAGGTTGAACAGATCATACTTTTTCTCCCTTCTTGAAGACTGAAAAATCAAACTCATGTATTTATTCAAATGCCTTACTTTTGTAGCCTGTTAAAGCATGTCTGCTTGCAACCTTTGTGAATCATTATGAGAATGGTCAACCTCAGTGTCTGCATATATGCACTCGAGTATGCTTCATTAGTCTACTTGCTGTCTTAAGAGTTGAGACATGATGAAGATATCCCTGTAGAGTTTTAGCAACGTACTCTTTATTGAAACACCAAAAGGACTAGTTTATGGTTTCTAGAATTGTTGCTGTAAATTCTTGATTTATGTTTAAAACCTTCTGAGTTTTGGTTCATTTTTTAGGCTGATATTATGAAAGTCAGGTGCTCATGAACAACCATCATATATTTACATTTTTTTTTTGCCCATCATATGTTTTACTTGGGGATCATATTCTGGTTTCTTTATATCAATTATATCAATAGCTACAAGTAAAATATGATGTCAATGAATTGAATGATTCTTAATATTGCTTTCAGAATTTGTCACTGAAGCACTTATTTTCCATTGTGCTTGTTCAGTTTTTGCTAGTTAGTACTTCTTTTCTGATGTAGAAATATTTGGAGAAATTTTTGAGCTTTTAATGATGGCCCTAAAGAGGGGAGCCTTAGTGCAAGGGCAAAGTTGTTGCCGTGTGACCTTATAGTCACGGGTTCGAGTCGTGGAAACAGTCCCTTGCAATACAAGGTAAGTAGTGTTGTAAATGATGGTAGACGGTGCTAGGGTGGTCAGTGATCGCGTACCTCCTCGGCCACCTAGGCGATGCCTAAGTGGTTATTTTTTTCACTATTTTTTAATATAATATTATAAATAATCATTATTCTTTATAATATTTACTTTTAATACAATATATTAATTAATAACTTAATCTAAATATTTTAAAACAAATATATATATATATATATATTAATGGGATAATTTTATTAGGTTTTAATTAAGTCTATTTAAATTATCTCAATCATATCTAAGAGTTGATTAAAATTATTAACATAAAGTTATTTAATTAAACCCTAACTTACAACTTATCCGTGTACCCTAATTCAGCCCGACAACAAGTCCGACGCGTCACTGGGCCAGGCATTTCCCGTCTAGGCCCGTTGTCGAGCTCGGGCAATGCGTCTGGGTTTGGGCGACTCGGACGCACCGCTAGGCCTGTGCGACACATTCTAGGCCCATCGTTGGGCTTAAGCAATGCTTCTGGGCCCCTCGTCGGGCTTGGACAACGCATTCAGGCTTGTGCGACACGTCCGGACTCGCCGGTGGGCCTATGCGATGCATCACGGTGGCGAAACGGTGGCAGAGGCGCGGCAGCGGTGGAACGAGGTGAGTTACTGCCTAAAACACTACCTAAAGGTAAGGTTGTGTACAATAAACTCAATTTGGTCCAACTCTTCCCCGGGATCCCTCATTGGCGGGAGTTTCGTGCACCTGGGTACCCTTTTTTAATGATGGCTCTAAAAGATTATTTTTAGATAGTTCAAATCATTTTTTTGATCCCACAAGTACACAATGTTGTTGCTTACTGTTAATTGAAAGTTAACTATACGTGCTCTAGTTCCTGCCTTCGTGGCCTGTTTACACTGAATGCAAACAAACAGATAATATTTTGCAATCCATGCACAGAGAACAGAACTTTACGAGTATTCAAAGGTGCAAGGAAATTCTCAGTTTATCGTACTACCTTTCCAGCCGTACAAGATAATTTATGCCTACATGCTGGCAGAAGTTGGAAAGATTTCAGATTCGTTGAAGTGAGTAGTAAGAGTATGTTTTTCTGCCATTACTATTGCCTAAACATATTAGATATAATGCAGGTACTGTCAAGCTGCTTCAAAATTGCTCAAGAGTTCTGCTCGCACTTCTGAGCTTGAAATGTGGAAATCGTTGTTATCCTCTTTAGAGGATAGACTGCGTACCCACCAACAGGTAATTTTCTTGGGGAACCCAATAATGGTCTTCAATTTTCACAGCCGTGACATTTTCTTTAATCTTTTATTTTTTTTACTTGTCCAGGGTGGTTATGGTTCGAGTTTGGTTCCTGCAAATCTAGTTGGAAAGTTGTTTACTAGTTTTGATAGATCTATTTACCGTATGATAGGTGCACCATCAGCACCTCTTTCGCCTGTGCCTTCAGGAAATGTAAATGACAAAGAAACCTATTCTATTGTCCCTAAAGTATCAAATAGTCAATCAACAATGGCCATGGCTTCTTTAGTTCCATCGGCGTCAGTGGAGACAATGACTGAGTGGTCTAGTAATAATACTAGTAAAGCGATCAGGCACAATAGAAGTGTTTCAGAGCCTGATTTTGGTCGAACCCCTAAACAGGTGGAATTTTGTCTTTTTGATGAAAATCAAAGCAGTTTGTTAGGGAATATGATTCCTTTTAGTTGATTTCATTTCAAGTTTTCCATTTGATTTGATGATTGGGAACTATCATTGTTTTTTTTACAAACTTTGTTGGAAAATTATCACAGGATTCAAGCCCAGACGATGCACAAAGTAAGGCTACAACTGGCGGCTCACGCTTTGGACGCATTGGCTCTCAATTTATTCAGAAAACCATGGGGTGGGTCTCAAGATCCCCTCATCAGGTATTTTCCTTGGCATGATTTGTTTGTGAACACAGTAGGTTGTCTTCTACACACCTTTCAAGTTACTTGCACTTACTGTATACTTCTATTTCTGACACTGTGAAGGCAAAACTGGGTGAAAGAAACAAGTTCTACTACGATGAAAAGCTTAAGAGATGGGTGGAAGAAGGAGCTGATCCTCCAGCGGACGAGCCCCACCTACCCCCTCCTCCGACAACATCATTCCAGAATGGTATGCCAGATTACAAGATTAGCAGTGCTTTCAAGAGTGACAACACAATCAACCATACTTTCGAATCAGATAGTCTTGCTGATAAGGGCGGGCTAACAGATAAGCCTTTGGCTCCACTGGAACAAAACTCTGCAATTCCACCAACCCCACCCAGCCAAAATCAGTTCTCTGCCCGTGGCAGAATGGGGCTCAGGTCAAGGTAAACACACATCATTTTTCTTATTGTATTTTTTTTGTTGCAGATTCTCTAGGGATGTTAATGTGAAGTTTTGATACTTCACAGGTACGTTGATACATTCAACAAAGGCGGTGGTGGTGGTGCCAATGGTGCATCCACAAACACTTTCCACTTACCTACGGTTCCATTGGCAAAACCATTGATTGGTGCAAATTTTTTTGTGCCTATGGCACCCGCAACCACGGATGAAAAGCCTGATGCGGCTGGTGACAACAATAGAGATGTCACCACTGGTGAAGATCCACCCGAACCAGCAAAAAGAGAAGCATCCTTTCCCTCACTACCTTCATCAGCTTCATCTTCCATGCAACAACTTCCGAGTATGAACAGTATGACCCCACCAAACAATAATGCTCGTGTCTCCAGATCGAGAGCTACATCTTGGAGTGGGAATTATGAATCATTCAATGAAACCATTGCAGGTGCGAGGTCGGGACATGGCTCCACAATATTCTCACCCACCCATAGCCAGCAAAGCAGGTCATCTTTGCGGCAACATGATACTTCCGTGGGGGATGACCTTCAAGAAGTAGAACTCTAGCACATAGCTGCAGTGTGAACAAGTAACTCGAGGTCTACAACTCTTTAGCTGTCCTACAAAACCTAAGACGACGAGGCGATGAATTTAAGGGACGAGAAATATGTGGTCTTACCAAATGTTTTCCTTATGTAACTACCGAGACCATGGGAATGCCCGAGGTCACATGATATGCTGTCCTACATGAAAGCATGGGGACGTGGATGTACAGATAATTTGTTGATTTATTCTTCTCATATTGTTTTCCAGACATTTCCTTGTAAGAAAAACATTTTTGAAACAGCAGAAGTAGCAAAGTTAAGATCTTTCCTTGTAGCGTATTGTTTAATTTAATGTCATTTAACTTTTGGAGCAAATAATGTTCATCCTAGCCAGTTCAGTATTGTTGATTTCTTGATTATATATAGATAGGTAAATCTCGAGATATTTGGAATTAGCATAACAGTATGTTATATGAGGAAGATTGGGCATCTAATAAGATATTTTGTATTCAACTTGTCTGTCGAGAATTGATCTCAACTTATTGAAGCAATCACCCATGTATATATTGATTGTGTCAATCCGTAAGTGTAACATCATTTAACTTTTGGAGTGGCATGTTTTGATCACAGTGGTTGATGATGATCATTCTTGCAGGGTGCTTGTGCTTAAAGATCTTCTATAATTCTTCTGCTAGGACAATTCTGCGAGCTTGGTATTGGATGGATCAATGCTCAACATTAGGAAATGATCCTGTCGCGAAGCGAGGTAGACTCTCAAGAACACGTGATCTCCCCAAGGATCACAAGCCGCCGATGTTGGCTCCGATACTCGTGTCGGTCTGCAAGGCAAAGACCGTTAGAACCAACCGGGAAAAGTCTCGGCAAGACACTCCGACGGTCAAGTCAGTCTCCGGTGGTGGAAGAGTAGTGAAAGCAATAAAACAGTAGCCAAAATACTATTGCACGTACTTGGGGGATATGGAGTGGAGAGACTTATATAGTCGGGGGAATTGACAGCTTCTGCCCCGTTTGCCAGCTTTTTGTCGTATACGAGGATAGGGTAAGGCAGAGCCAGGGTGGCAGGGTATTGTGTCGCATACCGAAATAAGAAAAGGGGCACTGTCAACTTAAGGGCGAGCGCCATCAGGCGCCACTCGGCCTGATACGGACGTATGTGGTCGTAGTACGGAGGGTTAGGGTATGACAGGGAGATCGTGGCGTCAGCGAGATACTCGCGATTCGGGCCAGAATGGTACCAGACCTGCACCGACCCCGTACTTCTTCTGCTAGTCTTGTATCAGGGAGTGACTGTTCGGATAAGTCACGACAAGAACCTTAGACGACTTGGCTTCTCGAGTTAAGGAAGGCTTCCCGAGTGAAGGTATGGTTCCTGAGTCGTGGTGAGCGTGGTTCGGGATGTACGTCCGAACTCAGCCGACTCGGGGATAGTCTAGTCAACGACCGAGTGCTCTTTTAGCTCGGGGTGCTCCTAACTCGGGGATAGTCTAGTCAACGACCGAGTGCTCTTCTAGCTCGGGGTGCTCCTAACTCGGGGATCTCATGATATGGTGGTCCTCTGAGTGAAGACTTATCTGGCTCAGTAGGACCCCAGGAGCGTGGGCCGCCACGCGTTCGGCTGGGCCTCGAGTCGAGAAGTGCGCGGGGGCATGCCCGCTTACGACTTGTACGAAGGTGAGAATTCGGACCACCGGTTGGATTATACCCAGGGAGCGTGGGCCGCCACGCGTCTGACTAGGCACAGAGTCGAGAGGTGCGTGGGAGCAGATCCGCTTATAACTTCAGGATACCTTGAGTTGAGACTCCCCCGACTCGGGAGTGTTAAAGCTTAGGGATGTTGCAAGTCGAAACTTCCCCGACTCGGGACTCTCCTGATTATGAACTCCCCTGCTCAGGATTTCCTGGGCTCGGGGGCCTTCGGGGCTTCTGACCCTCTTTGTCTTGGTCAGGGCCAATGTTTCCTTATGTTTGGGGGAAATGGACCGATCTACCTGTACAGACCCTATATTCGACGGGCTCCTGGGGCCCGTAAACCCATCTTCTCCTGATGGGTCGGCAGGTTGCCGGGTCAAACTACACACAAATTAGCTCAGGATCATGGAAGATCGAAAAGCATTTCGATATTTAGTAGGAAAAAAAATTCCTACAACTATTTGATATAAATTTATCTAATGATTTATTTCTCTTTCTATAATTTAGAAATAAATTATTTAAGATAAATATAATCATCTTTTATTAGAATTGTATACGTCTGATGGAACATGATCACTTTCATTCAAATCCTTTAGTTTCTCAAGATTAAATAATTCTTACTTGAGCCAACTTTTTGGCGTGCCTAACACAACTCTCTTCATGTTCTCTAAATTGTTTTCTTCTTACATATGGCCGGGTTGTCATGTGAGGGCGTTAAATTTTGGATGGTCCATTTTTGTAAAATAAAATTGTAAAATTATTATTATTTTGACAAATTCAAGCTTACACTTAGATAATATTTCCATTTATTTATGCATTTCCACTATTGTCAAAGGCAATCCTGAATGCATTTGTCTTATATTTAAATACATAATTTTCATATTCATATAGATTAAATTCCATTCATTCAGTATATACGGTAATGTTTAGATTAAAATGTTATAAAATGTTATAATTTTATAATATTAAAAATTATATTTTTGAATTCACAGCCTTGATTTATGTGTTTCCCACATAAAAATTGTGTTTTATGTTTGACAACTAAGAATTCCAATGCCTCATTGAATACGAAATAAAGTTAAATTTCTTCCCAATAATATTTTTATATGAATTTAAACTTGTAATTTTTTAAATATTATTATTATTATTATTTTTTAAAAAAAGTTGCACATGTTATACTTGAATGATTGAAGATGTTGTAGTCCAACTATACTTGCATGCCCTTAAATTATTTGAAAAAGACTATAAGATAAATTTAAAACACAACTTAAATTCATAAGATAAAGATGAGTTCTTTGATAAATAATAATGTAAGATGCCCCCTCTTTAGAGTAGCAAAGAGGCACAGTATGATTGACCAACGATAAAATAATATAGATAAATTATGAAAAATATTTTATCTTAACATAGGCACAATATTATTGACCAACGATAAAATAATATAGATAAATTATGAAAAATATTTTATCTTAACATAGGCACAATATTATTGACCAACGATAAAATAATATAGATAAATTATGAAAAATATTTTATCTTAACAGAGTATAAGATCAAGATCTTCGATGTACTATTTAGTAAAATACCAGAAAGTTCTTTAGATAGCTTAGATTTTGTTATACCATTCCTCCCGAGTTCCCTAAGTTGTTTGCTAACGTGGGCAAAAAGAGAGGTGTCGATAAAAAGTTGACAAATTACCAAACTATATAGATGAAATTTTAGAATATCCAAATCGCGTATTTAAGTTTCAAAATTACCCAATCACTCGTACCCATTTTGTCCCTTCACATTTACCCTAGTGTAGCATTCGTTTCGAAATATTGTTCATAAGCTTAATAAGGTTCTAAATAGATTACTATATTATAAGAATCGATTAAAAAAAAATTTAATTTGTGTTAAAAAAATCATTGCTCTCAATATAATATGACAAATTGATGTTTGATGACATAAATATAATTAGAACTAGATAAACACATAAATCTGATTTAATATCATTCCAAACTCTCTAGATCCATCAATTAATTTGCCAAATATCGATCGATAGATTTAGAGAGTTTAGAATGACATGGAACAAAATCAATTATGTACATCTAGTTTTCTTGATTAGATACATGATCTTAAACATCAATTTGATATATTATATTATATTGAGAATAATAATTTTTTTTAATACAGATCGGAATTTTTTGAATATATTCATGTTCAAAAATCATTGCTCAATATAATATATAAAATTGATGTTTAAGTATATGAATATAATCGAGATAACTAGACAAACACATAAAATTTGATTCCATGTCATTCCCAACTCTTAAAGTATAAAATCTAATTCTATGTCATTTCAAACCCTCTAAATATAAAATCTAATTCAATATTATTCTAAACTCTCTAAGTCCATCAATCAATTTTGACATAAACCGATCAACCAACAAATGCCCTAAATGAACTTAAATAGACCACAAGGTAGTTTTCATTCACACAAGCAAACTCAATCCCTCTTGCAATCTTCAAAGAAACACATAACCATGTTCTATATGTATCCATACCCGAGATGCTTTTCGATGTAGACTTTCTCAATGCTCTACTCTTAAAGGTGAAAATTGAGTTTGTAATGAATACACCCATTGTAACACACGCACTCATTAGTAGAATAGCTCACTCAATGTCTTCGATCACAAGAAGGAGATAAACAAAACTAGTTCAAAATCAACCATCTCTAATACAACAATTCTTCTATCTATCTATTTATCTATCTATCATTGATCCATAAACAAAGACAGAAGAACATGAATGAGTTTCAGATAGTGCATAATACAGTGTGGTGAACTAGAGTCTACCAGCACTAAGAAGCTTTAAAACAGCAATGGAGACCCGAGCATTTGGATTAAGTGCAAATGCTTCATCTCCTTTGGATGTAAAGATTCATAGTGGAGTTGTAAAGATGAACTCCAAGATTCATTGATGAGCAAGACAAGATCACAAATTGAATCTGTATCAGCAGTGTTACTTGAAAGGGAGATTTCTGAGGAAATTTAGCATCTTGCTTTATTGATTGAAGAACAGTTCGAGTGTAAGATAGTGAATCTTATCAATGGCGGAAACAGATGATTCTTAATTATTTAGATCAGCACCGAGGACGGAGTTTAGGGGAACAGGGGAGCAGAAAGCGATCACCTTGTGGAATCGATTCACCGGACTGGGCAAAGGCGGTACCTTTCTCCAAGTGCATCGCAGATTTTGCGGCGAGGAAGTCGCCGGAAGGGCGGCGGCGGCGGCGGAGGTGTCGGTGATCTCGCAGACGCAGGCCGGGTAGGCCTTGTGGTGGTCTTCGTTGAAGACGTAGACGAGGCCGTCGAGGCCGACGCATTTGAGGCTGGCGAACTTGTTGTCGTCGTCGTCGGTATCGAAGAGGCAGGAAAGAAGGTCGCTCGGCATCGCGCCGATCTCGACGTAGTCCATGGTGCGGTGGTCGACGGCCCAGAGGGAGAAACAGGGCGGGCCTTCGGGGGTGTTGCAGAGGCCCGCGAGGAAGAGCCGATCGCCGGAAGCGAGGAGGAAGGAGAAGAGTAAGCCAGGGGGGCGTAGGGTTTGGAACGCGCTCCAAGTGCGGCGGCTCAGATCGAAGGCGGCGATGGAGGAGGAGTAGATCCCCAACACGTAGAAGAATCGACCGGCCAGAAGGGCGGCGGATAGCCACTGCGACGAGTTCCCGGGCTGGAACTCCGGCGGGAGCGGATCGCAGAGCTCCCACGAGTCCGACTCCGGGTCGTAGATCTCGACCGCGAGGGGATCTTCGAGGTTGACAAGCCCGCCGATGAATCGGGCGCCGCCGACCACGATGAATCGACGGCGACCTCCGGGAGAGGAGAAGACGCCGACGAGGGGGTTGTAACGGGAGAAGAACAGCGGAGAGGTTTCACGCCAGGGCCCGCGGAGAAGCGGCGCGTAGCAGAACCGGGTCGCGGAGATGGAGGCGAAGAAGAACCCGCCCGCGCCGGCGAAGCATTCGACGTGGAGCGCGGAGGGAGAGGGAGGAAGCGCGATCCACTCGCCGGCGTCCGGGTCGAAGCCAAAAACCTGGTTCTTGCGGAGGACCACGTTGTTCTGGCCGTACAGGAAGAACCAGGGCGGCCTCCGCCGGGACGAGGCGGCGCGTTTGGCGAATCCAGGGTCGGAGACAATCCTTCGCCACTGCCTGCTTACGGCTCCGGCGACCACTGAAGATCGCAGGGGCAGGTAAGAGAGGATGAGCTCGACCAGGTCATCGTTCAGGCGCAGCCAAGGCGCCGCCGCCGCCTTCCCGGGCTCCGACTCCATCACCATGATGATTTAACTTCAGGAGAAAGGTCGAAACTTTGGTGGTTGCAGAGAGAGAGAGCAGAAGAAAGAAGAAAGAAGAAAGAAGAAGAGATTGGGGTGGGTCAATGGGTGGGTACTTACACGTGGCGAGAGTTGATTGAGCTTCGAGCTAACGGGCAATAGGTGCATCTGGGATGGGGCTACCAAACGCAAACCAGGCACGACACGTTCACTTTAAGATTCGCAAAACGGATCACGATCGGAGGAATAGTGTCGGTAGAGGAGAGGGCAGCGGAACATGGACATCGTTGCCTTGCTTTAATTTTATTTATTAAAATAATATTTTAATTAATAATTATTTAATAGAAATTAATTCTAAAGTGCCAGGTGTAGTTGACGTCGTAGTTATCATCTTCCCTCTCACTTTCCCCCTTACAATTAGACGGTCCCCTGATTGGATATACTGATTATTTGATCATGAATATTATTATTTTAAAATTTTAAAATTAAAATTTAATAAAATCAATCGGCTCGTTATCTCCCGCACTAATTATAATATCTAGAATAATAATTTTTCATAATTTATTTTTTTATTAATCCTTAGATAAATTGGCAGAGATGTTAAAAACTAATAAATTATTTTTTATTACCTTAAAACTAAAAGTTTTATATATATATATATATATATATATATATATATATATATATTCTAGTAATAACTGAGGCAATTATCATCATAAAATTAAAGGATTAAATAACTTTTCGATATCGTATTTTCTAAATTTATGTGTTTTTTTTATATTCAACGAACCATTATTAAGAGATCGCTTAGACGGTGAATCTATTTATTTTAAAAGGTTCAATAATATTTTATCTTAACCTGCATTCTTTATCTATGTATTTATATTTATCTTTTTCTCATATTCATGAAGTTGATTCTAAAGCCATCATTGATGGAGGATTTTTTTTTTACTAAAATTTGACTAATAAAAATTTATTTATTAATTCATTAAATTTGAAATTTATTCTTGAATATTTGAAAAACTAAAAAAATATTTTGTTGTACTCTCCCAAACAAGATGGAAAGACGATTCATTTTAATTAAGATATTGTGATTAGTACATAGAAAGAATAAACATATTAAATTTATGAGATTTTGACATATAAATTTAAGATGATAATATCCTCTCACTTTCCACTTTCAATTAGACGTCCCTGATAGGATATATTGATTATTTGATCGTGTGTATTATTATTTTAAAATTTTAAAATTTAAATTTAATAAAATCAATCGGCTTGTTATGTCCGCGCATTAATTATAATATCTAGAATAATAATTTTTATAATTTATTTATTTTATTAATTTTGGGACGAATTGACAGAGATATTAAAATGAACAAATTATCTTTTATCACCTTAAAACTAAAAAGTTATATATATATATTAGGAATGATATGGTGCACAACTTATGGTGCATAACTATGAGCACCTGTATAGGTGACAACCTACACATCTCCTATCGAAAATGCATGATAGAGATGAATGATCAAGATTTCACCACCTAAATGAGTGTTCATGATTGTACATCATAAATTATGCATCATAACAAAGTTATATATATATATATATAATAATAATAATAATAACCAGGGTATTGAAAGGAGTAAATCATCTTTTATCATTATAAAATTAAAGGATTAAATAATATACTTATCGATATCGTATTTTCTAAATTTATGTGTTTTTTTATTCAACGAACCATTTTAAGAGATAGACGGTGAATCTATTTATTTTAAAAGGTTCAATAATATTTTATCTTAGCATGCATTCTTTATCTATGTATTTATATTTATCTTTTTCTCATATTCATGAAGTTGATTCTAAAATCTAAAGCCATCATTCATGGAGGATTTTTTTACTAAAAATTGACTAATAAAATTTTATTTATTAATTCATTAAATTTGAAATTTATTCTTGAATATTTGAAAAACTAAAAAAATATTTTGTTGTACTCTCCCAAATAAGATGGGAAAGACAATTCGTTTTAGTTCGAATATTACGATTACGATTAGTCCATAGGAAGAATAGAGATATTAATTTTATAAGATTTTGACCTATAAATTTAAAATGATAATATTCAAGTTCTAACTATTGATTGATTACGTGGGGATTATCCATCCGTTGCGTGGGGACTGTACACTCCGAACAAAGAAAATAAAATGTTATATACTAAAAGAGATGATTTAGCGAGAGAAACATACTCACGGTTATCATTTTTTTTTAACGATGTTCATTACGATATTATTATTATTATTATTATTGATCCTGTCGCGAAGCGATGTGACGATCCCCAGGGCCAGGATGACTTCTCTCGTGGCACGAGCGGCTGAGGAGGCGACGATGACCCGGCGATGCTCCGACTTAGCTCTGCAAGACAGCGACCGTCAGTAAATCCGCCGGGGATTTTCCCGGTCAGACACTCCGACGGTCAAGTCAGTATCCGCAGGAAGTATATGGGAGCTGAATTGAAATGCAGTATTAGATGAGAGAGCTCGCGCGTGCATACCTGCGGTAGGGGAGTGCCTAGTAGTTTATATAGCCGGGAAGGACTGATAGCTCTCGTTTGTGATTGACGAGACGAGGGTGTGGTGTCTGTTAGCCCATACGAGAGTATAAAGAGCTGCGCGACAGGGTGCGGGTTGCTCAGGCAGTACGATAGTACTGGTTTAGCGGACTGGCCACAAGATGCGTCAGAGCAGAGTAAGGCGTCCAGTACCTCGACATCAGGGCCATACCATGGTTACGATGAGATAGGGGGCCTAGGGATGAAGTAGTCCTGGCCCTGAATGCCAACCGGCAAGTCCAGGTGTCAAGGACCGGGTCGGGTATTGGCCAGGGAGCGTGGGCAGCCATGCGTCCGACTGGGAGTATTGAGACGCAGAATATGCCTTGAGTCGGGAGTTTACCGGGACATGCCTAACTGACTCTGCAAAGTATCCGGTTCAGGTGGTGTGATGGGAGCGTGGGCCACACACGTCCGGCTGGAGCACACAACCTAGATCTAGGTCGGGAAAGCAATCGGCCCTAAGATGGTCCGGAGTGACCATGAGTTTTGATGTTTGAGCAAAGGGTTTAAGTTAGGTTTACCCTTGTATTCTTATATGTGTATGTTGAGTGTGCAGGATGTACAGGTTACACATATGGACTTGACTGGACGGCCTCGGTACGGTGAAGGGCGGCATGGAGACAAGCTGGAGGCTTGTGTGCACCTGAGGACCCTTGGAGAGCAGGGGCGATGAGCTGATAGGCGCGGACTTCGAGGCATGCGTGAAGGATGGCATGGAGGCAAGCTGGAGGCTTGCGTGCATCCAAGGGACGGGAGCCGAAGATGAAGAGGGCGCGAAGGCAACAGTCGAGGCTGCGGAGGAGGAGTCAGTCGAGTCGCGAGGGTACGAGTGCAGTGTGATTGTACTCGGGAAATCCTAGGGTTTGAGTGCGGAGTGGAATGTACTCAGGAAGGGTAACCTTAGGTGAGTGAGTAAACCAGTCGACTGGCCTGGGGGCAGTCGACTGATGGAACTCACAAAAGGGTCTCAGCCTGGGACCAGTCGACTGCCCTGGGGGCAGTCGACTGGTAGGTGGCTGGTGAGCTGACAAATTCGAACGTTGGGAGTGTCAACGGTCGAATTTGGCTGGCACCAGTCGACTGGTAGCGAGAAATTAGCCCCGAGTCCTATTTAAAGAGGACTTCGTGGTGACTAAGTTTCTTGACGAAACTTGCTTGGATATGGCAAGTTAGTAGTCTTGTATACTCAGGAAGTGTTCTTGGTGTTGTGACGAGGTTTCTCCACCCACAAGGAGCGACGAGTTCTAGCCGGAAGTTATCCGGGGTTTGATCCACCGACGGATTGTTGGATTAGTCACCCGACCGGGGTGGATACCAACTAAAATCGTCATGTTAGCATTGGTTAGTGATTTTATTATTGTTGTACTATTATTTTCGCTGTGCAAACTAACCGTGTAGGAACAAGAATTCGGCGAAACGCTATTCAACCCCCCTCTAGCGTACGGAATCGATCCTAACAATTGGTATCAGAGCGAAAGACCGCTCTCGTTGGACTAATCGCCGAGGGAGCACACGCTAGAGGAAGAAATCATGGAAGATAAGTTTGGGGACGACATCTACACTTCGCCGGCCTACGACCACGAGGATTTCAACTATTGGCGGGCGAGGATCGAGACGTGGTTCGGAATGGATTGGGCATGCCGAATCGCGCTTGAAGAACCCTTCGAAGTTCCAAAGGACAAGCACGGGAAGAAGCTTCGTCCTAGATATTGGGACAAAGAGCAACAAGAACAATTTCGGACAAATAAGAAGGTAATAGATATATTAATCAATATTTTGCCTACTAATGTGTTAAATGGTGTAGGGGAGTATCAAAGTACATGTGAATTATGGAGTAAAGTGAAAAAGTATCATGAAAATCCTGCACATGCTCAAGAGCTCAAGGAGAAAAGTCAAAGTGGTCAAGAAGAAGAAGAAGAAAAGGAAGTGTCAACCTCTTCAAGTGAGGAGGAGGAAGTAAGTGAAAGATCATTAACCTCCTCAAGAGAAGAAGAGGAAGAGGTCTCCACCTCAAGGATTGAGGGGGAGGAGAGACCCAATTCAATGTCGGATGAAGAAGAAGAATCTACATCATCCAAGGTTGAAGAAGTCAACCTAGTCTCCACCTCCACCAAAGCTAAATCGAAGGAGCACATCACATGCTTTGGTTGCAACGAAAAGGGACACTACAAGGACAAGTGCCCAAAAGGTAAGAAGGAGGTAAAATCTAAACCCGAGTCCATTCGATTTAAATCTAACATGGGTTGTAGGATTGGAGGAGCCCAAGAAAAGAAAAAGGAGATTAGATGCTTCACGTGTGGTGAGCTAGGGCACTACCACACCAAGTGCCCAAAGAGTGGAGAGCTCAAGAAGATGGAGCACTTGAGGAGATAGGAGAAAGAGCAAAGGAAGAAGAGAAGCTCACAACAAGGAGGAACTCCAAGGGTAAGGGAGGTAATTCCCAACCCTAGGTCAAAATGCAATTTAAATTCAAGATCCTCCTTGCATGATAGAAATAGAATTCACCATTCATCCATGCATGCTAATATTAATAAAAATTGTCTGATGGTGCATAATTTTGGATTTAAATACAATGATAGGACTAGGGCTAACAAGATAGATCATAACCCTGTAAAGAGCATGCATCATAAATTCAAGACCTCTGGACCTAAAGATCGAGGCACTAGTTCCAAGAAGGGGAGGAATGTGCCTAGGAATATGGGTAGGTCTAGGAATGTCCAAAGTGGACATATGGACTCAAAGGTTCAAAACTTAGAAAGGGAAAATCAAGCCTTAAGGGCAATGCTTGATACTTTAGAAAAGACCCTAGAGAGATTCACTGTTGGATCTAAGGGTTTAGATATGATGTTGGGTGGGTTAAACTGCACCAATGATAGATCGGGGTTGGGATACCGATCTAAGAACTCCCATGCCAAGGGGAAGAGATATACTAGGATAGCATATGATTATGGCAAGAAGGGAGAGTCCAAAAATGACAAGGGGATGTCATTTAAAGGGAAAAAGAAGGACTTAACCAAAGACGAGGTATCTAAGGTTAAGAGTGTCAAGTTTGTAGGCCAAGAGTCACCGGTGGAACACCGATGTGGCCTAGTGATGGTTGAGTCACCTAGGGAGGTGGCTAGGGCTAAGAGCTCAAGGGGGAGCTCTAGGAGCCTTTGGGATATATGGTGAATGGACCGTGGGAGGGGGTGCTCCTAGAGGTCTAGATGGACCATGGAGTGTGCCAAAAGAATTGGAGACGGACTTGAGTCTCAATTCTTGGGTTTTGGCACGGTGTTTTTGAGTTTCATGCATGGAAATATGACATTGGGGTCATATTGCATGAAAATTGGTTTTTGGTGTGTAATTGCCATGTAAATCAATGCTAGGGATGCATTGTGGGGTGGCATGGGCAAAGACATCAAGAGGAAACCAAAACTAGGACTTTAGGTCAAGGTTTGATTGAAGTTTTTGGTTAGTTTTGGATTTTGTATCAAACTTGGGAATGGTGATAGATACATTTTGGAATGTATTTTTCCCAAGTAGATATGGGTACCACAAACCTCTCCACAAAATTTGGTAATTTTTGAAGATTTGTGAAATTTTTGGCGCATTTCTGAATTTCGTCTAAAATGCTGAAATTTCAGACTTTCAGAGTATTAGTCGACTGTCATTTTAGCAGTCGACTGGTTAGGGCTAATTTCTATATCAGGATCTGCGTTGGTGTCCAAATGATGCACAACAAGTGTATGGGGGGCTAGTACACATTGTTTATGGTCATTAGGGATTGAAAGAACCAATAATTGGGATATTATTGGGGTCTTTTTGATGTATGGCAAAGGGGGAGAAGTTTGGGTTTAAGTTGGAAAACCAAACTTACCTTTGCATGGAACCCTAGGTTTAGGGGGAGTTAAGATTAAGGGGGAGCATGGTTGCTCCATTCTTGGCGTAAGGGGAACCTTGGAGAGGTTCTTAAAAAACCTTTGTAAGTCCAGTGTAAGGGGGAGCTTGGGAGAAGCTTTAAAAAGCCCGGTTTGGTAGAAACTCCTAACTTGGAGGGTTAGGTGGTAAAAGTCCTAGCTCGGAGGGCTAGGTGTGGGAAAATCCTAACTTGGAGGGCTAGGTGTAAAATTCCTAACTTGGAGGGTTAGGTGTGGATGCCTTGGGATAGGATCCAGTTATGCATTGCATATGCATTCATTTAGCATGGTTTTTGCTATTTACTACTATCTTGCTTTCCTAACTTAAACGGATTGCCAAACATCAAAAAGGGGGAGATTATTGGAGCAATCGACCCTAAGATGGTCCGGAGTGACCATGGGTTTTCATGTTTGGGCAAAGGGTTTAAGTTAGGTTTACCCTTGTGTTCTTATATGTGTATGTTGAGTGTGCAGGATGTACATGTTACACATATGGACTTGACTGGACGGCCTCGGTACGGTGAAGGGTGGCATGGAGACAAGCTGGAGGCTTGTGTGCACTTGAGGGACCTTGGAGAGCAGGGACGATGAGCTGATAAGCGCGGGCTTCGAGGCATGCGTGAATGATGCCATGGAGGCAAGCTGGAAGCTTGCGTGCATCCGAGGGACGGGAGCCAAAGATGAAGAGGGCGCGAAGGCAACAATCGAGGCTGCGGAGGAGGAGTCAGTCGAGTCACGAGGGTTCGAGTGCAGTGTGCTTGTACTCGGGAAATTCTAGGGTTTGAGTGCGGAGTGGAATGTACTCAGGAAGGGTAATCTTAGGTGGGTGAGTAGACCAGTCGACTGGCCTGGGGGCAGTCAACTGATGGAACTCACAGAAGGGTCTCAGCCTGGGACCAGTCGACTGCCCTGGGGGCAGTCGACTGGTAAGTGGCTGGTGAGTTGGCAAATTCGAACGTTGGGAGTGCCAACGGTCGAATTTGGCTGGCACCAGTCAACTGCTC
Organism: Boesenbergia rotunda; assembly: GCA_024364735.1. Lineage (NCBI taxonomy): Eukaryota > Viridiplantae > Streptophyta > Magnoliopsida > Zingiberales > Zingiberaceae > Boesenbergia > Boesenbergia rotunda. The sequence goes on from JAGFNQ010002414.1 coordinate 256,242, forward strand.
TTGGGGCAGTCGACTGGTAGCGAGAAATCAGCCCCGAGTCCTATTTAAAGAGGACTTCGTGGTGGCTGAGGAAACTTGCTTGGATAGGGCAAGTTAGTAGTCTTGTATACTCAGGAAGTGTTCTTGGTGTTGTGGCGAGGTTTCTCCACCCACAAGGAGCGACGAGTTCTAGCCGGAGGTTATTCGGGATTTGATCCACCGACGGATTGTTGGATTAGTCACCCGACCGGAGTGGATACCAACTAAAATCGCCGTGTTAGCATTGGTTAGTGATTTTATTATTGTTGTACTATTACTCTAGCGTACGGAATCGATCCTAACAGGCCTGACCAACCCTGCTCGTTACTGGTCGAATAATGCCCGGGGCCTTCCGGGCAGGCGGGCCCTCGGAGGACGTCCCTGCTAACCCATCTAATGGGCCTTCGTGGCGCCAGGCTGGCTGGCTGAATAGGCCGATTTATCGGTAGGCAAAATTGGGATCAATTATTATTATTATTATTATATTATTCTCTTTTACAACTGTCGTTGACCTTCCTTGCAAGTAAGTAAAAAATTCATCATTTGCTCGTTGACCCAATTCTGATTCTCCAACTCGATCGACACTTAAGTACCGAGCCTAATGATGATTCCCTTCAATCTCTTTCCTTTCGGTCCGAACCTGACCAGACTCGATTTCACAGCCTAACCCACATAACTCGGTTTCTAAACCCCTCCTGACTCTTTAATCCTAAATTATTGTGGGTATCATTATTCATTTGTATATATTGTTTTTATTAGATTTAATAATAATCTTAAAGAATTTGAATTTATAAAAAAAATATATATATTCCTGTACTTCTGGACACTTGAATTTATTGATAGTATTTTTTTAAAAAATTTAAAGTACATTAAAGTGACCAATAACTTTTTGTTAAAAGTGTGACAATCTTCCATCAAAATGTTTCAAATTCAAGCTCTTAAAGGAGTCCAAAAGAAGGTCGAAATTTATATATTTATTATTTATTATTTATTATTTATTTTTCCCAATTTTGTACTTTCCTAACAAAGAAAATCAGGCAAGGATCTGATCGGTCTGACAGTGTGATCCGTACGGGAAGTCCGCACATCACGTCCGTAGCGGAGCATTTTTGTATATATATATATATCCGAATTTGATCTCCTGCGGACTTTTCCAAACGCGACGCTGCGGACTTGCGGACGTGGCTTGCCGCGTCCACCTTTGCTCCCCTACTTTGCTTTTTTTACGCACCCTCGCTTGCGGAGTTGGGGGAGTTGTAATCAGGGGTGACGCCCAAGACGACGTCGCCGGACTGCAGTCGGGGAGCGACTGAGCCGACTGGTCGTCGCTGGAGTTGTTGTCGGGGGAGCGGCTGAGCCGGCTGGTCGTCGCCGGAGCTGCAATTGGGGGCACGGCGTCGCTTGGGAGCGGCATGGTGTCATTGCCACGCATACCAGCATAGCGTCGTGCCACGCATGCGGTCCGCAAGAGATCAATATATATATATATATATATGAGCAATGATAGGGAGAGTGAAAATGGGAGAGTGAAAAGCATAGTGGCATGACGTGGCATACCGTGACACTTTACATGCACGCGTCCGATTATCGCTTGGACACCATCGGCGGCCTTTGGCCGCCGCCCCGAATCAAACTATACCCTGGGGGGGCACTGTGTACCCGTCGGAGATCGCTGCATGCGTCGTGCCACGTCATTCACTATGTTTTTCGCTCTCCCATTTTCACTCTCCCTATCATTTTTCATATATATATATATATATATATATATATATATATATATATATATATATTGCCCGTAGAGCATAATACATATGGTGGATGCATGATATTTCTAGCATAATGATCAAAAGTCAATTTTCAGGAGATAATGACTTATAATTTTGACCCCACTATGCACATATTGTCTGTATAGCTACATGAACTTCCCTCCATATCCGTGAGATCGGCTCTAGGGACCGTTAAAATAACGGATATATATAATATATATATACCACGCAACGTCCCTCTCACACACACACACACCAAAGGCGTGAATTGGAGGTGCCTTTTATTTTTTCTTATTGAGGTGGCTCCCATGTAATGGGTGCATGGGAGGCGTCTCAATTTATTATTATTTTTTATTTTTTAAAAGATTAAAAAATTCTCACATATAAGTCTTAATACCGTATGAGAATCTAAAATTTTTTATCTGGAATACTTTAACTAAAAAAGAAGTCTGAATTTTAGAGAAAAATATTATTGACTTAAACCCAATGTAACTCAACTTTTAAATTCTAAACTTTTAAACGTTAAATATATATAATATACACGTAAGTATTTAAATTTTTTTATTTTGAACACTATAACCCAAGAGGAAAATATAAATCCTAGAAGAAAAATCTTATTGACTTAAACTCATTATAATCCAATGTATAAATTCTAAAATCTTAAATCCTAAATATACCTCAAAGAAATTTAAAACAAAAAACATTTCTTTTTCAAGCCAAACCTAAGGCGCGTTAGATTCAACTCAAGGCACCTTGGATTGTCATGGACGGGTGTACAGCAAGCGGTCCCTACAATTCATCTTATTTTAATTGTTTAAAAATCAATATTTTCTTAAATCTTAAAAATATATACTATACCTCATGAATATTCAAAATTTTTAGTTTAAAAATTTTTTAGCTTCAACGCTATAACCTAATCTCTAAATTCTAAAGATAAAATCTAATTGATTTAACCTCTGAGCTAAAAAAAATAAAAAATCACTATTAAACACTCTAAATATATATTTCATGAGCACCTATTTTTTTTAGTTTTAATTTTGTTAATTTAAATACTATAATCCAACCTTTAATCCTATAGGTAAAATATAATTGACTTAATCCTTAAGTTAAAAAAACAATTAAAAAAAGGTTACTAAATAAATCTAGACGTTTGCATCTTCATCTTCAACGATCACTCTCAACCTTACATTAAATCCCTCGGGCAACCTTAAACTAAGCTATTGCTTACGATCCCCACTTGCAAATAAAAGAATGAAAGCTAAATCTTTCTTTTTACATCCATCTTTTAACTTTTCTAATGGTTGAGATATGCACAAGTAGATGAGATACTCATCCTCTTAGTTCTCCATGTTGCAATACTTTATGCATTTAAAAAATGATAAATTAGGTAACAATTGAATTTGAAATGATGAATCATCATGATAAATCGAGAAGTATTCATAAGGGATGATCTAGAAATTCAATAAGATTAAAAAAAAATCTTATAAAATATACTGTAATTAGAGATCAAATCATGTATAATTTCAGAAACTACTTTAAGGATTTAAGTCATCATTAAGTGTTGACTTTCAATAGCATTACTTTTGATTATGTTGCTTGCGTAGGGAATGCTTTTTGGATGGTGGGGGAGGAAAGGTTGAAAAGAAAGGTAGCTCGAAGGAGGTGATGAAGGATAGTCATTTTCTCCCAAGAAGCATATATTCTATTCACAATTGTTGCTCAACTTTAAGACATGGACTAGTAGAAGTTGCTAGCATCTTAGAAATTTGATTTTTAATTTGATTTTTTTTGCGAAATATACCGTAATTAGAGATCGAACCGTAGATATCTGGAATGATAATTAATCGTCCTTTCGCTGTACCACAGCCTCAAGGGCACCATTAGCCACGAGGTGAAAAGGATATAAAATGAGAGAAAAAGATTATCTATCTTCAAAATTAATTATAATATCTAGATTATATAAAAGGAGTTTTGGATGATGAAAAGGAGTGCTCCTTTTAGATGATGAAAAGGAGTGATGGGGATGCATGAGTCTTTTCATTTAGGGGGTCACAAGCTCCACATTGACCCTAGTGACCACCTCTAAAAATGAGTAACGAAGTTTTTTCAATCTCGGGTGATTAGTTCGATCCCATATAAATTTTCCATCGACCGTCAAGGTAAATCAAGAAGCATTTACGATGGACGATCTAGAAACTCAGCATCTCAGGATTCGCGTTCTATTTGGAGGAACCCTAGTGACCACCACTAGTAAAAGGAGATGGAATCAAAGAAAAATTCAAACAGATCGAAATAGGAAAGTCAAGAGCTGTGAAAAATCAACTAAGCGAGGAACCTACGAAGACATGGACTAGGAGAGCCAAGTTCCATGATAAGCAAAAGGCTAGTGCATATGCATCAATGCCATTACAACACTTAGAGTGGCAAGGAGATCGATTGAAGCTGGACTTTGACGACATTAATATGGTGGAAGACATTGTAGGGTTTTACCTTGTCGGATGCTTCATGGGGCAAATCCGAGGAGCAATCGAGGGCGTACTAGAGTCATATCTCTTCCATATGCACAAAGGTGGTTGGACTGTTTTCTGATTTGACATGGCTATGGATCATGATCCCAACCGTGCCTAGATGTAGCCTGGTCAGGCCACAGGGCATCGTAGGAAAATAGGTCATCGATGGAGAGGTCTCGACTGCCCGGCGTGGCAGAGCAGCCCACTCGGGTCAAGAGGCCCGAGTGAGAGAGCCCCCTAATAAGGCCTGAAGCCTCCTCAAAGAGAGAGATTGAGCGTCGAGCTTAGGTTCGCCCAGTCAGCACGCATTCAGTAGCCAGTCGGCTCCCCTCGAGGTCTCCTAGTCATGTCATTAAGATGAATCGGGTTGATCGAATCCGAGTGCCAAGTGCCCCAAAGACTCGGGTCACGCCTTATTTAGCCCAAGTGGCACTGACTGCTTGGTGAGATCTTACTCGGGATGGCCGGTCAGCAATCAAGCTCGGGATTTGTCGTCTTCCTAGGGAACACTCACTTCCTGACACTATACTGGCACAAATGGTACGAGGACTGCTCAGGTCTGACACCACTCGTGTCTGAATCGTGAATATCCCGCTGACACAGTACTTTCTTGACATACCGTACCACAACGACCCCTGCCCATGTCAGACTGGGTAGCGCCGGTCGGTGAGCTAACAGTACCCTTGATCCTGTCCCCATATAGGAAAAAAGGTGGTAGACGCGGGGCAAAAATTGTCGGCTCCCTCGGCTATATAAGGTTCTTTGCACTTCACTCGCAGGTACACATGATAGAGTTTTTGCTACAATTCTTCTATTTCTATTTCTTCCATCAGAGACTGAGTTAATTATCGGAGTGCCTTGTCGGGGATTTTTTCCGGTGGGTTGCTGACGGTCATCTTTCTTGCAGATCGAAACCAGCATCAGTGGCTCTCGGTCCACCTCGCTCTGCGACAGAATCAGATCATGTTCATGTGCTAGGTAGTATCCCGTACTTTGCATTTGGCAGCTTACTTTTCCTGAAGATCATGCCAAGTTATTTTCTCTTCGACGAAGATGGGTGATTTATTCCTCCACAAGTCCAAATCCAAGACCAGGTCTATCTTTAAAATTAATTGGAATCAGCTTGAATATCTAAATTATATATGCAGGAGCTTTGGGAGGTGAAAAAGAGTGATGGTGATGCCCACTTTGTTGTATAGGGACCAGCACACATGAAGGGAAGGAGGGGAATGCGATATCATAAAGTGGTGATGCCCACTTTGTTGTATAGGGGTTGGGTCATCAAGTATCGATATCATCAGTGGTGAAGTCGTCACGTATTTCCGTCCCACGATTTATCCTCGTTGACCGATGGGGATTCTCGTTGAAGACTGTGGGACAGGGCCGATCAACTAAGTGGATTAGTCGGGCGCAAGCCTGAATATCCTTGTAAATAATAAAAAAAAAGAAGGGGAAGGCAGATGCACCTTTCATTGTAATCCTTAAATCTCTCATTAAAACAAGAAGGGATGTGCTTCATCTACGTCATTTTAAACATCAAGTGCACTGTTTATATAATTTTTATGCAGCAGCTAAGCCGCCTAAGCCTCTTTTTAATTTCTCAAATATCCAAGAATCAAGTTTTTAACCAATTAATAATTAATTTTTTTAATGGATGATTAATTAGTTTCTAGATTTATCTTAGTATTCGATGAAAAATTTTTTTTGCGACTGAAGTAATCACTCTAGTATTAATGTAGCTAAGCTTAATACCTAATATCAACTTTTTTTAAAAAAATACTGTACTGTTTATATAATTTTTGTAATTTTTTTCTTATCCTATTTGATCTTTCATTTTATTTGTATTGTAGATACACTCGTATACATGAGATAGGATTGTGATATTTCTTTTGCAAATTGATTTTTTTTTTCTTTGATAATTTTTGTTGTTGTTCTTGTGGTTTTTTGTGGTAATTTCTTTATCCTTAGATTAGAATAATTACTCCTTTTTATTTTTATTAGTGTCTTTTAATATGTAGAATTATTTTGTATACAATATAAATAATATAGTTGACATGGAAGTGTATGTCAAACCTTCCTTGCGATAATAAAATAATTCTAATTCTAATTTTAAATTATAAAATAATAATTAGATTTGATATATTATATAGAATCGAATATTTAATTATAGAATGAGCAGTAAAAAATGGGATGGTGGATATTATTATTCTTATTAGGTAGACCTATTTATAAATTACATATGTAAATATAATTTGAGTCCTTAAAATGATTTAACTTATATTTATTGTGTTTCGAATTATTAGATGCGGGTTCAATGTATAGAAGAACTCTTTAAACCAATCTGTTATTATCTATGGGTTGATAACAGATTGAACTCATATATAAAGGGGAGGTCCCCAAGAGTTTAGGGTATCATCTTGACTTACTTCCTTATTCCTATTGACAAGAAACTTTTCGACGCCATCAACCCTAATCCCTTGGAAGATCCTTCTTGTCATGCTCCCAGAGGCCTGTACTCGCTCGAAAATCAGGGAGCACTCCCCCTGTACGACGGACAATCTGAAACTTAATACATGCATATCACCACTCATAAATAAAGCACAGCCATACTCGGCTGACATTTACACAACCACAACCATGCAATTAAAATAACATAACTGACAAATAGTAAAACATAAAAAATAATTCTCTATAAGTTAAAATGAAACGTCTTAAAATCTAACGGAAGTAAATAAATACATGTCTAATGATAAGTCAAATATCATCCGAAATGATAATAAAACCAAAGCGACACCAATACAATAAAATACCACGAAAATACGAAAACCATAAGAATACTCAAGCGGGGACTGGCAGCTGGATCCTCTCTTGGCGGCACGAGACGCGACTATCAACTACCTGAAACAAAAATAAGAACGAGAGATAGTGGTGAAACTCTGTGGGTATAAAAATAGATAAATGCATGGTATATAGAAAGGGTAAAACAAGCATAAAGACATAAAGAGTATACAATCTCCAGAATAAAGAACATAAATAAAATGTATTTATACAAAATAAAACATATCTGAAAACTATGTAACAAATAGGGACAAAATCAGAAATCCCTCCTAACACCTCCATAAACATCTAATACTGACGAACATATTCAGATCATATAATAAAATACAAATCATAACTGTATATGCATGTTAATCAAATGCAACAATTATAGCTCAAACAAGTGTAGCAAACACAAGCAAATGCACAATGCATAATATGCGCATGATGTTATGACTAGTACTGTACACACACCAACCACCGTTACATTGGGTAGCTTGAGTGGACAAGATACAAGTGTCAAACACCTAGGGCTATGCAAATACACCACAACAACTGTGATATGAAAAATCCTGAACACCTATGGGGACTCTAAATGCCTGGGAGTATCAACTGTTTACACACAACTCCAATTGAGCATGACATAACAAGAAAATATACCCGACGACCCGTCTCAACCACCAGGGAGCCAGTAGTCGTCGGCCTGAATGCTATGATACATGTCACTAATATACACAACCTCAATCAGATCCAAAATATACAATCATTAGATACGAAGCACAAATAACACCAGAGTAAATAAACATGCACTAATCTACTGGGTAGGATTTATATAATGTCAACTAAACCCTAGATAGGTCAAATGATAATTCTACAGTACACGCGTTCAAGCAGTACTCTTTAGATCAGAAGTCAAGAGATGAGACTGTATAACTGAACAATTTGAATTACTACTCAAAGGTCAAGCAAGAATAAGTATCAAGCAGGAAAAATAAAGTAAATAGATTTAAGGTAAAACAATCCTACTCAGAAAGTAAAACGACCATGCATTTAAGATAAACGAATCTACAAGAATCAAGGGAGAAGTACCCGCCTCAAAATATAACGTGTATCCGAAAGCTCCAGTTCAAATAATCCGCAAACAATTAGTATCCTGAATCAAAAAATATAAGTTTAGCTATTTACACGATAATAATTAGCTAAACTAGCTACTAAATCGTATTAAATCAAATTCTAGTTATCCAGTTCATTTAATTAATCTATTTGAATGATTAATTCCTAACTACTCAATTAGGGTTTTGTTCAATTTAGGTTTAAACTCCATATTAAAAGACTAAGCTAACCTCAATTCTCAACACCTCTAGCACATTCACATCATGTAGCAACTAGTATTCAGTCCAAACGAAACATGCTATTGTCAGATCAAAGAACTAAGCTAACATTATCTCAACATATCATCAAATTCCAAAATCTACACTACATGTACGCCTAAGCAATTCCAATCATGCCTACATACGACAAGGTATCAAGCACCACTAAACTCCAACTACAAAACACCCTCTAATCAAAACTCCAACTATTTTAATTCCCACAACAACTCAACATCAAATCCCAATTCGTGTTTACTTTAAGTATCTACAAGTCCTTCACCCACATCAATCTCCAATCCGAGACACACATTCAACCAGAAAAATAAAAAAAAACAGAATCCGTGAACACAAACTCAAACCGAAATCCAAGGACCTACTACAACATCATTCATGAACTAATTTTTGGAAGCAACTAAACTCACTTCCTTGTCCTTGGTCGGAGCGGATCAACGAAACTGTAGTTGCCTTTAACTATGATCGGCTTGGGCAGCCCAAGCGCGACACTTTGAGGATCACAACAAGGGCACCTCGCAAGATGGTAGTGCAAGCGGTGTGGATCAGAAAACGATGGGAGCCTGCTTCTGGATCGCGATCGCGTGGAGAGGAGGAATAAGGAGAGATCACCGGTGTTGAATGATCTTTGGGGTGGAGGTCGCCCTCTTCTTGATCGCCTGAGGAGAGGAAAATGAAGTGGAGGTCGTCAGCAGTTTCTCCACCCGTGTGGCGCGATGAGAGGGGAAGGAAATAGGAGAGGGCAAAGGGGGGGGGGGGGCGCACGACGATCTTTTATATATATATATATATATAAGATTGATCTCCTACGGGATAAAAAAACGCGACTGTGCGTGTCGCGACGCGCTGTCGCATTTTTTTTGTTTTTTTTTTCAAAAAAAACCGCCAACTTTTCCCTCATCTCCCTCGCGACTCGCGTGCTAGGGCTAGAGCGAAAACTTTTCGCCGCCGCTCTTCCTCCTCTCTTGCCGAAGTCCGAAGCCACACAGAGCCCTCCTCTCTTGCCGGAAGCCACGTAGAGCCGCGATTCCTCCCTCTCTTCATCGCTCTTTTTCACCCTCCTCTCTCGCCAAAGGCCGAAGCCACGCTCTCTCCGAAGCCACGCAGAGTCTTCGAAGAGCTTCGTCGCACCGGAGGCCACAACTACACCTTTGAGGAGCTTCGCCGCGTCGGAGGCCACAGGCACGCATAGCCAGGGCCGACCCTAGATTTTAAAGGGTCTTGTGCAAAAAAAAAAAAAATTAAAATAAAATGATGTTATAAAAACAATTTTATTAACATAAGTGAGTGAAAGAAGAAAAAAATGTTTTCAGTTTTTTGGATAATTTAAAAAAAAACTAGTATTTTAAAATTTATATTTATATTCTTCTTAATTTATTTTTATATTATTTTGTTAGTATTTACGTTTATATATATATATATATAATTAATTAATTAATTTTGTTTGGATGAATAAATATTCATTATCAATTACTTTAAATAAAATTTAAAAATTATAAAAAAGAGGGGCCCCACCTCAGGTGGGGCCTTGTGCAACTGCCCCAGGATGACCACCCCGGGGCCGGCTCTGCGCATAACCCTATTCTAAAGGTGCTCGTTTTCCCTCCTCTAAAGGCGTAGCCCTTTCAATTTCCCGATATAAACCCTTGGTCTCCAATGCGCCTCCAGTCGTGTCGTTACCTCATTAATCATTTGAATTTTACATGCACACACACGACAAGCACATAAACCAACAAAATGAAATAGAAAAATCCTAGATTTTCCAACATTCATGACCTTGGTCTCCAATGCGCCTCCAGTCGTGTCATGGCCTCGTCCGCTCCTCCTTACACCATGCGCAAGCCACCTTGAAGGGATCTCCAAGCCGAGATGACTAGCTAATTATTTACATCCATCGATCCTATACTCCACGAAGGAGTGTACATAAAAACTAGATCGAAAGTGAACAAAAAGTTCGGCTAAATACGTGCCGTATTTAATTACAAAAATTAAATACTATCTAGCCTCGTCAACCCCGAGGATTTAATTAATTACACAAATTGCACAACCAATCATATACATCTATTATTTTGGCCATGATAAGTTGGAATCTAGTGCTTGCAACAAAGAGTTAGCCTACACACATCCACATATCATCCAGCAAAAATAAAATATATGATAATGCACAATAAATTAACCAATCCTAAACATACAAAACCGGAAACCTCAGCTCTGATACCAATTGTTGGTTACAGGTTGGCAGGTTTCCTAAGCGAATACTTGGTCGTCCTTGAGAGACCTCTCCATGTCTATGGATTAAAAAATTAATCCGAAGGAGACCCATCTCCCAATGGCCATCTCGTCATCGTATCGATCGGTTCAAAGATCGAGCCTTGTAATTTGCCTAACCGTTCGACCGCGGAAAAGACGACGAGTGGATCGCCGATTTTTTATGTTTATTATCAGGGTCCAATTAATTAATTATTAAACATGATTAACAAATAATCAATATGATAATAGTTAATTAACATCAACATGAAATGACGGGACTAAAACAAAGGAGCCAAGGAAGAGAATAATACCTTCCTTTACCTCGTAGCCTTCTACCTTATGTCCCTCCCCTCCCGGACGTCGTGTGGGCGATGAGCTACCGAGAACCGGGATCACCAAGGCGCTCCAAAATCACCTTTCTTCTTGCCTCAAGCTTACGCCAACAAACCCTAGTGATTAGGGTTTGCGCCGGCCACCTTCTTCCTCCTTCACCTTGTGCCGCCGGCCTTTCCAAGGTCACCAAACCCACCGGCCACAAGGATGCTCCAAGGAGGAAGATGAAGAAGAAGAATAAGGAGAGAAAGAGTCTCCTTCTTGACCTAAATATTGCTGTGAAGTTCCCCTTTCCAACCTTGCGGCGCCGCCGCAAACTCACCCTTGCGCCGCCTCCCACCGGCCGCCGGCCACACCTCCCTCGCCGCCGAGCACCACAAAAGGAAGAGGATGACTCTTCCTTGTCTATGTAAACTTTGTAAGATCGTTGTCGTTGCTAGAGAGGGTGAATAGCAATTGATTGGTTTTCTTCTACCTACGTTGTTAGTTGCACAAGCGGAAATACAATGAAAACAAAACTAACAACTAACCAATGCTAACAATACCTATTTACGTGGTTCGGAGATGAAGACTCCTACTCCACAACAGTCCGTGAGGTGGACGATCCCTCGATCCTTCGACGAATCACTCCCCGGATGCCCTCCGGCTAGCTCGCATAACTCCTTGTGGGTGGAGAAACCTCGCCACAACCTTGAGTACACAACCTGAGCTCTAGAGACTACTAACAAGCCTTAACCAAGCTTGTTTCGTCAGAGCTCCCAGCCTAAACCGAGTTCTCTTTAAATAGAACACAAGCTGGAAAACCCGCTGGTAGTCGACTGCTCCCAGGGCAGTCGACCGCCCCCACTCAGATTCGATCGTTGACAACCCCAACGTTCGAATTCTAGCTACACACCAGTCGACTGCTCCCATAACAGTCGACTGCTCCAGGGTCAAATACACACTGTGAGTTTTGGCAGTCGACTGGACAATCCCCAGTAGACTTCCCAGCTTACAACAGCACTCCTACTCACTCCGTTGACCCTCCTCCACGCGTGCTTTCAGCTACACTCTCCTGGCTTGCCCCTTGAAGTCCTCTTCCACCGGCTATCGTCCCTCAGATACACATGTAGTCCTCGACTTGCCTCTATGCCACCTTTCACGTGTGCCCTTTGAAGTCCACTTCCCGGCTTACCCTTGGAGTCCTCCTCCTTCGGCTCTTGTCCCTTCATGACTTTGTTGACTCTTCACCAGCACCCTTGACTATTGCCTTAGCGCCCTCTTCGTCTTCGGCCCTCATCCCTCGGATACACACAAGCCTCCAGCTTGTCTCCATGCCATCCTTCATGTACGCCTTGAAGTCCGCACCCCTCGGCTCATCATCCCTGCTACACCAAGGTCCCTTGGGTGCACACAAGCCTCCAGCTTGTCTCCATGCAACCCTTCACCATACCGAAGCCGTCCAGCTAAGTCAATATGTGTAAACCTGCAATCCTGCACACTCAATTACACATATTAAATCACAAGGGAAAACCTAACTTAAACCCTTTTCCCAAACATCAAAACACAAGGTCACTCCAGACCTTAGATTGCCTCAACAATCTCCCCCTTTTTGATGTTTGGCAATACGTTTAAGTTAGGGAAAACAAATAGTAGAAAATAGCAATACCAATGCTAAAACAAACATTTGGACTTACGTTGCCAAGACTCCATCTTGGACTTACACCGCCAATGCATATGCAATGCAATCAATCACGGATCCTATCCCAAGGCATCCCACACCTAACCCTCCAAGTTAGGACTTTTTACCAATATGGGCTTTTTAAAGCTTCTCCAAAGCTCTCCTACATTGGACTTACAAAGGCTTTTTAAGAACCCCTCCAAGGTTCCCCTTACGCCAAGAATGGAGCAACCATGCTCCCCTATAATCTCAGCTCCCCCTAAACCTAGGGTTTTCCGCAAAGGCGTGTTTGGTTTCCAAATTAAACCCAACACTTCTCCTCCTTTACCTAACATCAAAAAGACCCCAATAATATCCTAATTATTGGTTCTTTTAATCCCTAATGATCCTAAATACAGTGTACTAATCGACATACACTTGTTTTACATCATTTGGACCACTTCCCAGCTGCTGATACAAAAATCGGCCCTGACCAGTTGACTGCCCCCTAGGGCAGTCGACTGATACTCTGAATATCATTTTTTCAACATTTATGACTCCAAATTCAGAAACACACCAATAATTCCACAAATCTCCAAAAATTTCTAAATTTTGTGGAGAAGTTTGTGGTACTCATATTTACTTGGAAAAAATACATTCAACAATGTATCTATCTTCATTCCCAAGTTTGATGCAAAACCCAAAATTTCCTATGAAAATTAAGGCGAACAAGAGGCAGCCTCCCCCTTTACCTATGTCTTCTCCCAATTTTCAATTTGCCAATGTTAAGTTCTACCCAACTTAACTTCATAACACCGGTTAAGTTCTACCCAACTTAACACCCAAGTTCTTCCCCCTTTGACACCATCAAGGATTACCCCAAGTAACCTTACTCCTAGTGCCAAAAAGAACTCAACAAACAACCCAGAAAACTCTAAAAATTTGTAAGCACATTTGTTAGGATGTACCCCATCCTAGAAAAATCTGTTCCATGAAAATATCAAATGTGCTTGACTTTTGGTACCAATTCTAATTTCCTAAAAAGTTTGACATTTCGTATCAACTTTCAATTCCATTCATGAATCCTTATGTTTGCCAAAACCATTCATCTTAATTTTACACATATAATTATTCTTAATTCTCCCCTTTTTTTTATTTCCTAATCCTAAATACATATGGGAAACTTATCAATCTTCCTTGATTTTCAAGATATCAATAAAACCTTATTTCATTAAATCATGAGGTAACACCTTATTCAAGGAATATGAAATTATAATCAAGGATTTTAATCCAAATCCAAATCCTATCATCCAAATTTGCAATTTCTTACCATCCAATATCCCTTTTTTTACTTACCCTTACGGAGGGCAGTCGACTGACAAAACTTACAGAATATTTATGGGCTAAGATCAGTCGACTGCCCATAAGCCAGTTGACTGATACCTGAATTTTAGGTTTTCAGTTCAATTTCAGTAATGCCTAGTTAATTCTACAAATCTCCAAAAAAATCTAAAATAAATGTACTCCAAATCCCAAGATTAGTATGAAATTCAAATTTCTCTAAATTGTATCATTGAAACCTTATCCAATGGTTCTAATTTCAACCTCACCTTGATGCCTCTTCTCATTTCTGATCATAATACATTTCTAGTATTGAATTATATGGTATTTACCCATTAACCCCTAATTTTATCAAATATAGCCTATTTTAATCTTTTTCTCCCTAAATTCCTTTTAATGTGTCAATTCTCTAGGATTAAGACTTACCCTAGTCTTCCAATCCCTTAGGCACATTTCATCTAATTTCCTAGGAGAAAATCTCTTGAGATCCATTTACCATGGATCCCAAAGGCTCCTAGAGCTCCCTCTTGAGATCATAGCCCTAGCCACCTCCCTAGGTGACTTAATCCACACTAGACCACACCGGTGTGCCCCCGGTGATTCTTAGCCTACAAATCTAACCTTCTTAACATTGGACGTCTTGTCCTTGGTTAAGTCTTTTCTTTCCATTTGAATGACACCCCCTTGTCATTCTTAGTGTCACGCCCCGAGACCCAGGAGCCGCTGTTCCAATATAAAATCGGACAGCATATCCCTGTCCGGCAGACAATTTACATATACAAACAACACACGCAGATAATAATTTGGCCTCAGGCCTCAAAAACAAGATATAACATAACCATAACACATAATAAATCATACCTGACTGCGGACCGGTCCGACTTACAACAAAACAACAAACACATAGTCCATCAGAGGACTCAAAAATACAATTCCAAGACAAATAAGACGTGATACAAGTTCCACGACATAAAACAAATCCAAAACAAATAATACGATGTAAAAGAAACATAACTACGCGGATGCACCCATCACTGGAGTCGTAGGGACCTGGGACTGGCAACTAGGGCTCCCTGGAGACAAATCAACCTGGAAACAGAAATATGGGCAACGGTGGTGAGTCCAAATAAACTCAGCGGATACTGAAATCATATATGCACAGCAAGCTATAAATAACAATAAGAATCACGCTGATACAGTCTCGAGTATAGAGGATAAAACATATCTAAAGACTAAGGGTGAAATACATACCAGAGTCTGTCTATCCTGCGGGTAGGTGTAATCAATCCTCTATATAACCTCGAGAATGATACACAATCCAAATGTGTATGTCACCTGTAGGTGCATGTCAACCATATATAGCACTCAAACTCAACAAGCACCAACAAAGGTGCCATGCATCCTATACACCTAGTACAACGATCTGTTCTGTACGCACCTCAGCCACCACCAGACCGACGGTCGGGTGAATAGGAAACAGATAAGCCAACCACTCATGGTTGCATAAAGAAGCCAAACACTTGTGGCCTACAACATATGAAGCCCAACACTCGTGGCTATGCAGATATGACGCCCAGCACTCGTGGCTATGCAAATATGATGCCCAACACTCGTGGCAATGCAAGTATGACGCCTAGCACTCGTGGCGATGCAAGTATGTAGCCCAGCACTCGTGGCTATGCAAATATGATGCCCAGCACTCGTGGCAATGCAAGTATGACGCCTAGAACTCGTGGCGATGCAAGTATGTAGCCCAGCACTCGTGGCTATGCAAATATGATGCCCAGCACTCGTGGCAATGCAAGTATGACGCCCAACACTCGTGGTGATGCAAGTATGTAGCCCAGCACTCGTGGCTATGCAAATATGATGCCCAGCACTCGTGGCAATGCAATATGTAGCCTAGCACCTGTGGCTATGCAAACATGACGCCTAGCACCTGTGGTGGATGCAATATGTAGCCCAGCACCTGTGGCTATGCAAATATGATGCAGACATGACTGGTGATGGGCTCAGACCTCAGGGGAGCCGATGGTCTCCATCATGATAATAGCATCGTGCTAATAGCTCAATCAATACGGGAAACCTGACTGCGCGACGGGCTCAAACCCTGGGGGAGGCGATGGTCGCCAGTATGCAATCATACAGAGCCTATAACTCAGTATGCAACCTAGAGGGTAAAGTATGCTAACGACACCCTCCTCACTAATCAGATTCTCAAGCATGCGCCGGTAGGAAAAGTATAGGTCTAACACATGTATCCAGATCTAACCATTCTACCCTAGATATCTGTCACGCCCCGAGACCCAGGAGCCGCTGTTCCAATAGAAAATCGGACAGCACCTCCCCTGTCCGGCGGACAATTTACACATACACACAGACAAATATATCACAACCACGCAGTTAAATGGCCTCAGGCCTCAAATCCATACAGAAATAACAGTTATATGACGATAACTATCGTAAAACCAAAATACGATCTCACCTGAGCTGCCAGGGGGCAGGAACAAAGCCAAAACTCCACGAAGTCCAACATAGGACTCAAAAGTACAATACCATCGAATTAAACATGAATACATGTTCGAAACACCACAACGGAAGCATAGGAAATACTACAGGGCCCATAAGCACAACAAACATAAAATAAAACCAAGCGGAGCTCCTCTGGAGCTGGGGACTGGCTGCTAGGGATCTCCTGGCAGGCATCAACCTGAAATAAAATGTATGGCAACGGGGTGAGTCCATAGCTCAGCGAATACCCAATAGATATGCATAGAAAGTTATACCAACAATAAGGGTTCAGCTAATACAGTCTCATATCAACAGTAGGGATAGACTAATACTGAACATACTGAGGTAGATACATACCTGAATCCATCTAACCTGTAAAGAGGGTAATAAGTACCAAGGGAATATCAATAGACAGATAATCACAGATAACAGGTCTCCAGTATATGCGATGTCAAACAAGTGCAGCAAATAAGTGCAGCAAACAATGCACGATGCAGAATATGCACATGGTGCAATGCCATGGTCACCCCCTAACTCCAGTCAAGCCACCGAGACAGGCGATACTGTGTCGGCCGAGTGGGTAGAGCTGTGACACTGTACGCACTCTGCCATCACTGCTCCTGAGTGACCGAGTGGACAGGATGCTGTCGGGGGACCGCCCCCCTACCCCATGTATATATGAGGGAGCGTCGCTCTCATCTCCTCTGGTCTATGGGAAGAGAAGGGATCTCCGCCTGCTACCACGCTCCGAAGCCACTACCCCTGAGCGGTCGAGCGGAGCAGTACAGAGCAAATGCACACATCCTACGGTATCCACTAACCCATGAGTGGCCGTGTGTGCATAACATGTACCGGAAGACGATAGGCTCAACCACAAGGGAGTCACTGATCGCCGGCATGCAACAATGCAAGGATGGTGTATGATAGATACACATACCTCCCTCCCAAGTCCTCAGTATACTAGGTCTCAGTCTGAAATCCTATAACAAGAAATACAGTAATCCTACAAGGTATACTGGCCGAAAACTACAGATCCCTCAAGGTCAAAGGCAGGAGATACATCACGATCTCTAAGCATATATATAGATATGACACTACCTGATACTGTATGGAACTAACAGCATAATAACTCAGGGATAAACCACAGGTATCTAGGACAGGCATAATAAACCATGATAGTCAACAAGTATCCAGAATAGGCATACTAACCAGGGATAACTAACAAGTATCCAAGACAGGCATAATAACCAGGGACAGGCATAATAACCAGGGATAAATAACAAGTATCCAGAACAGACATAACAAACAGGGATAGCGTATGATCTTATTGCTATCTATAACAGACTATGCATAACAAAATGACAATATCTAAAAGATAAGTCAAAGGGTACCCGCCTCCAAGAGTGAAGTCCGTATCAATCGAGACAGAACCACCCGTCACAATAATCGGCAATCAATCAGCGTCCTGTATCAAAGGACATAGTTTTAGCTATCATACAATGATTAAATAGCTAAACAAAACCCCTAAACCGATTTAGGTTTATCCTAATCATCTCATTTCATTTAATTACATCTAATTAAATGATTAACCCACGTCTGTTTGGGATTAGGTTTCACATTTAAGTTTAGCCTAAGTTTAACTTAAGTGGTCAAACTCAATTGTGATCCACCACCTAATCCACTCCCTATCCAAACCAAGCTCATGGCAAAAATCATCTCCAATTCATTTGGATCCAACTAAACAACTTACAGCTCACCCAAACTGATCCAAAACATCCAACCAAATTACTAAACCATGATCAAAATTAACAATATCAGAAACATCACAATTCGAATAGTTTCATTCATCTTCTTGACTCTAGTTAACCCACCATCCGGATCAAAAGAATGATCTCCAACCCAATTCCAACCAATTCACAACATAAACACTTCACATTATTAGCTAAATTCATCCTTCCAAAATTCATCTTGATCCAATACCGATTCACACCCCAAGCTGCTTAGATCAAGGAAACAAATTCAAGGACCTCAACATCAACTATGATAGACAACGTGGGAATTTCAATCAAAACAACAACCAAATTTGAATTGTACAGGTAATGAATCTAAAGGTGGCAATCACAAACTCATCCAAATTGAAGACATTACTTATCTAAGCAAGACTCAAATGTTTCATTCCAAATGGGGCTCACGGCAAGCCCATTCAAGGTGTCAATTCCCTATTTCAAATCCAAGAACCCTAAGGACTCCACCCACAGAACACACATCCTAGATAAATATGAAATAACCAAATCTTACCTCTGTTGAGCACCGTCACAGCAAACCACCTGAGCAACAGGGAGAAGAAATTCCGTAGATGCTAGATCCCAGGTCTAAATTCCAATCCACTTTCATATCCATACTCGCAGAGATGGAAAACCCAGAACACAGTACATCCCTGTCCAATAAAACACGCTGGTAACTATCATTCAAGATCATGGCAAAAGAAACTTCAACGGAAACAACCAGAACCAACCCTAGATCCAGATCCCATTCCAATCGCACAAAACTTCAATGAATGCTATCGTGTTGGAGCTAACCAGAATTCAATACACAACATACAAACCCCAAATTGATTTACTTTCTTACCCTATAGCCGCTGGATCAAGGTAGCAGCGATGCACGACACCGGTGGTGAGAAGGTTTCGATGATGGTCGCTCAACTCAGGGAGAAGAGTAGGATTGACACCGGCGATGAGAGGTCGTCGATCGAATGTTTGAACCCAACCAATCCGAAGGGATGACGGCACAGGGGTCGGTGGTGTCGACGAGAAATAGGGAACGACTCCCACCTGACCAGTGGCTCCGGCGACGACAAGATCCCCTTATATAGGTAGAACCATCGGGGAAGGAGAAGGAAAATTGGGCGCGTGCGGCGAGGTCGGCGCGATGGCTCGAGTGGAGGCGGTTCAACGGCGTCGGCCAAAGAGGGGAGATAGTGGTGTCGACTCTCCCTTTCTCTCCCATGTCCGGCGGCGTCGCCGTCCTGACCTCTCGTGAAGAGTGGCGCCGGCAAGGTGGGGTGGAAGAAGAGAAGAGAAGGGGGGAGTCGGCCGAATAGGTTTAGGGCACCGGAGAAAACAAAACACCTATATATATATATATATATATATATAAAGAAAATTTTAACTTTTCCTCAATTAATTCATAACTAATTATTTTGTGCCCAATTATTTCCGTAAATCTTTCCAAAAATCTAAGAAAATTATTCAGACTTTTCCTTTTGATTATTTCCATTTTTTTTTCTCATATTTTACATTCTCCCTCACTAATAAAAATTTGGTCCCCAAATTTCATCATTCCTCAATACGGCACACACTAGCATCAAAACATATTTGTACTCATCATGAATAACCACTTCATCTGATACCCTAAGGTTACACTGCTACGGAGCAACTGGAGTTTTCAATCCAGGGGTTATCATCTGATAACCAGGTACACCTGATCAATAATTCAATCATCACAACTATCCAGGGCACTCAATCCTAAGATCACTGGCTCCAAGTCTATACTTCGATTCACGAACGTAATACGTCAAATCCATGAGTATCACTAAGTATCTCCAAGTTAATAACATCCTCCAAAATATCACAAGTCATATATATTTATATTTATCCTCCAATAAACCGTCAGAAGATCACATATAAATTTAAAATTTGTGCCAATATATCGTACCATATGCTGCTATCAATAACAGACTTCCTAAATAATCAACCGCAGAAAGATCATTTATCCACCCCATGATCCATCAAAAAGCTACAAATCCAATAGATTCATTTACACGAGTAGAATTTTCAAACTACAACACACTCATGAACCAATTCCTCTATTTTCCCACAGATCATCCCTGATAATATCTAACTAGAGGTGACCCAGTCTTGTAAGTGATTTGCCTCCACACAAATCATAAGTCCGTAGATTACCTGCTTGGTTATTCAGACCAAGTAAAAAAAACAGTAGCCCCTAAGTGTCAAGCAACTAGCTCCACACTTTCTCCTATTAGATCAAATCACCCATCAATATGTACTTTCTAAGTCAACTACCAAGTACAAGTGATCCATGGTCAAAGTCCCCAAGGAACAGATTATATCAATCCTCTACTAATGATGGTAGCACGTAGCTAATGCTACTCTTCTACCTCAACGTACATCATGTACCCTAAACGTGCCTTCCAGGTCACCTAACCTGGCACGAACGACCCAAAGGTTTGAAATTCCTTGAACCAGGGTAAGTCGATCCTATACTGTTCAAGCCAACTACGGTAGTCAACCCTAGTTCTCACTTAGCTAATAATAACTAGAACACATACTACATATAGTAAGGTCCTGAACTCGACCCTCACGAGTACATTCACACAGCACTCGACCCTCACGACTCGACTGACTCCTCTTCCGCAGCCTCGACTGTTGCTTTCGCGCCCTCTTCATTTTCGGCCCTCGTCCCTCGGATGCGCACGCAAGCCTCCAGCTTGCCTCCATGCCACCCTTCACGTACGCCTCGAAGTCCGCGCCCATCAGCTCATCGTCCCTGCACTCCATGGTCCCTCAGATGCGCACGCCAGCCTCCAGCTGGCCTCCATGCCATCCTTCACCGTACTGAGGCCGTCCAGTCAGGTCCATATGCGTAACCTGTACAACCTGCACACTCAACATACGCATATCAAATACAAGGGTAAACCTAACTTAAACCCTTTACCCAAACATCAAAACCCATGGTCACTCCGGACCATATTAGGGTCGATTGCTCCAACAATCTCCCCCTTTTTGATGTTTGGCAATCCGTTTAAGTTAGGAGAGCAAGTTAGTAGTAAATAGCAAAAGCCATGATAAATGAATGCATATGCAATGCATAACTGGATCCTATCCCAAGGCATCCCACACCTAACCCTCCAAGTTAGGAATTTTACACCTAGCCCTTCAAGCTAGTATTTTCACCACCTAACCCTCCAAGTTAAGATTTTCTCACACCTAGCCCTCCAAACTAGGATTTTCACCACCTAACCCTCCAAGTTAGAATTTTCCAACACCTAGCCCTCTGAGCTAGGACTTTTCCCACCTAACCCTCCAAGTTAGGATTTTCTACCAAACCGGGCTTTAAACGGGGTTTTTAAAGCTTCTCCTAAGCTCCCCTTACACTGGACTTACAAAGGCTTTTTAAGAACCTCTCCAAGGTTCCCCTTACGCCAAGAAGGGAGCAGTCATGCTCCCCCTCAAACTTAGCTCCCCCTGAACCTAGGGTTTCTTTCAAGCACAGGTATTGGTTTCCCACTTAAACATAATATTTTTCCCCCTTTGTCATACATCAAAAAGAACCCAAGAATTACCCAATTATTAGTTCTTTAAATTCCCAATGACCCTAAACACAGTGTACTAAACCCCATACACTTGTTCCTTGTCATTCGAACCCAAGTCAACTGCTGGATACCCACACCAGCCCTGACCAGTCGATTGCCCCCAGTGCAGTCGACTGATACTCTGAATATCAGTTTTCTGGCCGAATTTCAGAAACGTGCCAGAAATTCCACAAATTTCCAAAAATTTCCAAACTTTGTGGACAACTTTGTGGAACCTATACCTACTTGGGAAAAATACATCTACCCATGTATCTATCACCATTCTCATGTTTGACACAAAATCCAAAAATTTCAAAATGAAAATCAAGGCAACTAGGAGGCAACCTCCCCCTTTACCCATGCCTTCTCCCAATTTTCATTTCATTTCATTTTTTTTCAGGCTAAGTTCTACCCAACTTAACCTCCTAAACACCATGTTGAGTTATCCCCAACCCAACATCTGAGTTCTTCCCCTTTTGGACACCATTAAGGCTTGCTCCCAAGCAACCTTTCTTCTAGTGTCAATTAGAACTCTACCAAAACTTAAAGTATTCTAAAGTTTGCAAACACACTTGCTTGGATATACCTTATCCTAGAAAAATATGATATCATGAAAATATCAAGTGTGTTTGACTTTTGGTACACATCTAAATTCCTTAAAAGATTTGGCATTTTGAAATCAAGTCATTATTCCTTGTGTTTGCCTCTTCTAACCCTTTCAAATTGACACAAGGGATTGTCCTAAACTCTAAGGTTCATCCATAATTCCAAGTGTTTTTGAAAAACCCTTTAGAAATCACTTATTAACACTTTGCCCAGACCACCAGTCGACTGCCCCCATGGGCAGTCGACTGCCAAATTTCACAGAAAGTTTTTGGGCTGATAGCAGTCGACTGCCACCTGAATTTCAGGTTTTTCAGCCAACTTTCAGAAATGCCCTAAAAATTCTACAAATCTCCAAAAAATATGAAATTTTGTGGGGAGATTTGTGAAGCCAATATCTACTTGGGAAAATATGTTTCCAAATAAATGTACTCCAAATTCCAAGATTGGCACGAAATCCTACTTCTTCTAAAAAGTATCAAATAAGCTCATCCTAAAAGTGCTAATTCTCACTTCTCTTCAATGCATCCTCTTCTCCTTGATCACAACTCATTTATATCATTAAATTATATGGTGTTCCACCATTAACCCTCAATTTTATCAATTAACTCTCCTTTTTCATCTTTTCCCCCCTAAATTCTCCTTTTAATGTGCCAAAATCTGGGATTAAGACTTACCTAAGTCTTCCAACCCTATTTGGCACATTTCATCTAATTCCTTGGGGAGAAACTTTTGAGATCCATTTACCATGGACCCCAAAGGCTCCTAGAGCTCCCCCTTGAGCTCTTATCCTTAGCCACCTCCCTAGGTGACTCCATCCACACTAGGCCACACCGATGTACCACGGTGACTCTTGGCCTACGAAATTGACCTTTTTAACCTTGGACACCTTGTCCTTGGTTAGGTCACTCTTTTTACCCTTGGATGGCATCCCCTTGCCATCCTTGGACCTTCCCTCCTTACTAAGATTGTATGTTTTCCCAACATACTTCTTTCCATTGCCTTTGGAGGTCTTAGATCGGTACCCCAATCCCAATCTATCATAGTTGGGTTTGATGCTACTCAATACCATGTCTAAGCCCTTAGATCCAACCGTGAATCTTTCTAGAGCTTTTTCTAGTGTATCAAGCCTTGCCCTCAAGGCTTGATTTTCCTTTCTATGCATTGAACCCTAGAGTTCATATGTCCACCTTGGACATTCCTAGACCTATCCACTTTCCTAAGCATATGTTTCCCTTCCTTGGGGTTAATGCCTTTAGCCTTGGATACATAGGTCTTAGGCCTATCATGATGCATGCTTTTTCTAGAGTGGTGATCTACCTTGTCATCCTTATTCCTATCATTGTACTTAAATCCAAAGTTATGTACCATTAAGCAATTTTCATAATTTCTAGCATGCATGAATGATTGATTTACATGTTTTTAGAATGCAAGCAAGAACTTGAAATTGAATTACATTTTGGCTTAAGGTTAGAAGTTACCTTCCTTACCTTTGTAGTCTTTCCTTGTTGTGAGCTTCTTCTCTTCCTTCTTTCTTCTTTTTCCCATATTCTTAGATTTTCCATCTTCTTTAGCTCACCTTTTCTAGGGCATTTAGTGTGATAATGTCCTAGTTCTCCACATGCGAAGCATCGAATCTTCTTCCTTTTAGCTTGAGCTTCACCAATTCTACAACCCACATTAGCTTTAAATGAATTTACAATGGGTTTAGAGTGTACCTCCTTTTTCTTACCTAGTGGACACTTATCCTTGTAGTGCCCCTTTTCATTGTACCCAAAGCATACAATGTGGTCTTTAGTCCTTGCTTTGGTGGAGGTTGAGGCTTGGTTGACTTCCTCTTCACCCTTGGATGAAGTGGAGACTTCCTCTTGATCATGTGTAGGTGAGGGTCTCTCCTCCCCCTCAATCCTTGAGATGGTGACCTCCTCCTCTTCTCTAGATGAGGTGGATGACCTCTCACTTTCTTCTTCACTTGAGGATGTGGACACTTCTTCCTCCTCTTGAGCTATTGAGCTCACTTCCTCGGGTTCATCTACTCCTTGAGTTTGTGTAGGGTTCTTGTGATATTCCACCAACTTGGTCCATAATTCGTGTGTATTTTTATAATTCCCTACAATATTCAAAACATTGTTAGGCAAAACATCAATTAATACATCTATTACCTTCTTGTTTGCCCTAGAGTAGTCTTGTTGCTCTTGAGTCTAATATCTAGGACGAAGCTTCTTTCCATACTTGTCCTTTGGAACTTCGAAGGGCTCTTCTAGCATGACCCTGCACTCCCACTCCATGCTAAGCCAATTCTTCATCCTCGCCCGCCAATAGTCGAAATCCTCATTGTCGTAGGGCGGTGGGGTGTAGATATTGTCCCCCAACTTATCTTCCATTGTTTCCTCTCCTCTAGCGTGTGCTCCCTCGGCGGTTAGTCCGATCAAGAGCAGTCCTTGCTCTGATACCAATTGTTAGGATCGTTCCGTATGCTAGAGGGGGGTGAATAGCGTTTCGCCTAATTCTTGTTTCTACACGATTAGTTTGCACAGTGAAAATAATAGTAAAACAATAATAAAATCACTAACCAATGCTAACACGGCGATTTTAGTTGGTATCCACCCCGGTCGGGTGACTAATCCAACAATCCATCGGTGGATCAAACCCCGGATAACATCCGGCTAGAACTCGTCGCTCCTTGTGGATGGAGAAACCTCGCCACAATACCAAGGACACTTTCTAAGTATACAAGACTACTAACTTGCCCTATCCAAGCAAGTTTCGTCAAGAAACTCAGCCACCACAAAGTCCTCTTTAAATAGGACTCGGGGTTGATTTCTCGCTACCAGTCGACTGCCCCCAGGGCAGTCGACTGGTGCCAGCCAAATTCGACCGTTGCACCTCAACGTTCGAATTCTCAGCCAGCTCACCAGCCACCTACCAGTCGACTGCCCCCAGGGCAGTCGATTGGTCCCTAGCTAAATCCTTTCCCGAGTACATTCACACAGCACTCGACCCTCACGACTCGACTGACTCCTCTTCCGCAGCCTCGACTGTTGCTTTCGCGCTCTCTTCATCTTCGGCGCTCGTCCCTCAGATGCGCACGCAAGCCTCCAGCTTGCCTCCATGCCACCCTTCACGTATGCCTCGAAGTCCGTGCCCATCAGCTCATCGTCCCTGCACTCCATGATCCCTCAGATGCGTACGCCGGCCTCCAGCTGGCCTTCATGCCATCCTTCACCGTACTAAGGCCGTCCAGTCAGGTCCATATGCGTAACCTGTACAACCTGCACACTCAACATACGCATATCAAATACAAGGATAAACATAACTTAAACTCTTTGCCCAAACATCAAAACCCATGGTCACTCCGGACCATATTAGGGCCGATTGCTCCAATACTAAACAGGAGTTATCTAAAGGAGTAAGCAACAGATATCTGATCATAATACACATAGGCAGGTATAGCGTATATACCTACTGTTATTTATAACACACTATGCATAATAGTAAGACAGTATCTAAAAAGATAAGTCAGGGGTACCCGTCTCAATGTAAAGATGCTCATATCCACTAAGAACCTCCCGTCCAGACGGCTACTAATATAAGAATTAAATAGCTAAATTAAAACCTAACTCCACGATAGATTGAATAATGCAAAACAATCCCTGACTAGACCCACCTAGATTTGTATTGATCAAACGACTATTTCATCCACAATTGATCTACTACTGTGCCCTTAACAATTCATCCATAATTTGATCAACTCCATGATCTATAGTACAGTTACGCTACACTTCCTTTAAACACATAAATTTCGATTCTAGCAATAGTTTTAGCACCCAAAATATAACATCTGATCAATTTAGCATCACGTCTTCAAAATAAAGCCACTAATCCCTACTCATTCCTAGTGAAACCATAACAAATCTCTAAACCAAAACAAAACACAGGTTCATGTTTAGCAACAAGTGACGGTAGATCCATGGCACACAATCAAAACCAAACACAACTCAACAACATCTCAAACACCAATCATCCGAGACCTAGAAATCATCCCAAATCAAAATAAGATCACGGCAGTAGCCACCAAAACAGAACTGATTCCTATCATGCAAGCAAAGATCCGAGTTCACGAAGCCAATCTGAACCATAATTTCCAATACAACAATCCAACTAAAGACAGGAGTCCTATCCTTACTGAATGATCAGATTGCTATCCAAAGCAAAACCCACTTCAACATTCCATTCTTCACCCGGCAAAGAACACCAAAAATCCAACCATGAATCAAAATTGAACTTACCTAAGGGCAGGATCAATCCGGCAGCTTCTCAAGCACCCCGTAGCCGGCTGCAGTGAGATCAGTATTGAAGGAGCACCCGACACAGAATCTGCCCTTGGTTTTATGCTGCTGACAACTCCCCTTTGCTCCAGATCCGACAGATCAGCCCAGAGGAGAAAGATTAGTAAATTTCATATCCCAATCCGAGCTATCTCCCACGCCCAATTGAAATTATAGGCGTAGTACTCCATGTCGGCCCCAAATTCATTGTGCCCTTCTCGACGCGAATCACCTGCCCTAGCTTCACTAGAGAGAACCGAGGGGCAGAATAAGAGGGACGCAATCACCGACTTAGGTTTCGTTGGCTGAAGGGGAACCCGGTGGCCGTCGGCGTCGTGGTTTGCCGAGCGTGGAGAGGTCACTTCGCGAGAGGAGAGGCGGCTGCAATTGGAATCAGGTGGAGGGGATGAGGAAGAAGGGTTTTTAAGCCAAAGGCATGCTATACAATTTAGCCCCAATGTTTCGTCCCTTCTGAAACTAAGCCCCTAATTTCGGTGCTTAAGCCATTTAAACCTTCCAACTTGGGTTATTCCCGACCTAACCCTTAGGTTTAGGTTTAATCACACTTAAGCCCTCAAAACTTAAGTTTTAAAGTGGTTTAACCCTCTAATTTCAGTTTAGGTCTCGAAAACCCTAAATTTTCTTCCAAAAAATTTTCTGGACCACGTCAAAAGTGTCGGATTTAACACTTGGACTTCTCCTTCTTGCCATGATTATATGCTTTCCCAGCATACTTCTTTTCCTTGGCATTGGAGACCTTAGACCGGTATCCCAACCCCTATCTATCATAGTTGGATTTTAAACTACCTAACACCATATCTAAACCCTTAGATCCAACCTTGAATATTTCTAGGTTTTCTCTAATGTATCAAGCCTTGCCCTCAAGGCTTGATTTTCCTTTTCTAGACTTCTAAACCTAGAGTCCATATGTCCACTTTGGACATTCCTAGAGGTGGACGATCCCTCGATCCTTCGGCGGATCACTCCTCGGATGTCCTCCGGCTAGCTCGCGTAGCTCCTTGTGGGTGGAGAAACCTCGCCACAACCTTGAGTACACAACCTGAGCTCTAAAGACTACTAACAAGCCTTAACCAAGCTTGTTTCGTCAGAGCTCTCATCCCAAACCGAGTTCTCTTTAAATAGAACTCAAGCTGGAAAACCCGCTGGCAGTCGACTGCTCCCAGGGCAATCGACTGCCCCCACCCAGATTCGACCGTTGACAGCCCCAACGTTCAAATTCTGGCTACACACTAGTCGACTTCTCCCATAGCAGTCGACTGGTCCAGGCTCAAATACACAGTGTGAGTTTTGGCAGTCGATTGGACAATCCCCAATCGACTGCCCAGCTTACAACAGCACTCCTACTCACTCCGTTGACCCTCCTCCACGCATGCCTTCAGGTACACTCTCCTGGCTTGCCCCTTGAAGTCCTCTTCCACCGGCTATCGTCCCTCGGATGCGTACGCAAGTCCTCGACTTGCCTCCATGCCACCCTTCACGTGTGCTCTTTGAAGTCCACTTCCCGGCTTGCCCTTGGAGTCCTCCTCCCTCGGCTCTTGTCCCTTCATGACTTTGTTGACTCTTTACCAGCAGCCTTGACTATTGCCTTCGCGCCCTCTTCGACTTCGGCTCTCATCCCTCGGATGCACACAAGCCTCCAGCTTGTCTCCATGCCATCCTTCACGTACGCCTTAATGTCCACGCCCCTCGGCTCATCATCCCTGCTACACCAAGGTCCCTCAGGTGCACACAAGCCTCCAGCTTGTCTCCATGCAACCCTTCACCATACCGAAGCCGTCCAGCTAAGTCAATATGTGTAAACCTGCAATCTTGCACACTTAATTACACATATTAGATCACAAGGAAAAAACCTAACTTAAACCCTTTGCCCAAACATCAAAACACAAGGTCACTCCGGACCTTAGATTGCCTTA
Source organism: Boesenbergia rotunda (assembly GCA_024364735.1). Lineage (NCBI taxonomy): Eukaryota > Viridiplantae > Streptophyta > Magnoliopsida > Zingiberales > Zingiberaceae > Boesenbergia > Boesenbergia rotunda. The sequence continues at coordinate 285,045 of JAGFNQ010002414.1, forward strand.
ACAAGCTTCGGCCGAGAGATGAAGAAGGAAGGAGGAAGAAAAGAAGAGGAGAACCTCTCCTCTTCCTTGCGCCGACCGGATGCCCTAGGAGAGAGAAGGGAGAGAGGCCTTGGGTTGATTAATTGGATGATTAAGCCTTGGTTTCATGATCTCATGGGGTATATATAGGACTAAGGTAGGGACCAAAGGAGGAGTTGGGTCTTTGCCCACTAATGGATCTAAAATCAATCCATTAATAAAGATCCATTCCACTAAAGGATCTCCATTGAACTTCCTCACCAACCCTCATATTTTCATATGGGCTCCACCTATTATGAGCATATCCATCCCCCGTGTTTAAGATATCGAATGTCTGTTGATTATTAATTTGACAATTTTAATTAATCAACTTTTGGTTCCTTGACTAGTACCACTTAACCTTATCATCATGTTGGATCAAATCCACCTGCAGGGTTTAACATGATGAACCTTATGAGCTCATCAAGGGGGCATCATCATCCCGACTCACCAGGACACGAATTCCGTCAATAATCAACGGCACATTATATAATTAATATTATTTTTCAACTTACCGGTCGGGCCTATCGATTTAGTAGAATAAATCTCGCCTATTGGTAAATCAAAGAAATAATTATTAACTATACGTGCCCATTATTATATCGGGATTTAGGGATTGTACTCCATAATAATTCGAGGTCTAATCTAATTATTAAGTCAGTACAAATTGGATGACCTCTGGTTTTGTTCCTGCTCAATGCACACAAAGCATATTAGTGTAATTCTATGGTCAAGACAAATCACACCTAATTACACTACAACCATCTCGATGGTTTGTCCAATTCCATCTCAGCTGTGTGCCTTTACTTATACTATGCAAGGAACTGATAACATGATCTTCTGTGTGTCACCACACACCATGTTATCTACAATGCAATGTAAACGACTTTTATGCATATACTAATATAAATACGCATCTGTGTTGTTGTGATTCTCTTTTCAAAATGTAGATGATCATATATATAAAATGAACAAATTTTTTAGTATACACATCTAACACCTACTAGGTGGGCTTATTTGTAAGTTGTACATTTAAATACAATTTGAGCCCTTAAAATGATTTAACTTATGTTTATTAGGTTTCGGGGTTTCAGATCATTGGATGCGGGTTCAATGTATAGAACCCTTTAAGTCAATCTATTATTATCTATGGGTTGATAACAGATTGGATTCATATATAAAGGAACGGTATCCAAGGGTTTAGGGTATCATCTTGGCCTAGTTTCTTATTCCCCATTGACATGAAACTTTACAGCGTCGTCAACCCTAAGCCTCTTGGAAGATCCTTCTTCTTTTTTTAGTTGCATCTTCTTCCACAGGGATCAAGCCGACGACGCTACGACAAGGATGATGACTCTTCAATTAAGTTCCTTGTCGTTTGGTTTATATTTTTATTCTTGTTATGCCATGATTCGAAGAAATAATAGATTCATTGTGGCAAAAGACGATTCGCTTGCCCCCAGTGCCCCCGCCAACCTGTCCCAGGGTCAACACGAAGGAGATAAATCACGGAGGCTACTACCTGGATGTTGTGGCTAGTGCATCGGGAGGGCGGGTACACTAACTTTGTCAGTTTTGATTCCCAGACTTCATGGTGGTAACACCCATATATAAACTATTAATCTATTCCGTGTTGACTATAAAATAATATATTCATGCATATATATTTTATGGTTTTTCTTTTGAATTTTTTATTTTATTTTTAGAAATCATGCTATCACGAGGTTCAAAAGAATTTTTTATTTTATTTTTAGAATTGATGTGATTTGAAGAAAATTCAAGTTCTATCACGAGATTCATAGAAAAAGAAGATATCAAAAGTTCTAGATTCATAGAAAAAGAAGATATCAAAATGAATATACGCTTATGAATTCGATAAGAAATAAAAAAATATTAGAGATAAAATAAAGATTTTTTTGAGAAAATGAGACTAAAAATATCTTAATTAATAATAATAAAATATATTAAAATTTTGTTATATATATATATATATATAAGTTATCACGGACTGATTTGACATTTCTAAAATATCGGTCCTTAATATTTTAAGATTATTATGATTCACGGGTCATTATAATTTTTAATATTATAAATTTTTAAAACATTATTTAATAATTATAAATTTATTAAAAAATTAACAATTGGAACCAATCCATTGGCTATCTGAAACGAGTATATATAAATTATATTTTTAATTAATTTTATATGCTTAATGATGATTTTTACTATATATATATATATATATAATTTTATTGTTAAATCAATTATACTTCTTTTTTCATAAAAATTATTATCTAAGTTAAATAGTTTGTATTTAGATAATTTTTATAAATTAAATATTAAATCAATAAAATATGATCATTGAGTAAATAAGAGAGTTAAATAGGATTAATAAATTTAATAAATTAAAGATAGAATAGTTTGACATCAAATAATTAAAGTCAAATAGGTTTAAAATTAATTTTAATAAAAAAATATAATAGTGTCATATAATAAAATTCAAGGCAAATAAATTAAAAAATTAATTTAAATAGAAATATAAAATAGTCTCACAAAACAAATAGGCTAATAAATTAATTTAAATAGAAATATTGAATTGATTAATTATTATTGAATCACGCCATTAATATTAATAAAATATAATAAATATATTAAATACACAATTATAATTAAAAAAATCTTAATAAAATTTTTTAAAATAATTTTTTTAATGAATCCGTAGTTAACAGCCAGTTGAACTGCCGGTTCAACTATCCGTTGACTTTGTTATAAATTTGGGTGGGACTTGTTTGAATTTGATCCGTGGTCAGGTCTATTATCGACTGGACTTTGTCTGAAGGAGATGAAAGAAAACACGTACAGTGGATATGGATATTTTGGACGGTTCTTGTTCTGCGATGTCCCTGAATTGCTCCTAAAGCAACCTAAAAAGGAATAATATCACGTACAAAACGAATGCATCCGTTCTTAGCCATAATATCCTAATTCATCGTCCACATGATTTACCTCATCTATATTAACCTTAGAACGAATTGACGGAGCATCCAGAGCTATGGTAATTGGTACAGCGATAAGATGACTAGTCGCTATCTTAGACATCCGCGGTTCGATCACTAGCTATGACATATTTGTAGAATTTTTTTTTTCAAATGAGGCGCAACCTCCTGGGATGCTGAACTTCTAGACCGTCCACTGCGAGCGCTTCCCGATTTACCCTGACAATCGATGAGAAATTTCCGTGAGATCGGATCGGTCGTCCGATGTTGAAAAAATCTCGTTAATTATTTTTTTTAGAAAATTGACGGAGACTATGAGAACGAATAAATTTTCGTTTAACAGCTCTTACTAATTTCTAAAGGACCATGGAGTGAACAACGTAATTATCTTTTATTGACAATCTAACTAATTTATAGACGCAATGTATTTACTCACAAATAAATCTAGATAACAGAACACCACACCTCCAGAGAGCTATGATACAGTGATAGGATGATTAATCGCTATCTTAGACATCCGATTTGATCCCTAATTATGACATATTTGTAAAATAATTTCTTCCAAATGAGACGCGAACCGTAAAACACTAGACTTCTAGATTACCCACCGCGAGCGCTTCCCGATTTACCCTGACGGCCGATGGAATTTCCGTGGGACCGAACCGGTCATCCGAGGTTGAAAAAACCTCGTTAATTATTTTTTATCTCCGCAAGATGAATTGATAATTGAATAATGATTAGGAGAGTGAAAATGAGAGTGAAAATCATAGTGAATGACATAGCACCTTGCATGCACGATCTCTGACGGGTTCACCGTGCCTCAAGAGTATAGTTTGATTCGGGACGACGGCCGAAAATCATCGATGGTGTCCAAGCGATAATCGAACGTGTGCATGTAAAATGCCACGTCATGCCACATCATTCACTATGATTTTCACTCTCCTATTTTCACTCTCCCTATCATTGCTCTTGATAATTAGCTCTTGATAATTAATGCATGGATGTTGCGAGAACAGAACAACACCACCAAAAGGCCCAGGTCAAGTGAAAATAAACCAAACGGGCCAGCCCGACAGGAGTCCAGCCCGACATTTAAAAACAGATACAGATCCAACCCATGATTTCATAACAAGGTCACACAAACAAATGAAGATGCATTCCTAAACGTGGCCGGCCCAACATTCCTAAATGTTCAAGGATCTAAAACCTGAGAAGCTGATATTGTTATATTCAACAACATCGGTCGACAAGAGTAGCTCACAGTATCTGGAACTTCAGCTCCAGCTATCCACACCGGTGGCTGCTTTTCCAACTTGTTATCTGAAATACAAGTTCTCATTGCGGATGCTCCTCGTCATGTCTGGGTCTTGTTATCCTCCTACGCCTTCTTCGTGTAAGGATGTCGTTGTCCGAGTTCCAGTCGTCATATTCTTGTGTACCTAACAAGTTCTCACCCCATAAATAGCGACGCATAGAAGAGCGTCGCCTTGTCCTCCATGCCCTCGAAGATCTTCGGTCATCCAGCGAACCTAATGGACTTCCAAGCATATGGAGCAGAAAGAGTGTTGTAGGCCACCATGGGCCACTCCCATCGCCTGAAAGACCATCACCCTCATCTATAACGTAATCTCCCAGTACTACAGCGCCGGGCATCGCAGATCTAAGTGCACTGAGAATATCATGATACTCCTGCTGGCGTTCCATGTGATGCCAAGCTTGTTGCCTTGATGGATCAACCTCAGCAGGCCTAGTCATGGGGTGTACTCTCCGGGCATGTTTGCGGAGATCCTTGTAGTTGCCAGAAAATGAGCATGATTCTCTGGAGCAACTTCTTAACTTCAAATCCATATATTGTCTAGCTTCTTTGACAATCATCCAGCCTAGTACAGCACCTCGGCAGAGAGGGCACTTCAAGCAGTTAGACTCAGGTTCATTACCACCACCGGATCCATCAGAACTCATATTGCCCTCTGAATGAGATGCTTGATATCCATCTTGCGCTTGTCTGAGCTCTGGGTCATCAAAAAATTCATCTAGCTCACTAGATATTACACCGTCAATGCTAAAATTGTCATGCGCTTCAACTGCGTTTGCTATTGCTGTTGCTGGATGAGGGGAAGAAGGAGGATCTGCACCATAAAGAGAGCTCGAGTGAGGTCTCTCTGCATCAACATTCTCAGTGATGGTAGAAGTAGAACCAGATGTGTTATCACCAGAGCTCATTCTTAGTTTCCTGAATCTATCTAGACAATTTGAATGCCTGTAACTTGTATCGCAAATGTAAGATCTGCAACCTTTTTCATACGAAGTGCAGATAAGAACTACTGCATTGTGTGGATGTTCCATACAAATAGGGCACAACATCTCATCCCATTGCTTTTGGAGGGAGAGTATATCAGCATCCTTCAAGGTGCTTTCTGTTTTATCTGTCATCTTTCAACGCACTGCAATAAAATGTTCAGAATATTAGGCGCTTCACACATTCATATATGGATACAAACTAATATATTTAAAGAGACATATTAATTTCAGAGAAGAAAGCCAACAAATAACATTGGACCAAGAATTTTGAAGCCAAAACAAGGAATTAATGTTTCCTGTGTTCACTGGAACGGTTCCCTTAAACAACAAAAATGATGAGAATTTTTTTTTCCTAGCATGCATAGTTACTTTCTGACATATCCTGACTTTCATTAAGGGAGATTACATCTTATGCAATGTGGACACCAGGCTGAAGAATAATTCTCTACAATTTGCTCTTATTTAAGATGGTACTGCCATCAAAAGACTGTGTTTATGCTTTATTTTTATCATCATATTCTATAATCAAGTAAATGAATCAGCACAAGCTTGCTTTCAATTTAAATATTTGTGCAGATTTTCACCATATCAAACTCAAATGCCAAGAAGCAAACTTGCTTTCTTAATTGGTCATCAAAATTGATAGGACAATACCAACAATGAAGAAAAGCATTCATCAAGTCTCTCTGGATATGCATCTCATCATTTCAGCATCTGCATACAAGTTTTTCTTTCCTTCATTACCAAAATTTCAAACAAGTTACCGAAGTTCCCCAAATCTAAGAGTCTGTGTGTTCAAGTATTTCTTTCCACTTTCCTCTCAATAAAATTAATCTAAACACTCCTTACTTTTAGATTAGGAAGACTTCTCTACAAAGTAGAAAAAATCTTAATAATTATTCTTTCTTTTTGTCTGAAAATGATCCTATTTCTTGACAAGATCCAAAGAAATTTATAGTTGACTCGCCTAGGTATCAGACTTAATTTGCAACCAAGCTTTTACTAACCAAGAACATACAAGTCATTCACTCAAGATTGCTCTTTAAAAGATGACAGCATGACCAACACAGGCATGAGTTTAAACTGAGAAGAAATAACCTCAATTAAAAATTGAAATATTTTACTAGTCAATAGCTCATTAACACTCAGAGACAGATCACTTTTATACAGTCAATACCAAAGAAAATACAGACCAAAATAGGAAAGAAATACTACTAATTTGAAAACAAATTAAACTAATTTAACTTGAACCAAAATAAAAGACTCTGCTACCAAATCAAAAAAAAAAAACAAATAATATACTAATAAAACTCCATTATAATTCAAATTCATTCCTTTCCATCTAAAACATTAGACACCTTTGATTCCTTGCATCACCACTTCTCAGATTAATCCCTTTGGTTTACTAGCTAGCTCAATGTGGTAGCAGAGAATAAAACACAAGTCATGAGTTCGGCACTCTGGCTAAATTAACCGTTTTGGTCAAGCAATCACTTAATAATAGCTTAGAGTGGAAGCAAAGCACAGAGCACAAACCATGAGTGTGAGGCCTCCATGTCTTATTGTCTACTGATACTCTTTTGCTAACCTACTCTTAGCGATTGCTACTCAACACCAAGATGACTGTGACACCAAATCCTTACAAGAAATGTGAAACAAATTTATTCTACTGACATCAAATTTATACTATTTAGCAATAGCAGACCTCAATAAACTGAGAAGATAAAGAAAATAATGACATAAACCATTGTAATTGCTCAAAAAACTACAAGTTTGGCAAAGTCATCATGAAAAAGAGTGTAACAATGAATTCACTTTCTACTTTTAGTTTCGAGACTATCCAAACTTTTCATAGAAAATAAACAGCAGTTACAAAGCTCGGATGTCTACACTAATGCGGCCAAATGTTCCATCAAAACTTAGTAAGGAGATCATAATAGGTCGCTAACATCAGTTTAAACTCAGATCCAGAGAAAATACCCAACAATCACAGATGTTGAATATCAAATATACACCTGGGTGTTACTTTCAATTTCCAGAAAGCTAACAACTTCAGATCGCACATCCACCACTTAAAAGAACAATATTAAGAAAAAAAAAAATCTCCCTGTTGCTTGAAGCGATCTGAGATCAAAAGAGAAGCTTGAACATACATCTAAATAAGCAAAGAACTACCTTGATTAAATAAAGCAATCGCCGTCCACTCCGCGACCTGTAAAGCAAAAGATCCATGGATCAAGCTAGATCGAAATTAAACCTAAAATTGGAACAAGTCGTCGCCAAAACAACCGGATCTAAAGCCACACGAACAAGGGTAAAAAAAAAAAAGAATAAAATTATATTCCCGAAAACAAAAACAAATAAATCTGTACGGGTTGCGCACGGACAAGCGATTCTCCTTCTCTCTTCTTCTTAATCCACTCTTGTTTAATCTTTTCGATCGATCTCGACCACTTAGTTCTTCCTTTACCGATTCTAATTAAGAAAAATAGAGATCAATCTCTTCGTCGTCGCCGTCTCTCCTCTCTCTCTCTTTGATCTGAACAAAATCGAAGATCTAAACAACGATCTCAAGGAAAACCAAAGCGGAGAGGCGATCAGATACGGCACCGGCACAGAGAGAAAGGGCGAAATGGCATTATCATTTTTTAAATAATTAATTTTGGATATATAAAAAAAATAGGAGGTAGGGAGATGGCGTTGCTTACGTGTACGATCGACAGACTCCACGAAACCGCTACGAACCGAATCAGGATGCTTTCCCGTGGCGGTCCCCCAGTCAGGATCTCCTGTTCTTGTTCAGACAGCAAGCGCCGATTTTAGGGTTGGAAATTGTAGATGAGCTGGCACAGCATGAGAAACTAGAAAGCATAAGTGGGCCTGTCAGGCTGTTGGCTGTCTCACTCGAGATAGGTAGATGATGTAACGATTAAAATGAACGATTAAAAGCTGTTAAGGATGTTTTAGAAAATTTGTAAAATTGCGGGTTAAACTGTAATTTTCCACGCTTTAATACCGAACCCTAGAAACGAGAGAGAAGAGGAGAGAGAGAAGATGGCTCGCCGGAGAAACGCGAGCGACGGCGACGACGACGACGACTTCCTTTACCGTTACCCTGTTCCGCCGTTGTCCGCCGCCACTTCTGCTTCCCGTTCGGAAGCCTCGGGTTCATCCAGGGGCGGATCTGGTGGCCTCGCCCCCTCGAAATCGACGGTCTATGTCTCCAACCTAGACTTCTCGCTCACCAACTCCGACCTCCACACCATCTTCTCCACTTTCGGGAAGGTCGCCCGCGTCACCGTGCTCAAGGACCGGACCACTCGGCGGAGCCGCGGCGTCGCCTTCGTGCTCTTCGTCTCCCGCGACGACGCCGCGGCGGCCGCCCGGTCGATGAACGGGAAGATCCTCAACGGGCGCACACTTGCCGCTTCCATTGCTTCTGACAACGGCCGGGCCGCAGAGTTCATTCGCCGGAGGGTTTACAAGGACAAGAGTAAGTGCTACGAATGCGGCGAGGAGGGTCACCTCTCCTACGAGTGCCCGAAGAACCAGCTGGGCCCCAGGGAGCGTCCCAATCCGAAGAGGACACGCCGGAGAGCTCAAGACACCAGTGGCGGTGGGGGTCAGGATTGGGGTTCCGACGGCGGCGGGGAAGAGGAACGGTTTGAAGATGATAATTGGGCATCCGTGGTGGACGCTCGTGGATTCGAGGAGAAGAAGAGGGAGTGGGAGGAACCTGTCGAAGATGGAAACGAGAAGAAGAAAAAGGAGAAGAAAGCTAGTTATTTCAGTGACGAGAGCGGCGAGGATGAATAGAGGTAAATTCTCTGAAACTCGTAAAAATCTCATCTTGTTCTACATAGTTTATCCCAATTCTAATGATCAAAAGTTTTTACTCTGTTTGATTTGAGCTTACAACCTAATTCTTTGATGGTCACCAAGCTTCCTTTGTGCTTATAGAAAGAGTTCTAATGTGCCATTTATACCATAGTGCTTATGTTCATTGTACAAACATCAATTCAGCACATTTATTTCACTACTTTTCTATCAATGAGCAGGCCTTTTCTCCCCCAATGTAGTCTCATATTCGGTGGACTACATATGTTAATTCATACGCCTTAATGAAGCTACTCTCATCAGTTTATCCCAAATTGTAATGATGACAATTTTATAATCTGTTTGATTTGAGCTTACAACTTAATTCTTTGATGGTCACCAAGCATCCTTTGTGCTTATAGAAAGAGTTCTAATATGCCATTTATACCATAGTGCTTATGTTCATTGTACAAACATCAATTTATCACATTTATTTCACTACTTTTCTATCAATGAGAAGACCTTTTCTCCCCCAATGTAGTCTCATATTCGGTGGACTACATATGTTAATTCATACGCCTTAACGAAGCTACTCTCATCATTTTTGTCTTTGGTTTCCTGAATCTAATTATGCATTCAATTGTTCTTACATAGTTTATCCCAAATTGTAATGATGACAATTTTTTACTCTGTTTGATTTGAGCTTACAACCTAATTCTTTGATGGTCACCAAGCTTCCTTTGTGCTTATAGAAAAAGTTCTAATATGCCATTTATACCATAGTGCTTATGTTCATTGTACAAACATCAATTCATCACATTTATTTCACTACTTTTCTATCAATGAGCAGGCCTTTTCTCCCCCAATGTAGTCTCATATTCGGTGGACTACATATGTTAATTCATACGCCTTAATGAAGCTACTCTCATCAGTTTATCCCAAATTGTAATGATGACAATGTTTTAATCTGTTTGATTTGAGCTTACAACTTAATTCTTTGATGGTCACCAAGCATCCTTTGTGCTTATAGAAAGAGTTCGAATGTGCCATTTATTACATAGTGCTTATGTTCATTGTACATACATCAATTCACCACATTTATTTCACTACTTTTCTATCAATGAGCAGGGCTTCTCTCCCCCAATGCAGTCTCATATTTGGTGGACTACATATGTTAATTCATACGCCTTAATGAAGCTACTCTCATCATTTTTGTCGTTGGTTTCCTGAATCTAATTATGCATTCAATTGTTCTTACATAGTTTATCCCAAATTGTAATGATGATAATTTTTTAATCTGTTTGATTTGAGCTTACATCTTAATTCTTTGATGGGCACTAAGCTTCCTTTGTGCTTATAGATATTGTTCGCATGTGCCATTTACACCATAGGGCTTATGTTCATTGTACAAAAATAAAATAAAAAATCATCACAATATTTTGTCTTAAGCTTCCTGATCTTGATTCTAATTTGTTAAATTATGCATTCAGTAGTTCTTACAATTGATTACAATTTGATGATTGGCGTTCTTTCAGCTATGACAAGTCTTATGCAAAGAGATTTTTATTTCTTTTTACTTCGATTCAGTCTGGCATCAGAAGTAATTTGGTAGTTGTGTAATTAGCTAGTAGGCTTAGTTTAGTTTACTTACATTAGTTTGACTTATTGCAGTGTATTAAACTATGAAGTAACTTATCGTAATTAGGATCGAATAGTTGAGTCTTAAGACTTCTTGTCTGCAGGCTCCTGATGAAGCATCTCCAGCTTTGGCACCACTAAAGAACAGTAGACTGAATCAGCCGACGAAGAAGGCATATACAGCGTCATGACATGGTAATCTTTGTCCTTCGAGTTCAAGCTGCTCCACTCAACATAATTGATGCACTACTTTGTGGCAGTTTCATCTGCTAGACATAGTTAATAACTTGGATCATGTGATGAAGCACTACGCCACAGCTATGAATGAATGCTCTCTTATGCCTTTAAGTTATTTATTGCATTTTAATTTTATTTTTAAGAGCTAATTTTTTAGTTTTATCACGTCAAAATCCTAATTGAATCATCTTTAAATATATCAAAATTGTGATCTGGATCGTAGGATGATCTGGAACATCGAATTGATTCTGCAGGATTGTTGGATTAGTAGAAACCTAGCAGAGTAGGATTAGGTAGAAGTTTTGAGAGATCATAATTTTTTTAAATCGGTAGAAGTTTACGAGATCATAATTTTTTATTCGAGCTAAATCATGAGATTTATAATATATCAAATTAAATTTATTTTGAGATTTATAATTAATTTTTAGATGAAACACATAATCGCTCATTTTCAGAGTAAAAAAAATATCATTTAAAGTTTTTTTTTTTTTTGGATGTGTAGAAGATTTTTATTTTTTTTATTATATTTGAGTTAGATTATTTTTGTAAAGTTAAGGGTAAGGTTTAAGATTTTTTAAATATAAATTTCGTTGTCTTTAGTAATTTTTTATCAATAATATTTTAACATTTTTTTCCAATGAGTTTTTGGAAATTAATTGTTTGGTATTTTGCAGTTAATTGTCTGGTATTTTACAAAATCTAGATTTTTATTGGCCTTTATAGTAAGCTATCTTATGAACCAATCGAATATTTTTAAATTATCTTGTAAATTACTAGAGCATTTTTGAAATTTGATGATGATGATAATGATGACATAGTAAGTAGAAATTTTATATTTTTTGATTTTATAATATAAAAATATAAATATTAAGTATTATTTATTAGAATGAAAATATTAATTTAAATTTATACATGTAATAATGTCATCATGATATCTAGTGTACGTAGGATCGATTGTGTCCACTAGAGGGGGATGAATAACATTTTTCGTTGTTCTCTATAAAATTGTTAGCGCAACGAAAATACAAACAAAAATAAAACTAACAATATAGAACAATGCTAACAAATCGATTTCCTTGGTATCCACCCCGGATGGGTGACTTATCCAAGAATCCGTCGGTGGATCACGCCTCAGATAACCTCCGGCTAGCCCTCGTCGCTCCTCGTGGGTGGAGAAACCTCGTCACAACACCTTGAACACTATCTGGGCACAAAAGACTACTAACTCACTTTACCCAAGTGAGTTTCGTCAAAGGAACCAGCCCAAACCGAATTCTCTTTAAATAGAACTCGGGCTGGAAACCCTCGTTGGCAGTCGACTGGTCCAAGGGCAGTCGACTGCCCCACTCAGAATTCGACCGTTGACACCCCAACGTTCGAATTCTGCCAGTTTACCAGCCGCTACCAGTCGACTGGTCCCCTAGGATTACACTCCCCGAGTACATTTCACTCCGCACTCGACCCCTAGGCTTTCCCGAGTACAATCACACAGCACTCGTACCCTCACAACTCGACTGACTCCTCATCAGCAGCCTCGACTATTGCCTTCGCTCCCTCTTCATCTTCGGCTCCCGTCCCTCGGATGCACGCAAGCCTCCAGCTTGCCTCCATGCCATTCTTCACGCATGCCTCGAAGTCCGCGCCCCTCAGCTCATCGTCCCTGCTCTCCATAGTCCCTCAGGTGCGCACACAAACCCGCGGCTTGTCTCCATGCCACCCTTCACCGTACCTAGGCTGTCCAGTTAAGTCCATATGTGTAACCTGTACATCCTGCATACTCAACATCCACATATGAGATTACAAGAGTAAACCTAACTTAAACCTTTTGCTCAAACATCAAAACTCATGATCACGCCGGATCACAGATTGCCTCAACAATCTCCCCCTTTTTAATGTTTGGCAATACGTTTAAGTTAGGAAAACAAATAATAGTAGATAGCAAAAACAATGCTAAATAAATGCATATGCAATGCATACATGGATCCTATCCTAAGGCATCCCACACCTAACCCTCTATGTTAGGAATTTTAACATCTAGCCCTCCAAGCTAGGACTTTCCCACACCTAGCCCTCCAAGCTAGGAATTTTCAACCTAACCCTCCAAGTTAAGACTTTTCCACACCTAGCCCTCCAACTTTTCCACACCTAGCCCTCCAAGCTAGGACTTTTCACACCTAACCCTCCAAGTTAGGACTTTTCCACACCTAGCCCTCCAAGCTAGGACTTTTCACAAAAATAGGTTTTTTAAAGCTTTTCCAAAGCTCCTCCTACATTGGACTTACAAAGACTTTTTAAGAACTTCTCCAAGGTTCCCCTTATGCCAAGAATGGAGCAAACATGCTCCCCCTAAATCTAGGGTTTCCTGCAAAGGTGTGTTTGATTTTCTAACCTAAATCCAACACTTCTCCCCCTTTGCCAACATCAAAAAGAACTCCAATAATATCTCAATTATCGGTTCTTTTAATCCCCAATGATTCTAAACACAGTGTACTAGACCCCCATACATTTGTTTCTTATCATTTGGACACAAACCAGCTACTGGATACCCAATCCAGCCCTGGCCAGTCGACTGCCCCTGTTGGCAGTCGACTGATACTCTGAAATTCAGTCTTTCTGGCCAATTTCAGAATTGCGCCAAAAATTTCACAAATCTCCAAAAATTCCCAAATTTTGTGGAGAACATTGTGGTACCCATATCTACTTGAGAAAAATACTTTCACCCATGTATCTATCACCATTCCCAAGTTGGACATAAAACTCAAAAAATTTTCTATGAAAATTAAGGCAACTAGGAGGCAACCTCCCCCTTGACCTATGTCTTTTTCCAATTTTCATTTTCCCATGGTGAAGTTCTACCCAACTTAATACCATAACACCATGTTGAGTTATACCCAACCCAACACCCGAGTTCTTTCCCCTTTAGACACCATTAAAGGCTTGCTCCCAAGCAACCTTATTCCTAGTGCCAAAAAGAACTCATCAACACTTGAGAAAGTCTAAAAGGTTTGCAAGCACACTTGCTAGGATATACCCTATCCTAGAAAAATATGATTCCATGAAAATCACAAATGTGCTTGACTTTGGTACAATTCTCTAATTTCCTTAATGGATGGACACTTTGTATCAATTTTGAACTCAAATCATGATTCCTTGTGTTTGCCAACTCTAACCATTATCAATTTACATAAGGAATTGTCCTCTATTTTCTTTTCTTGTCATTCCTTAATCCTAGATACCTATGGATTTATCAATCTTCCCATTCATCAAGCATTTACCATTTAATATCATCCATTGAATTTAGAACACTCATCAATTTATCATCAATTTTCCGTAAATTCCATATAATCTCACAAGATAGCATGACATTTTCCTATGATTTCAATTTTGTAATTTCTTATCATCTGATGGGCCTTCCATATCTAAACCTTCAGATCAGTCGACTGCCCCTGAGGCAGTCAACTACCAAAATGAACAGAAGGTTTCTGGGCTGAGATCAGTCGACTGCCCCTGGAGCAGTCGACTGATACCTGAATTTCAGATTTTTCAGTCCAAATTCAGAAACGCCTAAATAATTTCACAAATCTCCAAAATTTATGAAATTTTGTGGGGAGATTTGTGGGGTCAATGTCTACTTGGGAAAAATACGTTTCCAAACAAATGTACTCCGGATCCCAAGATTGGCACGAAATCCTAATTTTTCCAAATTGTATCATTTTAGCCTATCCCAAAAGTTCTAATTGTGACTTCTCCTCGATGTATCTTCTTATGCTTGATCATAATTCATTTCTAGCACTAAATTACATGATATTTGCCCATTAAACCTTAATTTTATAAATTATAACCTCATTTTCACCTTTTTCTCCTCAATTCCTTTTCTAATATGCCAAAACCTAGGATTAAGACTTGCCCAAGTCTTCCAACCCTTTTTGACACATTACACCTAATTTCATAGAAGAGAAACTCTTGAGATCCATTTACCATGGAACCCAAAGGCTCCTAGAGCTCCCCCTTGAGCTCTGAGCCCTAGCCACCTCCCTAGGTGACTCAACCTAAACTAGACCACACCGGTGTGTCTCCGGTGACTCTTGGCTTACAAAATGAACTTTCTTAACCTTAGACACCTTGCCTTGAGTTAAGTTGTTCCTTCTACCCTTAAATGGCATCCTCTTGCCATTTTTGGTCTTCTCCTTCTTGCCAAGATTATATGCTTCCCCAGCATACTTCTTTTTGTTTGCCTTGGAGGTCTTAGACCGGTATCTCAAACCCGATCTATCATAGTTGGGTTTTATACTACCCAACATCATATCTAGACCCTTTGATCCAACCGTGAATCTTTCTAGGGTCTTTTCTAATGTATCAAGTCTTGCCCTCAAGGCTTAATTTTCTCTTGTCAAGTTTCTAACATTAATTTCCATATGTCCACCTTGGACATTCCTAGACCTACCCTCCTTTCTAGGCACATTCATTCCCTTCTTGGGATTAGTGCCTTGATCCTTAGATACAAGGGTCCTAGGTCTATCATGATGTATGCTTTTCTTAGATTTTTGACCTACCTTGTTAGCCTTATTCCTATAATTGTATTTAAAATCATGATTGTGCACAAGTAAACAATTTTCATTAATTCTAGCATGCATGGATGAGCAATTTACACTGTTTTTAATATGCATGGAAGAACTTGAATATGAATTACATTTTAGCTTAGGGTTACGAATTACCTCCCTTACCCTTGTAGTCCCTCCTTGTTGTGAGTTTCTTTGCTTCTTCCTTTCTTCTTTCTCACATCTCCTCAAGTGTCCCAATTTCTTTAGTTCTCCTTTTCTTGGACACTTGGTGCAGTAGTGCCCAAGTTCTCCACATGTGAAGCATCGGATTTTCTTTTTCTTTTCTTTGGCTCCTCCAATCCTACAACCCACGTTAGATTTAATAGAATTTGAAATTGGTTTCGGATTTACCCCATTTTTACCTAGTGGACACTTGTCCTTGTAGTGCCTCTTTTCGTTGCACCCAAAGCAAACGATATGTTCATTGGTCTTTGCTTTGGTGGAGGTTGAGGTGGAGACTAGGTTGACTTCTTTTTCAACCTTGGATGAGGTGGATGTCTCCTCTTGTTCCGGCATTGATGAGGGTCTCTCCTTCCCCTCAATTCTTGAGGTGGTGATCTCCTCCTCTTCTTTAGATGAAGTGGATGACCTCTCATTCTCTTCTTCCACTTCACTTGATAAGATGGTCAATTCTTCTCCTTTTTCGTCTTCTTGATCCATTTGACTCATCTCTTTGGGTTCTTCTATTAGTTGAGCTCGGGTAGTGTTCTTATGAAATTCTTCTAATTTGATCCACAATTCATGTGCATTTTGGTATACCCCTACACCACTCAAAATATTGTTAGGCAAAATATTTATTAAAATATTAATTACCTTTTCATTTGCTTTTGCTTGATCTTGTTGTTTTTGATTCCAATATCTAGGCCTAAGCCTCTTCCCGTGCTTATCCCTTGGAATCTCGAACGGCTCTTCTATGATCAGCCTACACGCCCACTCCATGCTAAGCCAAGTCTCCATCCTTGCCTTCCAATAGCCGAAATCCTCATTGTCGTAGGGCGGTGGAGTGTAGATATCTTCCCCAAGTTTGTCTTCCATGGTTCTTCCTCTAGTGTGTGCTCCCTCGGCGGTTAGTCCGATCAAGAGCGGTCCTTCGCTTTGATAAATGTAGGATCGATTGTGTCCGCTAGAGGGGGGGTGAATAGCGTTTTTCGTTGTTCTCTACAAAATTGTTAGCGCAGCGGAAATACAAACAAAAATAAAACTAACAATATAGAACAATGTTAATAAACTGATTTACTTGGTATCCACCCCGGACGGGTGACTAATCCAAGAATCCGTCGATGGATCACGCCCCGGATAACCTCCGGCTAGCCCTCGTCGCTCCTTGTGGGTGGAGAAACCTCGCCACAACACCTTGGCCACTATTTGAGCACAAAAGACTACTAACTCACTTTACCCAAGCGAGTTTCGTCAAAGGAGCCAGCCCAAACCGAGTTCTCTTTAAATAGAACTCGGGCTGGAAACCCTCGCTGGCAGTCGACTGGTCCCAGGGCAGTCGACTGCCCCACTCAGAATTCGACCGTTGTCACCCCAACGTTCGAATTCTGCCAGCTCACCAGCCGCTACCAGTCGACTGCTCCCAGGGCAGTCGACTGGTCCCCTAGGGTTATACTCCCCGAGTGCATTTCACTCCGCACTCGACCCCTAGGCTTTCCCGAGTACAATCACACAGCACTCGTACCCTCACGACTCGACTGACTCCTCATCAGCAACCTCGACTATTGCCTTCGCGCCCTCTTCATCTTCGGCTCCCGTCCCTCGGATGCACGCAAACCTCCAACTTGCCTCCATGTCATCCTTCACGCATGCCTCGAAGTCCACGCCCCTCAGCTCATCGTCCCTGCTCTCCATAGTCCCTCAGGTGCGCACACAAGCCCGCGGCTTGTCTGCATGCCACCTTTCACCGTACCGAGGTCGTCCAGCTAAGTCCATATGTGTAACCTGTACATCCTGCACACTCAACATACACATATGAGATCACAAAGGTAAATCTAACTTAAACCCTTTGCTCAAACATCAAAACTCATGATCACGCTGGATCACAGATTGCCTCAACAGTGTAGACTATTACATGTATATATAAAATTATTAATTTATTTATATATAAATAATTTTTAAAATATTAATTGTGTTATAAAATTTTAATGGTTTTTAATAGGATCGTAAAATTGATCTCTGGTTAATCCAATCTTGATCCCAAATCGAGCTTAGAATCACGGTTCTGTAAATTATGAATAAAATTATATTTTTCATCTCTAAATATCATTCAAACTGTAAAATATTGTGTGTATTGTCTCAAGAAATTCTTGAGACGGTTGAAACATAACAGAGGACCTTGCATTGGCAGTGTAGTAACGCTACTAAGTTCCATAATCCTCCTCTACTTCAAGTTTTGATCCTCCAACCAACATGAGACGTTTCCCTAAATCTTGGGTTATACGAAGATACAGCAAAACAAGATCACTTGGCGTCTACAAAATTTTCAGCGGGATGCTTCGCGCCCTGTTTGGTAGTTGGAAGGGGTCACTCAAGGACCGTCTCCTCGCCTTAATGTCATCTCCGCCGCCGCCACCTCTCTCATTTCCCTCCGGTAGCAGGGTATAAGAATAAGACGGACCAGCGAGTTGGTCACCCAGGAAGTGCTCAAGATTGCACTGGTACTTGTCCATGACGTCGGCCGCCACCTTGTTGCTTGCTACTTTCTTCACGTCGGTCGGCTCATCGGCTTCGTCTTCCATGGCCAAGTCATCGTACTCGTCATCCGACCTGGAATTCTCGTCGACAGAACCTTGAAACTGAAATAGACACCAACGATTTCTCATGGTTTAGATGAAACATATGAGAAGATCTAAAGCTTAGATCTTACCTCATCTACCATCTCACTGTGGTCTCTGTCACTGAGATCCTCATCGCTGAACCCTTCAGGAGGGTAGTCAGCTTCTTCTTCCTCTTCTTCTTCACTTCCAGCAACAAAAAAGTCCTCCTGAAGCTGGAAAAAGTACAAGTCTAAGCATTTGAGAAAATTTCAGATATGACAAGACCTCCTTCAACATAGCGAAAATTCAGCTCATGGCATACCTCTTTGGCATGTCCATCTAATGCCTTTGGAGAGCTGCAACAAGAAGAGAAATGTCGACTATCATCGGTGCCATCGTCCTTGGAGTCATGGATACTTCCTGCTTGACTTGTACCACATCCATCTTTGTGCCATGCACTGATGCCGAAATTTCCAAACTGAAGGTTCACTGGCTCAGCTTTCCCGATCTGCAGAGGACCATACATGGGGCTTCCAGTAACATTTCCAAAGGATGAAACACCACTCGGATCAACTGACCCAA
The DNA here is from genome assembly GCA_024364735.1 of Boesenbergia rotunda. Classification (NCBI taxonomy): domain Eukaryota; kingdom Viridiplantae; phylum Streptophyta; class Magnoliopsida; order Zingiberales; family Zingiberaceae; genus Boesenbergia; species Boesenbergia rotunda. Next base: position 304,029 of record JAGFNQ010002414.1, read on the forward strand.
CAGGCCAAGCTTTGGCGACGGATCCATCGGTATTAAGAAGCGCCATTAGATTCCTCGAGGAGCCCTTCCTCTGGATCAACTGAAACATTCCTTTGGAAGTAAGAGAATTAGCAACACACTGCTTTCTGTATACTTCATGTATTAGAGCCACTGTATTTTTAGTAGGGTCATAGAGGTGCTCCCCTGCCTCTCGCCGACGAAGGCAGTCAAAAACAGTGGCGTGAATGGCTGCAACACTCCGATCGACATTTGTATTATTTACCTTTGGAACCAAATGTTTATCAGCTCTTTTCGAGAGATAATCTTGAATTGTTCTAATGTTTTGAATGTACTTTATATACTTGTTTTTGGCTGGGTCCAGTGTCATGTATTTAGCCCGGACAGCAAATCTTTCCATATGTTTGTCTTCATTTACTATGTAAATCATAAATGGTACTATTGAAGGGTGCTTCTTCATGAGCCCCATCTGTTGAATGGCAAAACAAAACATATTTAAGCAATTGAAATCGAGTCAAATGATCATGAAGTAAATTCTAAAGATGTAAGTTGCCAAATACCTACCACAAAGTTGAGGCTCAAGTGGACACCCTCGACGACGACAGATTGCTTGCGCTCTTCCCATGCGGTGATTAAACGGTCAAGGCTGTCTATGACCATCTCACTTTGTGCTTTGTAGCCTTCAATAGTCATTTGCTTTTTGCTAATTAAATCAGTACCGATAACAGGATCGTGGAATCGACCATCATGTTTCTCATGAAGAACTCCATTAGTTGCTTCTTCCTTGGACTGCGTTCGTGAAACAGCAAGTTTCTTTGCTTTTCGTTTAGCTTTTGCTTCTGCAACTGCTACTGAATCTAGGCATTCACCGGCATCATACGTTGAAGCCCAAAGAAGCGCATTCTGTTTATCATCTGTGAAGCCCCTCATCATATGCCGAATTGAGTCGGTAGAAATAACCGTCGTCAAGCCCAGTCTCCCTCCCTGTTAAAAGTTATGCAGAAGAAAATCCTTGTCAAGTTGAATTAGTTTCGCGACTTCGTGCTCGTAATATGGTCACGCGTATGGTAACATGTACAGCTCTAAAATTTTCAAAGAACACCTAACATTTATCAGCGCAGAAAGTTTAACTAGCTAAAAGCACATGCAAATACAATTGAATTATCTATATAGAAAGAATTGACTCAAGAGGCATGAGCACTTCTTTTGAGACACAGTATTTAACCATAAGGATAGGAACGCTGATTGGAAGAAAAATAAACATAAGACGAGTTATATAGATTTGCATGATTAAATGGAGGAATAAGATCGATATACCCAACCCAAAATATTTGGGACAAATATAACTTTATGATAATTGATGCAGAGCGAAAGAGCTAGGGCAGAATCAGGGAACCTAGCTTAGTGTGGGACAGGGAGCACGAAGACAGAAAGGCTAACCTAGAGAGGGAGAACTAGCAAGCAATACTGGTCGGACTTCATTTAATAACACTCCCTGGTCCGACTTAAAAGGGGGATTTGTGATGATACCCGGGCTATTCCCCAAGCACCCGGACTTAGTTCTCAGATATCGATTTTCGCGCCCCCACGGGCTGGATCGGATGGTAAGGCGCCTGGCTGTTTGCTTCGGGGTCACAGGTTCGAGGGTCGCCAGTTGCGCACGGGGATAAAACCCTGATCTGCTAGCTTTAATCCCTTCGGCCTCAGGCACCTCACCACACCAGTGATAACCGTGGTTTGCCTCCCTCTGAATTTCTATGGGGCCTGGACCAAAGGGCCGCTAAGGTGGCGGTTCCACCTTTTGCTTCTGATATAGATTTTCGCCGAACAAGAACTTATTGGCCAGATACTAACTTCCACCGAGCGCTTGGACTCGGTGCTCATATCGCGACTTCCATCAAGTACCGACCTTAATGCTCAGATACCAATTTCCACCTAGCGTCCTGCTCAGTGCTCAAATACCAACTTCCACTGAGCAACGTAACTTAGTGATGGTATCTGGGCTATTTCCCGAGCACCTCACCTTGGTGCTTAGATATTAGCTTCCACCGAGCATCCAACCTTGATGCTCATATACCAACTTCCATCAAGTACCGACATTACTGCTCAGATACCAATTTCCATCGAGCGTCCTGCCTTAGTACTTAGATATCCACTTCCACAGTTCCACCGAGCATCATGTCTTAGGGCTCAGATATCGGCCTTAGTGCTCGGTACTAACCACCGGACTTAGCGCCCGGATATTGATTCCCTTGAGCACCCAGACTCAGTATTTAGACCTAGCTCCCTGATTGCCATCCTATGAATATGTGATGTCTTCTGAATGGAGAAACTGGTAGTGGATGTTGGATTTGTTGAATCGAGAAGTTAGTAGTGACTGTTGGATCTGGTCCTTTAATTGCCTTTCTATGATATGAATACATGGCGTTTGATGAATGAAAAGGCAATTAATGGTTGTCAAATATGATCCCCTCACTAACTTTTACAAGGAGAATAGAGGAGTGCGCGACATCGGACGTGGAAATGCTTTTCTAACAACTATATAAACACCAGAGAGGGTAAGTCACACATTGGGCTCTTTTCCATGAAGCTTTCCACTTTTCCAGTTTTCTTCTTCTTCCCATTTCACATCTCTACGAACCCTAGATCTCTATTATTGGTGACTGACTTGAATGTCAGACTGGTCGTGTCGATAGAGATGGCCAATCTCTAACCTGTGTTACCTTTCAAGCCGCTGGATCTTGCGATTTAGGATGATCTAGCTTCATGGAGAGGAGGGGCCGAGAAAGGAAAAACGGACACCATCAATAATGATGACGAGGATGATGATTCAACACAGTTGTGAAAAGCACGTGCTTGACTGTGCCTAGGCGTAAGGCATAGCCAGGCACACCATTTGCGCTTGGGTAGTGACCTTAGGCACAATACTTAAAAGAAACGTGCTTAAGCGCATGACTTTTGAGAGGTTCAGGCGCATTTCAGTCACGATTTCCCTTGCCTTATTGAAGTGAATTTTTTTTTTTAAAGCTCAACCCATACCTTTAATTACCCTTTACATTAATTAGGTTGCATGTATGTTGCATATTTTTCTAGCGTAACTCTTCCTCTTCCCTATAAAATGATCATCAAGCGTTAATTAAGCTGCATGCATGCTACACATTTTTCTTGCGTGACTCTTCCTCTCCCCTAGAAAATGAACATCAACTTTAATTAGGTTGCATGCAACACATTTTTCTTAACTCTTCCCCTCCAGTAGAAAATGAACATTAACCCCCCTTACAAACTTATTTCTCACTCTTCAATATTTAAAGTTTATGTTTTCTTTAATTTGAAGTTTCATTTTGATTAGGAAATAAATTATTTCAAAATTTGAATGTTAGTGAATTTTATATTTACATTAATGTTTAATAGTTTATGGATTATAATTTTGTTAGTGAAATATTTTGAAGAAATTTTCTATATATATTTGAATTGTATAAATTTATTCCCAAAGCGTCTTACTTGGGTAAGGCGTGTGTCTTACCTTGCGCAAACCTATGCGCTTTTGGTCACCTCACGCTTAAATAACTATGATTCAACAATGGCAAATGATAAACATATTCATATCACAATTCATTTGTATATCCTAAAAAAGTATAACATATCAACTACTAGAAACATGGAAAAGAAAAGAGTGGAAATCAGACAATATTTACTGAAGAAATGTAAAGTACCAGCAAGGAAGACAAGGTAGACTTGCCGCAACCACTAGCGCCACACAAAAGAACTGTCACAGATTCTTTCTTTTCTCGAATCCTTCACAGAAATGTGTAGAAAAATAGACATCACAAGATAGGGAAAGAAAAGGAGAGAAATAAAGCAAATATATTATTTAATGAAAGAAAAAAAATGAGTAGATTCTTTAACACAGATGTAACACGTCAAAATCAAAGACAAATAACTGAGACATATTTATTGCAATCTTTCATTGGACCATAGGCCATATTCTAACACTAATGATTCAGAATCTAGAGGTTATCTTGAGGTCGAGAATTTGAATGAAGCCAAGCGTATGGTATGATGCATGTGGTCATATTAACCATGGTATGCCAAAGAAGACAAAATGAAGAGCGCTGAGTAGAGATTCCGAATAAACTAGACCACCTGCAAATTCATAAACCTGATAAACAAGAACAATATGTTAAGTATCTTAGAAGGTTATGCCAGATTCATCAACCTGATAAACAAGATGATCTGTAATAGCATAGTGAATGCTGGAAGAATAAGCATGGCTAGGAGAAACATGAGATCTCTAAAAACACTTCTACTCATTGAAAAATGTCAACCAACATGGCAGTCGGAACATGGCATGTGATTGAGAAGCATAGGAAGTTATTCAACCTATAAGTGTGAATTAAAGAAAACAAAAAGGTCAAATTCAGTTTTAAACTTGATTTAAGTAGTTCAGTCAGTAAAAATCAGAGACTTGGGCATATTATCAGACAAATTATCCTGTGATGAATGGAACCCAAGTCTGCCCAATCTTGAGGATGAAGAATTTATGCTTGTTAGAGAGCCTATAAATAAAGAGCAGCGATGAATTTAATAGAATTTCTCATATCACCAAACTACCTTTATATACAACATCATTATAGCTAGCATTCCTGACCAATATAAATTAATCAAGTTAGCAGTGCCACAAGGGTCTCCTCTAGAACAACTTAACTGGTAGGAAGATATCACATACCTGCAAGCAAGGCGCAAGTCAGACATTTGATTGGGAGCAACATATTTGTACATGGCAAGGGCATCACAAACAATTTGTAAGAAGCATTCCCGTGGTACAACCACAGTTGTTAGTCTTTTGTACAACTCGAACGGCATTCGACTACTCAAATCAACTTTGTCGTGTGTCAAATGGTTAGTCTTCTCTGCCTCATCAATGGAGGCATTTGTGCTATCCATGTATTCTTCGGGGGATGAAACATTCGAGAAATCTGGACTTGGATCATCAGGAGGCAAACTGCAGCTCGAGTACTCATCTTTCATCACTTCAAACACCCTTCTGCTAATCTACATAAAAAGGAAACATTACAAATTAAATCTAGGAAAATTGTATAAGACAAAACATCAAAAGATCAGAAAAAACTGCAACGAAAGAAGAAGATGTAAAAGGAGAGGCTTTTATTTTAATTTTAATTCGCATTATAATTACATAAAATTCTGCTCATTTTCACAAGCGATGCGATCTACAGATCTTAACAGTAAAAGCGACGAAAGCAACACAATCGCAGGCGAAGGATTCATTAGAGACATCGAACCTTGAAAGAATGACGAGCCTTGCAACCCATGAGCTGCAGTGTGCTCTGTAGCACCGGCCGCGTGTACCGGAAGGACAAGCTCCGCCTTTGCCTCTCGCCATCGCCCCCTTCCTTCTCGTCTCCGACATCGTCGACCACGACAATGTAGAGCAACTTAGGGACCTCCGCCATGCCCGCGGACCAAAGAACCGATCCAAATCAAAACAAATCTAAAATGATAAAGAAGGAAGGGGGAAGGGCAATGCGACGGGCTAGGGTTGGGGCCAGCTCGGGGAAGGGGTAGGGAGCGTCCGCCATGGGCTACAATGCTTGGCCCCAACTGGCGGCATGACCTTGTCGTCGCGCTGTGTCACGGCCTCCACGCATCGATCGCAGGGGGAGCGCACATCTCGGTCGCCTCTGTCACCGAGCGACCCGTTCCACGCCGCGTTCCGCGGCCTCCGCTTTCTCGGGATTTGGTTGAGGAAGAAGAAGCGGTGCAGACGACCAACCCGCCGCTTTCTAACGGCGCAATTTGAAGAGTTCTGAATCAACCGGCCGCGGTTTGAAATTACAATTTGGCCCCTCCCCCTTTCACACACAATTTCTTTTTTTTTATTATTAATTTTATTATTTTGAATTTTAAAATTAATTTACATCTTTCAATTTTTTTATTGTTTTAAAGTTAAATTAAGGGGGAAATTTTCTTAAACTCCCCAAGCTCAAATTTAACTTTGCATGCAAGGTCCATTCAAAGTTTTCTTTGCATGCAGTCCCTGATGAGATTGACAAGACAATTCTGTGAGTATTATTTGAAAAAAATTGAGTATAAAAGTTAGAAATTTGAGTATGTAAGATTGTATCCACCACATCAAGAAACTGTGTACTCAATTTTTACTCTTTTATACTCACTTTTCACTCTTTTATACTCATTTTTTACTGATGTATACTCTATTTTCACTCTTTTATACTCAATCCATCATGGAGTAAATGCAAAAAATTTATTAAATGGGGAATAGAAGCAAAGATTAAATAGAGATTGGGGAGTTTTTTTATAATTTACCGTTAAATTAAACTCAATGATGTTTAAATGGTAAATTATTGAATCACAGAGTTTCGAAATAACTAAATCATGTATCTAAGTTTTATTAGTTTATTAATCAATTTTGATCGAAACAGGTCGATAGTGATCAAAACTGGCTAATAAACCTAAAGAGTTCAAAATGATATAAAATTAAATCCTATATGTTTATTTAATTATCCTAATTATATTATGCATTTAAATATTAATTTGACATATTATATTGAGAGTGATGATTTTTTAAAAAATAATTAAAAAAAAATATTATACATGATAAAAAAAATCATTACTCTCAATACAGTGTGTTAAATTGATATTTGAAAACATAAATATAATTAGAAAAATTAGATAAAGACATAGAATATGATTTTATATCATTATGAGCTCTTCAGATTTGTCCATCAATTTTAATTGAAACCGACTGATAAATCTAAAAAGTCGAACGACGCCCTGGGGCTATGATGCAGCGGTAGGGCGTGTAGTCACTATCCTAGGCATCCGCGGTTTGATCCTTAGCTACGATGTATTTTGTAAGAATTTTTCTCTAAATGGGGCACGAACCCTGGGACGTTGAGCTTCTAGACCGTCCACCACGAGCGCTTCCCGATTTACACTTTCAAATATCAATTAATATATTATACTGAGAATGATAATTTTTTAAATATGTGTCAAATTTTTTGATCAATTATAATATTATAGTAATTGATTCAAGATCGGGGACGCTTGGTATACATTCGACAATGAAAGTGGTAATGAGTTTTGATTGAGGGGTTTATGGGTTTGATGATAACCTAGTGGTGGCTGGGTTATAAAATCAAAAGTATAATATCCATATATTGATTCCGATTCCATATACCAAGCATCATAAATAAGAATAAAATAAATTTCATTCTCATTTTCGTCTTCTAAACCCGTTTACAAAGCGCTCTTATAAATAGTATTCTAATCTATTGCTATATTGTAATAATTGATGGGAATAAATAGGTATTAAATATATGATTTAAAGATTCCAAAACTTCACCTCTTTAATTCGGTATTTGCTTTTTTTTATTTTTTATTTTTAAAAAACGGATTCTAGAATCAAGGACTAATGTTTGCCCCTTTTTTTTAGAACTGTTTTTAGAGTCAAGGAAGGGTAACCAACAAGTAAAGGAAGGGTAGAAATGTCATTTCACCTGAGATTATTATAATTATAATACGATCTTCCCGCGCTGGCTTAAATAATATTAATACTATTATATTTTACTTCTTTTTGTAGAAAAATTGTTCATGGGTTCACACCTGTGGGCCCCAGAGGACCACCAATAAATGCATGGAGTAACATCGTTGGTCGTCCTGAGAAGACTAAGGAAAGTACAGAACGATGGGCCCGGTCCGTCTGGAAACAAACCATGCGACACACGTGTCGAGTCACCGGCTCGACCCAAATCGTGCCGGGCCGGTTTGGCTCAGGTCTAACTAAGTGCTGGGTCAAAAATATATTTATATTTATATTAAAAAATTGGCAAATTGATTAGTGTGAAAGAAAATAATTATTTTTAAACTAATTCGGATAACAAGAAATTTGACCGTAAAAAAAGTCAAAACCATGCAAAATCTAGACGCAACAACTAGTCGAACATTTGGTGAGGGTCAAGAGTCAACTCTTCTTGAAGGCAGCATTTGTCAAGATCCGCTACGACACGGAGAGATATTTCATAGTTGACTTTTACGAAAAATAAATAAAAAACAATTTATTATTTACCTGGTAAACGTATCTTTATTAAAATCTAAATGTAAAAATTAGAAACTCATTTTTAAGAGCGCCAGTAATTTACTCTTAATTTGTAATCCATTTTGATTTTTAATAAAAAAAAAATATCCTACCTGTCCAACTATCATTCAATACTATTTAACTCTGTTCGTATTATTATTTTCCATCTAAATTTTCCACTTAAATCATGATCGAATTAATCAGATGTGTTACAATAACTATAATTTTATTTCCATAGTTGTTACAATGTATACTTAATCTATTAAAAAATATTCACGTTATAACAATTATAAGATGGATTCAATCCTATTTATTTATCATTTATGGTGTAGTAACTATGAAATCAGGATTCTTACGACATGGATTTAATTTACTATCTAATATTCATGTTATAACAACTACAAAATCGTAATTGTCATATATATTGCAGTAGTTATAACGCATCCGATTAGTTTAGAATTTAGACAGAGATTTAGACAAAAGATAATAATAGAAATAATATTAAATGGTATCCAATAATATTGGAGGGTAATTGAATAATTATATAGGGTTGAGTAGTGGGCTGAAGTTCATTTTAATAAAATAAATCAAAATGTAACGTGTTTGAGGAAGTAATTTATCATGTTTCAAGCACCTAACTACTAGCTTAAAAATAATTATGCTCATCCTAAACATCTCTTCTCATAGTTAGTTCTTAAGTTATATGAAAATAGATAAATTATACGATACGAGCATATAACTAACTGTCAAGTAGCTAGGGGGTGAGAATTTTTTTTTCTCTCCAAGAACATATAACCATAGAAAATTGATTTCATCGAAAATATTTTTCACAGTTAGTATTCAATTTATATGAAAAAAGATAAATTATAGGGTATGCTTATAAATGACTATCAAATGATTAGGGAGGAAGAGTATTTATATGAAAACTAACTGCAAGCGTAAAGATGATACCTCAAGTCGGTGGCCACCGTTATGACTGAGGTTCTTTAATCTAAAAGGCTAATCTCTGGACTAGTACTGCCAGATAGTTGACTTTTAAAGATGGTTGACTTTGGGTAACTCGCCGCAATTTGCAAAGTCAAATGCTGGTGCTCCCCGTTGTCAAACATTACGTTCACCTACATTGTTAGACTTTATCAGTGCAAGCTAAGACGTCGTCCAGAGAACAACATAATTTTCCAATATACAAAATTATACATTTGTTCACGACTCGATCTATATCCGCAGCCAAGTGGACTCGATCTATATAACAAAATTAAATAGCAAGCTTAAGTCCAGCTAAAAAACGTTTATTTAAAAATTAAATGAATTTAATTCGAACTCATATAAGATAATTAATATATATATATATATATATATATATATATATATATATATATATATATATAATTTTTATATTATATGTTACTAGATAAAATGTTCCTATGCGCTACGTACGTTTTGGTTTTTATTTTATTTTTCAAAATTCAATTTTTTCTCAAATAAATCATTTTTTTAAAACATAATTTTATAAAATTAATTTATTCTCTCTGCCTCCCCTCTCTTTCGTCCATTTTCGAAGAAACAACTAATCCTTCACCGTCACACCCACCGGCGGCGGCCTTCGGCCGCTGCCCCTGAACAAAATTATAACCAGTGAGGGATAGGTCACCCGTTGCAACCGTCGGCATTGCAGGAGAGGATCGACGCCGTCAGAAGAGGATCGGCGAGCAAGGATAGGAGCACGCTTCGGCCGCCGCCGATGGACGCGACGACGAAGGATTGGTCGTTTCTTCGAAAATAGACGAGAGAGGGGGAGGCAGAGAGAATAAATTAATTTTATAAAATTAATTTTTAAAAAAAATCAATTTTTTTGAAGAAAAATTGAATTTTGAAAAATAAAATAAAAACCAAAACGTATGTAGCGCATAGAAACGTTTTGTCTAGTAGCGTACAATATCAAAACTCTCTCTCTCTCTCTCTATATATATATATATATATATGAGTCTCTTAACGAATACGTTCGCGAGTCTCTAAATCTGCGAGCTCATGAACTAAATACTATTAAGTTCAATCTTGATTTGATAATATTTTTGAGTTTAAAATCAAACTCGAACTTGACTAGTTAACTTAATTGTACGAACTCGACTGAATTTTTTATCCAGATAAAGACCTGAATAATTCACGAGCAGTTTGGCTCATTTACACTTTCCACTGTCCATGCTTTTGTCTCTCCTTTTCTCCGTGTCAGCTTTTTGCTGAGATCTCTACTCCAATCACGCCATTTCTGTTTGTTTTGTCGTTTAATTCCTCCTTTTAACTTCCTCCGCCACTTCGATTGCAGTTGCTACGGTCGTCACCGCAGCTGCCGTCGCCATATTCGGCATGATTTGCTAGCCTCGGGTTCGGCCTCCTTGCGACCTGTTAGCAATGGCCACAACCCACAAGAAGAGTAGGATCGTCGATCGTCTTCTTTCTGTCCATTGTTTGTATCTCCTTTTTTCTCATGCGCTTTACATCCTCTCTCTCCATATGCACAAGAAGCAGCTCCTTCTCCCTCCAACATCTTGTCTTCTTAGTCATCGTGATTTACCTCCTCCGTGTTGATCTTGGAAGAACTAACGGGAGCACTGAGGGACAGCATTTCACCTTTTGTAGCTCCTTCCCCACCTCCACCTTCAACTGTCGCCAGTTTGGCCGTCTCTCTCTCCCTCTCATGTACGACTTAAGGCAAAGCTAATACTAAAACCTATGCTTAAGACATCTCCTCTGATTAAAGTTATCAATACATTAATAATTTTTAATATATCACATTAATATTACATTATAAATATAAAAATTTATTATTCTTTAGCCAATTAAAAAACCTCTATACAAGTATACAACTTTTTTTTATGGATCACATATATAATTTTTATTTAACATTTTAAATAATTATAATCTCTAATTTAAATTATTTATATTTTTAATTAATAAATTAATTAACTTATAATTTTCAATTTAATTAAATTAATAATTTTCATTTAATATTTAAATAATTATAATCATTAATTTAATTTATTTATAATTTATAATTAACAAATTAATTAATATGTTTTTAATTTAATTTAATTTATAATTTTCATTTAGTATTTAATTAACTTATAAATTTTAATTTAATTATACTCATTTATATATTTTTAATTTATCAAATATATTTCTTTTTAAAAGAAATGAATATAAATTTAACCATTACTATTTATTCATAAATGAAATATCATAATTAATTAATTTAAATTTATTTTTGAATTATTTAGAAAGTTTAAATAAACAATTAATATTATTGTATCATTTATTATTAATTCTATTTCAAAAAACATGAATTTAAAAATATAAACTTATTCTTAAATTGAATATCTCAAACCTCACTCCTATCCTCATTCAAGCTTTTTTTTTTTAAAAGCTTTTTTAAGTTATAAAGTTTTGAAAAGACTTATATTGGAGACGCTCGTAGGCCCCAATAAAATTGGGGTTAATTATGATTACAAATATTTATTTATTATTATTTTTTTATAAAATCTTTAATTGCCAAGCCATTAAAGTTGCAATTGCATCATCCGGGCCCGCATATATGCAATGATGCTTCCATTCTCGGGTCCATTTACACTTTCCACTTATCTCTTTAATTAGTTTAATTATAGGGAAAATTTTCTTAAACTCCTCACTTTCAAACTCATATTTACATATAATCCCTATGCAAAATTTTATTTGCATGCAGTCCCTGATGGGATTGACAAGACAGCTTTGTGAGTATTATTCGAATAAAGTTGAGTATAAAAATTAAAAATTTGAGTATGTAAGGTTACATCAACCATATCAAGAAACTGTATATTTAATTTTCACTCTTTTATACTTACTTTTCACTCTTTTATACTTATTTTTCACTGATATATACTCAATTTTTACTCTTTTATACTCAATCCATCAGAGAGTAAATGCAAAGGATTTATCAAATGGGGAGTGAAAGCAAATATCAAATGGAGATTAGGGAGTTTTCTATAATTTACCGTTAATTATACATTTGTCTTTTCCAATTAGACCATGATAAATTACAAGACCCATTATCTAATCCAATGAATGTCAACAGGAGCGAATTTATATTGGATCCGGGACTACTGTCCACTTTTTAATAATATTATTTTTATATAAATTTTTTTATTTTTTTAATATAAAATTTTTTATTTACTTAATATATATATAATTTAACTCCATTAAAAAAATTTTATATATAATTAATTTAATGTTAAATTTAATTTTTATTTTAACCGATATCTAAAGTTTAAATCCTTTGGATGATTAAAATTGAAAACAATTCTCTTTATTTTTTAAATTTCAAATAAATATATATTAGACATCTTTAAAAATTTTAAAAAATATTATTATAATATTTATTTTATAAAATGTTATTATAATAATTATTTATGTCATACAATATACGATATTCTATATCTATATTTTTAGATCCGTCCTGAATGTCAGTAGGGATGAAAACAGACCAGGTCAGGTTAACTTTTGTCTTAATAGACCAGGTCTGTATAGTAACAAAATGGCTTGAGTCTGATCTGTGACTTGTTATAGGCTTTGTTCTTGACCTAAGTCTTGACCTGTTCAATAGTCTGACCTAGTCTACGGTCTATTTATAAAGTATGTAAGTTAAAATATTTTAAACAGGTTAACATGCCAAAGCATTAAACATGCCAAAAATTAATCTTAACAGGCTATGGATCTTAGTGACCTTTTCCCCTTTTTTTATATATTCTTTTTAATTTTTACTATCGATGGGGAAGACACAAGTACTGAAGTGCTTTACCATGTCAGCAGGCTAACTTGGTTCTTGGCATGTGCAATTATATTTCTATTTTTGATTATCTATTGATAAAGAATTATACATTAAACTACTTAAATTAATCAATTCAAATAAAATTTAATATTTTTTTGTTATATTTATACAAGTAATAATTAAACTTTGAAATATCATCCAATTTAAATCAGATTATATTATTTATTTAATTTTAAGTAATTTGATTTTGATAAATGCATGGTAGCGATTTATTTTTTATTATTATTTGAATACAAATATGTCTATTAACATATGATTTTAAATATATAAAATGTATGAAAATAATAGAAGAATTTATTCAATATTACAAAGGCCACTTGATACATTTATTACTAATATTCAAAGCGAAAACTTAAAATATAATATAATAAAAAATTAAATGAAAAATTAATTGAATTATCACCGAATATAATATTTTAAGATAAAAAGAAATCTATCAAAAACTTCCGATCACAAATTTAATTCATCAAATGTTAATATTAACAAAGAAAATTAATAATAATAATAGTTCAGAAGAAGACGACGACATAGGGAGTATTTGGGAAAACTTCGACTAATTGTTTTTTTAGATTTTAGTTATACAGAAGTACTTTTGAGTGTTTGTGAATGTCAAATTCTAATTTAGCTTTTATAACTTTTACTCAAAAGCTAGAAACAAGAATTTAATACTTTTACTTGCTTCTATTTTGTCATTGATGATATAAAATTAAAAGTTAATATTTATGTCCTTAAATAATTTATCATTTTACATAATTACCTTAAAATAATATTTTATATTTTTAGATAATTTATATTTTCAGAATTATATATATATATATATTATATTTACATAATTAAATTATGTTATATTTTGGTAAATTTATTTTTATTAATTTTATATATTTTCAAACATTCATGTTATTAAAAATTTAATTTTGATACACTATTCAAAATATAATAATAATACTAATTATATAAATATTCAAAATATAATAATAATAATAATTATATAAACATATTTTTGATAGTGTATCAAAATTATATTTACATAATTAAAAAAGATTAATGTATATAGTTTAAGGATATTATTGTCATTTAACTATAAATTAAGCTGAGAATCAATTATTCTCTCAAACAATTAAATTTTACCTTATATTAGTTTTTGGCTTCTATTTCCAAACACTCTATACTTTTGCTTCTTATTAACTTCAAAATAATCTCTACAAGAATCAATTTTAAATAAACAAAAGCTTTCATAAACACTCCTTTAATAAATCATAAAGATAAATTTTTAAATAATATCGATGAAACTATTATTCAAAATATACATGATCCAGTATAATGGAAAAATTTAAATACAAATTTAATAGTTACGAAAAGGTTCGATTAGAGAAATCAATATTTATTTTCCAAATAATAAAATTCTAGACATTTTTCTAGCATTCATTATATTCAAAAATTACCAAATGGAGAAAACACAATAGAAAATGACTAATATATTCAATATTTCTTTTCCAAATAATGAAAATTCTAGATATTTTTTTATGATTCATTGTATTCAAAAATTACCAAAGGGAGAAAACACGATAAAAATGACAAATACATTTAAAAGGATTAGATAATGTAATTTTCTTTTATTATAAATTATTTAGTCAAAAATCATTACAATTCAATTAGTAAATGAAGGATGTCGAGGTTCGAAAAATCATGAAACAAACAGTGAATATATTATAAATATGAATATTTTGTTTGATATTGAAATGAGATTACTTAAAGATAAAACCATTAATCAAAATTTTCAAGAAAAGACAAATAAGGAAAAAGAACATTGGAAGACTGTAATAATAAAAATTATTGATATAGTTAAAAATCTTGCAAAAAAAATTTTACGAGTGGGGCTAAGACGACCTTCAACCTCATGATCTGTTAGTGAGTGGGGCTAATTAAGAGGGTTATTATGTTTGAAAGTTTGTCGGAAATACTAAGACTCTGAGCCCGCTAAGATACTGAGATTGTCAGAATGAAGAGTCGTTAGAGCGTGTGGGTATAAGAAATCAATTACGCTTCAAAGTCTATCGGAAATACTGAGACTCTGAGTCTATTAAGATGCTGAAATTGTTAGAATGATGAGCCGTTAGTGCGTGGAGCTAAAAGGGCTATTTCGCTTAAGAAATACTAAGATTATTAGAATGATGAGCTATTACCACATAGGGCTAAACGGGTTATTACGTTTTATGCTTTGTGTGTCATCCAATAGGCTCTCGTAACGTTGGTAATGTATCTAAACCACTTTAGATACATAAGCAATGAGCGACATCTAACAATGCATTATTGCTACCCAAGTGACGAGAATGTCGAGATTCGACCTAACCTTCCGTGTCTATTATCTTGTATGGCTTTGTCCTGCCCCCAAGGCTATGGTGCAGCGGTAGAGTGATTAGTTGCTATCTCAGGCATTCGCAGTTTGATCCCTAGCTATGACGTATTTTGTAAGAATTTTTCCTCCAAATGGGGTGCGAACCATGGGAACTGAGCTTCTAGACCGTCCCGATTTACCTCCCGATTTACCTTGGTGATCGGTGGGAAACTTCTGTGGGGTCGGGCCGGTCACCCAGGTTCATCTGCTACCTGGTCTAACATTTGTCCAAATGAGGCGTGAACCTTGAGACGCTAGGCTTCTAGACCATCTACTATGAATGCTTCCCGATTTACCCTGGTGACCGGTGGGAAACTTCCGTGGGGTCGGGCCGGTCACCCTAGGTTCGTCTGCTACCTGATCCAACATTTTTTTGTATGACTTTGTCCTTCTATCCTTGATATCAAGATTGATAAATGAGGCATATATTATGTCATCCTCTTATCAATCTTTGTATTTCTTGATCCCAAGAAATGTTACATGATGCATTTGGAATGCATGAAGGATCTATAAGTAATGAAAATTACATTGGTGCATTGACGAGTCATACACCGATGGAGTCTAATGTGAAAATTTTTTATTAGCTAATAAAGGAATGGAAATAAGAACTATATACTGGATGCACAAAATTTTCTAAATTGACGTTCCTTGTTGAGTTATTTCAATTGAAAGTGAATAGAAAATGGAGTGACAAGTCATTTACGACATTGTTGGACTTCCTTCATCGATTACTTCCATCTGAAGCTCATGTGCCTAAGTCTTTTTATGAAGCAAAGAAATTGATTTCTAATTTGGGATTTCATTATGAAAAAATACATGCTTAACCTAATGTTTGCATGATTTATTGGGGGAGAGTGAGAATGATCATGTTTGCAAAGTGTGTAACCTTCCAAGATGAAAAAATTTAGAGAAATCATCTAAGAAGTCACATAAAGGTGAAAAAAAACTTCTCATGGTTAAAATTCTAGCCAAAGTCTTTTGGTATTTTCCATTGAAACTAAGATTACAATTATTATTCATGTCATCCAAGACATCTAAAAATATGTAGTGACATTTCAAAAAATGCATTTTGGATGGAATTCTAAGGCATCCAGCTGATTCTCGAGCATGGAAGGAATTTGATGAACATCATTGTGAATTTGCATATGATACTAGAAACATACGCTTGGGACTTGCCGCTAATGGATTTAATCCATTTAAAAATCAAAATACTTCACATAGTACTTAGCTTATTATCCTGATGCCTTACAATTTGCCACCTTGGGAATGTATGAAGTCTTAGTTTATTATTTTATCCACCCTTATTCTAGGTCTAAAAGCACTTGAAAATGATATCGATATATATTTACACCCCCTATTGACTGAATTGAACGATTTGTGGGATAATGAGATTACCATATTTGATGCATGTGACAAAGAAATGTTTCAAATGTAGGCTATTTTACTTTGGACAGTCAATGATTTTCCTGGTTTGGGTTGGTTATTTGTCTAGTTGGAATACATATGGCAAGAATGCATGCCTAACTTATGCTGATGAGACAGATGCAGTGTACCTAAAACATGGCAAAAAGTGATTGTTCAGAGGGCATCGTCATTTTTTACCACTAGATTCAGAAATTCGAACAATGTCAAGTTATGACAAACCAGAGCAATGTGAGTTAGATTTGGTGCCATTATCTAGAACTGATGTTCTATGAATGACTATAAGCAAGAATGTGATTTTTGGCAGAGTAATGCATCAAAACCAGATGTGAGAATAAAAATAGGGCCAATTGAACAAATATGGAGAAAACAAAGCATATTTTTTAGCCTACCATATTAGGAATTTAATTTGATCCGACATAATTTGGGCCCTATGCATATTTAAAAAAATATTTGCAGCAACATTATTGGAACACTTTTAGATGATTCCAACAAGAGTAAATATAATTATATCGCACATAGAGATTTAAAGATTTTGGGTATTATGAAATAATTTTGAGCTCAAACAAAATCAGATGGAAGAGAATATTTGCCACCAGCATGTTATTCTATGTCTGAAGATGAAAAAAAGATATTTTGTTCGGTGTTGAAAGATATTCGTGTCCCTGATGGTATGTCATCTGATATTTCAGAGTGTGTGGATATTGGACATTGTGGGATTATGAGCTTGAAAAGCCATGATTGTCATATCATGATGGAGATAGGGTTGAATACCCCGTGGCAGACACGGGGATGAAGAAGCTGCATGGCAAAAGGCATCAAGCCGGAACGACTCCCTGGATAGGACACCTGAGACCCTCTCGGGAAAAGGGACCCCGAGGCCAACCCGAGTAAGTGTAACCCCGAAGATAGCTTCAGGAAGACAAACCCCCGAGCTCACCTCGGGAGTAAGTCCCCGAGGGCACCTCGGAGAGATGAGCGCCCGGGACCCCTGGGCCAAGTAACATCGATATCACTTGGGGTAGTGGGGCCCAAGGAACGCTCAAGCAGAGGACCATTTTTCTTGGATCGGCGGGTTATCAGCAACCATTATTATGGAGTTATTATCACCCCTGATCAGCGACCATTAAGGCCTTAATCGTCGCAACGACCCCGATTGAGGAATCCGGATAACCGTTACCAAGGTGATCCATCAACCGATAATCACGGGAACGTGGCGAGGATCATGGGTGCTCATGGATGGCCGTTGCAGGTATAAAAGGAAGTCTAACACCTCCGGTAAAGGGTGCGCACTCTCTGCTACTTACACACTTTCCTGTCTTTTATTTTTCTCCATCGAGGCACCGACTTGAGCGTCGGAGTGGGCTCCACCGGAAAATCTCCAGCGTGTTCCCCTAACACTCGTGTTGATCTTGCAGGGCGCAGAGTTCTTCCCCTCCAGTCAGCATCCACGTAGGTTGAACCTCGATGACTAGTCATCGACGTTGATTCCTTCCAGAACAAATTCCTTCCAATTGCTCTTCGTCGTGTATTGTCCAAAAAGATAACTACTCCACTTATTATTTTGTGTGAATATTTTAGAGTAGTGTGTGCAAAGTCCTTACAAGAAGTCGAATTATAGAAGGTTGAAGAAGGGGTTATTTTTGTATTATGTTAATTAGAGAGAATATTTCCATCTTTTTTCACAATAATGGTTCATTTGGTGGTACACATAGCGTATGAAGCAAGAATTGCTGGTCCTGTACATTACTGGTGGATGTACTCAATAGAAAGATATTTGGGGAAACTTAATTTTTTTTTTAGAAATAAAGCATGACTAGAGGCCAACATTGATGAGGCATATTTAACAAATGAATGTATTGTGTTTTGTTCTTGTTATGTAGATGGTAACAACTCATTAAACAATGATGACATACGACATAAAGAGACATTAAATGTTGAGCTTCCCACACTCCCGATGTTTCCACAAGTAGGGCGAACAACAAAAGGGCTTCAAGTAGTTACCTTGGATGACAAATCTGTAACTCAAGCTCATAGATATATTGTCTCTAACTGTATGACGTTACAACCATATCGTATGTATTACACGTTGAATATAAATCCTAGTTTACTATTTATTTTAAAATTTTCCATAATATTTTATGAACAATAGATATTTCTGATTATTTCTAATTATTGTTGACATTGAATAGTGAATTAAAAATTGAATTGAAGAGAAGATATAGACATGGTCATCGCCGAAATAATTCTCAGTTGGATGACATGGTTAGAATGCAATTTCCAGAATGGTTTGCAAGACGAGTAAGTAATATATATGATTTGTTTTATATTATAAACTTATATTAATTGTTACCTTTTTAATTTAAACTTTATATGTAGGTTGATCAAGTAAATGAACGAATTGATGACTTAGATATTAGGGTGCTTTCGATTGGTCCAAATCCAGTAGCATTTAGTTATCATGGTTTAATATAAATGGTTTTGCATATTGCACAGTGAAATCTAAAAATATAAAAAAGTGCAAAATAGCGAGGTCATGATGCAGGCGATGCATGATAATGATGATCACGAGTCAATCTACTATGGTTGATTAATTGATGCCATCTCACTTGATTATGGTGGTCGTGGACGAATTGTTATTTTTCGATGTGATTGGGTTAACACTACTATAGGATTAAAAAAAGATTGATTTGAATTTTCATTCGTAAATTTTTCACTCATCATACATACAAGAGAACGTGATGAGCATGAACCTTTTATATTGGCTACACAAGCTCAAATAGTTTATTATGTTTGCGATCCAAAGGAGGAGGATTGGTACAGTGTCATTCGTCACACACCAAGAGATACATACAACAAGGGCAATGAAGATAATATGGACACAAATGTGCCATTTTTTCCTAATATAGAATCGATATTATGTGATGTAAACAGAGTAGATGCTAAGTTAATTAGAACTGATGTAGAAGGCTCAATAGTTCATGTTGCTCCAGTTATGAACAATCAAACAGATGATGAAATCTAATTGTATGTTTTTGTATTTTTTTTTATTATGTTGAAACTATCTCTATCAAATTGCTTAGTGCTAATTCTAGATTTGACTGTTCCAAAAGTGAGGTACTCTAATGGAACTTCATAGATCTCATTTGTGCATTTAATGCTGAATGATTTTTGTCGGAGTTGATAGAGGCTTGGAAATGGAATGGTGAAACTCAAAAATTTTGCTTAATGACAAGCCTGAAACATGAATATGATTTTGCGGTGCTACTAAGTTAACTTAGATATGCTATTTTTTTCAGAGTAGTAATTGCAAAATAACTGTGCTGGTTTACCGAACCTTGCTCAAAATGTTATTTTGGTGGCAATTTTGCAATCCCAAAACAATCCCTTTTCTGAAATGCAGTAATCCTGGAAAATAGAACATTTTGAGTTGATCAAAAAATTGATTAAGACTATAGATGCTTCTCCAATCGATTAGGTCAACATCTCACGCAAACAGAAAGTTTCTAAATCGATCACCTCATTGATTTAGCCTGGAAAAGCCAAATCTAGAATTGCCTAGAATCGATCAGTTAATCGATTCGGGCTAGTTTTCTCCACGCGAAAATAGGCAATCGATCAACCGATCGATTAGTTTGATCGATTTACAAAATGATTAAAGGATTAAAAAAATAAAAATAAGTTTTTTAATCGATTCAGTTTCATTCCTTTCTCGATCCCTAAACCCTAAACCCAGCTCACACCTTCACCATCGCTCGCGTCTTCTCTGCATCGTCTCTTTAGCGATCTCTCAGCTGCTTATTTGGCAAGTTTAGGGTTAGGTTTATAGGTTCTTGAATGTCGGTTCTATTTTTTTTCTCTCCTAACGAAACCCTAATCTATTCGGTTAACCCACCGATGGTTTAGGGCTTGTGCTCCTATGCTCCAACGGTCTAGGGCTTGTGCTTCGGCGCCCTTTGACAGTGTGCATTCTCTGTTTGCCTCCTCCACATCGATCCAGAGTAATGCTGCCAAGGTATACACCTAAAACGTAACTTTCCTCTTTGACAATAATTTGCTTTCACTTATCTAATTATTTGATTTTTTTTTCATCTCATTCATGCATCATTCCACATTACCTTGTTTGTTGTCCATGATCATTGTTGGTGCATTCATTTTCTCCCTCTTCGGATGAAACAAAAACAAACTGAGGTCAGTGAAGGTTCGTCTCGACCTAAACCACCTATGGACTCTCATTTCCCCAAATGCCTTCAAAATGCTTTCAACACTAGAGAGTTCAAACTAATCCCTGTTTAGTCAATTGATCCCAACTTTTACCGAGATCATTGCTATGAATAGTGACTATTGTTCATGATTACTAGTTGGGTAGGCTAGTGTATACTAAACATCCTGTCAATGAGACATTACTCATTGAGTTCTACAATAATTTGCATCCTGGCTTCGACTTAACATTTCGTACTCACGTTGCCAAACGTAATCTAGAAATTTCTCCTTCGATCCATTAGGATTTTCTTGGGTGTCGTCCCTCGACGGATACCTTTGTCTTCTATCTTACACTGCCTGATCTTCTCCCTCCACCTTTTGAGAATCACACCTTATCTTCCATGTATGAGCACTTCTTTGGGCGACCTCTTCCAGATGGCGCCGATGCCACTAACACATCTTTCTCAGCCCTTGAGATATCAACTGCGGATAATGCCTTGTTCAAAGTTGTTGTCAACAGCCTATTACCGGTCATGTCTTGAGCATTGGCTGTTATTAGACCCTCTCATCTTTTCATGCTTTATGCCCTTCGCCATAACGTTGACATTAATATTGCATTGAACGTCTCCCATTGCATCATTGATTTTGTCACTCCTGTCCATGGTACGGTACACATTCCTTTTGGTTATGTCATCACCGAGTGGTTGCATTAATTAGGCATTGATGTCTCACGTGGCAGGTAAAGCAATTTAGGAAGAAATATGCCAAGGTCTTTGGTTGATCATTTTCATTGGCTCGCATAGCGTTCGACTGCGATGAGTTGAGGTGGATGGACGGTCATCGTCTAGGTGAGGGGTCGCGATCACAACCACGAGCTGAAGGCCACGCACCCGCGATTCTAGGAGCTCATGATGATGCAAGATCGGATGATACTGATGTTGAAGATGCACTTGGAGAGGATGCTGATCTTCAATCTTATGTTTATGAGCTTGAGGAGACTATAGACACACATTTTGAGGAGATGTGATTAGTTGATGTTCTCCATAGGGCTGAGATGAAGACCCAGTATGAGACAATTGTGCATGGCCAGATTGAGTTGAAGGCGAGCCTTTCCTCGTTGCATGAGATGATGTGTTCATGGATGTCAAGTCATCCTCCTTAGCCGCATCCTCCAGCTAATGCTCCACCTCCGATAGATGATACTTCTATTTCCCCTGTTGTTTATGTATTTATCGATGTTGATCCCAACACAGACAACGTTGAATTCTTTTTTCCGGCATGACTTGATGTATATATTGACTTTTGACTCGGTACAAGCTTATTATGTAGGTTTACTTTTGGTATTTATGTCATGTTTTGGTTTCTATGTATACAACTCATATTTGTGTGATGCTTTGGTATTTATTTAATTTTGATATTTATGTGATGTTTTGGTATTTATGCTTGGATGCGTCTCATATCCAATCAGACAAGTAAAAAGATATGTATGTTATCTTATGCGATGATGTATTGATATTGTTGAAATTTTAATGATTTTAAACCTACGGCGAGATGACACCTTGGTAGTATCTTCATTGGCCAACAAATTCGGAATCTAATCGATTGGCAAATTGATTAGGGAAACTCTCGATTAGGTTTCAAAATAGTAGGTTTCAAAATAGGAATCGTTTTGAAAATCGATTTGGGAACTCGCTGTAAGCTAAGGAAAACCAACATCGATTTGCCAAAAGATTCGGGATCTAATCAATTTGGGAACTCTTTGTTCGCGAGAAAAAATATGAATCAATTTGAAAATCGATTCGGGAACTCTCTGTAAGAGAAGGAAAACCCAGAATCGATTTGCCAATCAATTCGGAATCTAATTGATTGGCGAATCAATTTGGAAACTCTTTGTAATCGAAGGAAAACCTGGAAACGATTTGGCAATTGATTTGGAATCTAATCGATTTGGTAACACTCTGTGCGCGAGAAAAAATAGGAATCAATTTGTAAATCGATTCCAGACCTCTCAGTAAGTGAAGGACTACCTGGAATCAATTTTCTAATCGATTTGGAATCAAATCGATTGGCGATTCGATTTGTCAAGCGAATAAAAATAGGTTTCATCGAAATTTATTTTCCTCCCACCCGAAAATTTTAGCTCATGCTCTACAATCCCGCATATTTCGTTTCCTCGATGTTGCTTCTCTCGTTGCACTAGCGTCCTCCCAGGTACACAACCTCCTCACCTCCTTCTTGTCAGTCACGATCCCCCCACCCAGCCTCCACCTCCTTCCCGTCACTAACAATACTCGGCAGCCGCCTCCTTCCTGTAGCTAACGAACTTCAACTCTCGCCCTGCCTTCGGTGCCATCCAGGTATGCCCTGCCTTTGGCTCCTTCTTGTTCCTGCTTCCCGACATTTTTTTATTTAGGTTGCTTATTGAAGTTGGGAGTTGTTAGGACCAAAAGGAATTAGGATATCTCCACAATGACATGATATTGTCCACTTTGGGCCTAAGCCCTCATGGTTTTGCTCTTGAGCTCTCCCAAAAGATTTCATGTCAATGAAGATACCATATTCCTTATAAACCTATGATCTTTCTATGTGTTTCTCAATGTGGGACTAAGTTTGCACTCTTGCAACCCCTAACAATCCCCCCTCAAACAAAGGACCACATGCCCCCACCACAAATGGAAATCCTTTTCGTTCTTGATATCTGACCCACCAAGACTTTCTGCCCCTCGGTCCACCTGACCTACTAGGACTTCACCACCTAGCCGCAACTTAGAACTGGTCCTCTTTGATCAAGACACGGGAGCTCACATATCCTTTATTTAAGGTTTAACGCACATGGTTAGATTTGGATGAGCAACCTGGCTCTGATTCCATTTTGTTAGGACCAAAAGGAATTAGGATATCTCCACAATGGCATGCTATTGTCCACTAATTTCGGCCTAAGCCCTCATGGTTTTGCTCTTGGGCTCTCCCAAAAGGCCTCATGCCAATGGAGATACCATATTCCTTATAAACATATGATCTTTCAATGTGAGACTAAGTTTGTACCCTTGCAACCCCTAACAGGAGTCTTCCATAGAGGAAGGTTCAGGAAGTTAGGGATCCATCCTTTGATCTCTCTTTGTAGGTTAAATCTCTTGCTTAACTTCTAAGCAATGTTACTCTTTACAAGTATCCATAGAGGAAGGTATAGGAATTTTAGGGTGTTTTCTCCTTATGATTTCTTCTTATAAGAAGCAAATTCTGATCGCTTGTTTATTCTAAATAATTGCTAACTTGCATCACTAAGTTCAGAAATGGAAATCGTCATTGGTTTTATAATTACAATTGATGCTGTTGATCGCAGTCCCTAATTTTGTATTTTGTTCTGTTATTAAGTATTTTGTTCGAAAATGGCAAACAAAAGAATGCGAAAGCTAATCCAAAATAGCCAAAGACAATCTAGGAGAGAATGAATCAAGTAATAGAGGAGTTAATGAAAAAAATGAAACACAAGACACAACAACCCATTCACCATTGGAGATACAAAATGATACACAAATTAAGGAGGTTAATGAGCTAAGGTGAAAAATGTCTATTTCTATCAACAGTGAAATATTTTTGCAACACTAAGTAAAAATTACATTTTGCAGATGAAACAAGGACATGACATCAACTCAAGCTCTCCAAAGAAGACGTGGCAAGACTATTATGAGAGATATTCATGCATTACATCTTGATCATATGCTAGTAGTGTAATTCAATGAAAGAGGACAACCTTACAGTGATCTCCAACCGACACTTGCAAATTTTATTGGGACTATTACATGGAATGGACTTATGTTGCCACTGAACTTTTTAGATTGAAGAAAAATACCAACAAATCACTTGAATGATGCATGGAAACTTGTTACTGTATGTTAACAAATGTTTATTTTCAGTTTTGAATTTAATGCACGAACATATTTCATTTTATGTTTATAGGCACGTTTCTGTATCCCCAATCGTCATAGGGGAGTTATAATGCAAATGATGGGAGCCCGTGGAGACAGTGGAGGGTTTGTTGGGGGCAATCTATGGTCCAGAGTGACCATGTGTTTTGATGTTTGGGCAAAGTATTTAAGTTAGGTTTACCTTTGTGGTTTGACATGTGTGATTGAGTTTGCAGGACTTGGTGAGTCACATATGGAAGACACATCCGAGGGACGAGAGCCGAGGGAAGAGGACTTCAAGGGCAAGCCGGGAAGTGGACTTCAAAGGGCACACGTGAAGGGTGGCATGGAGGTAAGTCGAGGGCTTGCGTCCGTATCTGAGGGACGATAGCCGGTGGAAGAGGACTTCAAGGGGCAAGCCAAGGGAGTGTACTTGAAGGCATACGTGAAGGAGGGTCTTCGGAGTGAGGTAGAGTAAATATACAAGCTGGGCAGTCGACTGGGAATGGATCAGTCGACTGGAAATGGATCAGTCGACTGCCAGCGGGGAGCTCGAATTCACAGAAAAATCAGTCAACTGGTAATGGACTAGTCGACTGGTGGTTAGTCGACTACTCCTGGAGCAGTCGACTGGTATGGCTGGAAATTTGAACGTTAAGCTGTAACGGTCGATTTGAGTGGGATCAGTCGACTGGTGGCGAGTTTCTCAGCCTTAAGCACTATTTAAAGGGGCTTAGTTTTGGCTGAGAAGCTTGACGAATTTGGCTTTGGTTAAAGGCCAAATAGTAGTCTAAGAGCTCAGAAGTGAAGTTTGGTTTGTGGCGAGGTTTCTCCACCCACAAGGAGCTACACGAGCTAGCCGGAGGGCATCCGGGGAGTCATCCACCGACGGATCGGGATCGTCCACCTTACGGACAACCATGGAGTAGGAGCGTCATCTCTGAACCAAGTAAAGGTAATGTGTTAGCGGTTGTTTAATTGTGTTATTAGTGTTTCCGCTTGCGCATGCTAACATCGTAGGAAAAACGAATCTAGAAAAAGCTATTCACCCTCCCTCTAGCTTGACGGTCACGGTCCTAACAAGTGGTATCAGAGGGAAGACTCACTCATCTACGGACTAACCGCCGAGAGAGCAACAAGCTAGAGGAGATGATGATGGAAGAAAAGTTGGGTGATGATATCAACATCCTACCTCCATATGATCGCAAGGATTTTGACTATTGGAGGACAAGAACGAATACTTGGTTTGGAATGGATTGGGATTGCATGGTGGTGCTAGAAGACCCTTTCGAAATTCCAAGAGATAAGCATGGGAAAAAGCTTCGACCTAGATATTGGACCAAGGAGCAACAAACCCAATCAAAGGCAAATGAGAAGGTAATTGGTATATTACTTGATGTTTTGCCTAATGATGACTTGAGTGGTGTAGGTGAGTACAAAAATGCATATGAGTTATGGAACAAGATGGGAAAATTTCATAAGAACCCTACACAAGCTCAAATAGTGGAAAAGCCAAAAGAAATGAGCTCAATGGCTCAAGAGGAGGAAAAAGAAGAAAATCCATCCATCTCATCAAGTGAAGTGGCACTAGAGAGCGAAAGGTTATCTACTTCATCAAGGGAAGAAGAAAAGGTCTTCACTTCAAGAATTGAGGGGGAGGATGTTAGTGATATGAGAGAAGTGTCCTAAGGCGATCGCCTTATGATTGTAAACATTTATTTTAATAAATGATAATTCACTATTTGAGTATACATGTTTGTATTTGATTGGGATCTTAAACTCATCTACTGAATGTCCGCAATACAACTCACAGCATAAGAGAATTTGTGATGGGATCACAACTAGTGATTATCTCTAAATGTGCAAATGTGAAGTATTGAAAATATCCCTAGTCGATGAATTGATAAATACGGACACTATTAATTCTGTTGAGACTAGCATGAGTTATTCTCTAATCAGCTGGTTCTCACTGGCTGGTGACATTAGGATGTCCGGAGATAAACATGGATGCTAGTTAAGGGAACTAGTTCATTGGAGTGACTAGCTGTAAGACTTCATATGGTTATCTATATAGATATGTCAATGAAGTTCTTACTGCGGCTTAAGTGCGATGTTCCTTTGACTTGCGGTGTTCAAGTCATCTTGGTCATGAAGACTTATACTTTAACATCTTAAGCAAGCATCTCCAAGGAGGTGTGGACCCAGGATGATTGGGTATAAGCCGAAGTGCCCGAAGATGTTTGAACAGCCTACAAAGGATTCACCACTCTTGCGAGGAGATGTATACCCAGGCCTATCGTCGGATTGTTACTCAAAACCTCTGGCCAGAGTATATCATGTTTGGAGTGCGAGTCTCTAAAATACATGAGAGTAATTAGAAATACAAAGGACGAGAAAGACATTACTTGGGCTAGGTGTGACGTAGTCAGCCTAGTGGGGACTGACACAAATAGACCGTGTCCTGAACCAAGTGGGTATAAGATGGTGAAGGGAATGAGGAACGATTCATTAGAGCTGCTGAAGGGTTTCAGAATAATTTCTTCTGGGGTCAAACCGTTGATCTTTCGATTAATTGGGGATCATGATGTACTACTAGGTGCCACTCATGATCGTTCTATAATTAGTTGATTATAGACGGCCAACATAAATCGAAAGCCTATTTAGTCACACGCACTACGAGTAATCCGAGGGATTTAAAACGAGTTGAAAATTAGATTTTCCAATCAAGAGAAATAAGTCGAATCTGAATTTATCAGAGGCACAATGGAAGCTAAAATGGCTAAGTCTTTTGAAGGCTTATTGGGCGAATTAAATGAGTTTAATTCGCGAACGGTTCGGGTTGGTTTGGCCGGCCAAAGAGGGTGCTAAACCTCCTTGAAGTGGCCGGCCACCTATTGGGGAGAAAACCAATTAATTTTGGTTTAATTAATAAAGTAAATCTAGCGCGATTTATTTTATAAATTATGGATAAATAAATTTGTATAAAGAAATTTATATAAATAAATTTATAGAAATTTATTTTTTTTATGGAAGTTAAAATAATCCATGAATTGGTTTATTTTAATTTTATAAAATCAATTATGAATTGATTTTTCCATAATAAGAAAGTTTATAAATTTCTTATAAAATTTATTCCATAATAAAAGGAGAGATTAATTAGTTTTATTATAAAGTTAGTTATAATAAAATTCATAAGAGAATTTATAGGATAAATTTCTTATGATAACTAATTAGTTTTATTATAAAGTTAGTTATAATAAACTTGGTTTAAACGGAATAATTCATAAGAGAATTTATAGGATAAATTTCTTATGATAACTAATTCCGTTAATTCCGTTAATTCCGTTAAGAGGGAGACTTGGCAAGGGAGATGCTACTATATAAAAGAACCAAAGGCAAGCCCTTAGTTCTAATCAAGTGATCAAGAGATTAGAAGCATCCTCTCCCTCTCTCTCTTATCTTCTCCTTCCTTCCTCTTCCCCTTAGGGCCGGCGCCCACCCTAGCCTTTCTAGGGCCGGCGCCCAACCTACACCCAAGCAAGGGTTGGCGTGAGCAAGGGTTGCCATGAGCCATCTACTTCAAGGAGAAGCCAACCAAGAGGAAGAAGAAGCGGATCACAACTCCTCTCTTCCCGGAATTTCGATTCCGTTACTTTGGTGGTTAGTTTCCTATCTTTTCTCTTGTTCTTCTAGTTGTGCCTTCCGAGAATCTAGTAGTTCTCGTCGGCACAAAACTCGTGACTTTGCGAAGTCATCCCGAAGAGAACTCGGCGTGGACGCGAATAGAGGCAAAGCTTCCAAGGGACGCTACGGTTGGATCTCGTCCCTTTCTTCGAGTTACGCGAGGTATAAAAGTAAATTAGTTTACTTTTCCGCAAACTTTTATTTTATGATTATGTCGATACACTATAAGGTTGCATGCTAGATACGAAGTTAAAATAATTTAGGAAATTATTTTATGCAAATTCTTCCGCTGCACGTAAAAATTTAAAATTTTACGAACTCGTATCCTTGTCGACATGCACTCGGTCCCAACAATGGTATCAGAGCCAGTTAGTGTTCGACTTAATCATATAATTATTTTGTGGAAAACTTTGTCATGATCTCAATTTCGAAAAAAATTTTCAATTATGGAAACTTTCAAATTATAATAAATTTTAGATTTAGGAATTTCAAAGTTTGGAAATCCTCATGAAATTTCGCAAACGTTTGAAATTTTTTAGTTTCTGAAATTTTATAATAATTGTGAAAACTTCCCATCTTTGGAAACTTTCCAATTTTGGAAATTTTTCTATTTCAGAAATTTTCCAATTTTGGAAATATGTAAGTTTCCTTTGTACCAGAAACTCACAATTATTCTGAAAACCTATTTTTGAAATCTCGCAATTTTGGGCACTTTCTTTTAAGAAAGTCTAGACAAATTCATGGACAGTTAATTGACAATTAAATTTGAATTGGTTTTTAAATTGACAACAAAATTCTTTATTTTGGATTGAGCCTCGGGGAGCCGTCCAATTTAAAGTTAGTTGTTGTAATTTAATTTCCCAATTTTTAATTGAAATTGTCATGTTTGATTTGGATTGAGCCTCGGGGAGCCGTCCAATTGGATTTACAACACATTACTTTTCTTTGGGTATCTGAGCCTCGGGGAGCCACCCTTAGAAAACAATTTGTTGTAATTAATTAAATCCATGAATAAAATATGTTTGAAGAGGTGATGCTCTTATATATTGTTGTCTCCAAAATTAATTAGGAAAATGGTTTCCTATAGAGTTTTCTTAAATGAGATTTTCATGAAAATAATATGTAGTTGAATTAAGGGATTTGTCTCTTAATTTAATAAGATTTGATTTAGAGAAATCAAAGTCTTGAACATATTATTTTCGAAATTAATTATGACAATTTAGGAAATTGTTTCCCAAAACAATTCCTTTAATTAAGTATGAAATTGGAATTAGGAAATCCGGTTCCTAATTCAATTAATGAGACTTGATAACTTAAGTCACATACATACTTAATTAAGAAAATCGTTAGTCATGAAATAATTTTATGTCATGAATGTGCTTAGAAAAGAAAGGATGAGACCCAAAACCCCTTACAAAATATTAAGGCCAACACCTTCCATTAATATGGTTAGAATCGGAGTTTTGTTTCTCGTTTGGGTTGATGGACACATTCATGCCCGACTTGAACCTCAACATGTTCAAACCATGGAATTAGTTTATGAATAATATAGTTGAAGTCAGAGGTCAATCATTAGTTTTGGTTGTTGGACACATCCAAGCCTGACTAAGCGGTTGAATGAGCTCCAACCATATTAAAACTATTTCTTGATTAATGGGTCAGCCTTAAGCTTGGAGCATCGATTTGTTGTGCCACAGCCAAGGTCGATGTAAAGAGAGGTGCAGTTGGGTGCTATATATAATGATGGATACTTGTTAATGAGTTAACAACCCAATGATATGCAAACATTCAATTAGTTGATAGCATAAAGTGATAGTTACATATATGTGATGTGTAATCGGTATAATTACCTACCTTCATAGCTAAGAAAAACTTGATGGCCACAGCCATGGTTGTTCTTATCCATGGTTGGATATCAACCTATTTGGAGATGCTCCTATGATCTCCCGAATTGATAAAAAGGGTTATTCAATTTGAAAAATAAATAGGATTTTATTAATGTATGTTGATACATTCTTTATCATTCTTCTCACATAATCTCAATTTGTGTTTCTAGGTTAATCACTCAATCATGTCTTCTCTGAATTTGCGTTCCATTTTGGACACCAATAAACTGACTGGGCCAAACTTCATGGACTGGCTTCGAAACCTGAGGATAGTCCTCAAGGCAGAGAAGCTTGCTTATGTCCTTGAAGATCAACTTCCTAACCAACCTCCTGAAGGTGCAACTCCAGACCAGCTAGTGGCCTATCAGAAACATGTGACCGATTCTGAACTTGCGAGTTGCATCATGCTAGCCTCTATGATACCTGAGCTGCAAAAGCAGCATGAGCATATGGATGCTTATACCATCATCTTCCATCTTCATGAGTTGTTTGAAGAGCAGGCGAGATCCGAAAGGTTCGAAGTCTCCAGACTCCTCTTCAACACTAAGATGCAGGAAGGCACTTCTGCCTCGCAGTTTGTGCTAAAGATGTTGGAGTACATTGAGCGACTGAACACACTCGGTTTTGCAATGGATCATGAATTAAGTATTGACTTAATTCTGAGTTGTTTGCCCAAAAGTTATTCACAATTTGTGATGAACTATCGGATGAACAAACTAGAGACCACCATTCCCGAGTTGCTCAACCTGCTGAAGACTGTGGAGCCTTCTGTAAAGCCGGATCAAAAGGCGGTACTGTTAGTTGGTTCCTCGAAGAAAGGTTCTAAGAGGAAGGCCAAAGAACAGAATAAAGGAAAGAAGAAAAAGGCTAAAAAGACTGAAAAGAAACCAAAAGGAACTTGCCATCATTGTGGCAAGGAGGGTCACTGGCGAAGAAACTGCAAGATTTATCTTGAGTCCATGAAGAATAAGGCATCCGATGCCCCATCCTCTTCAGGTATCTTCGTTATTGAATGTCACTCTATTTCCTCAAATACCTGGGTACTTGATACTGGGTGTAGCTCACATATATGTAATGACATACAGGGGCTAAGGAATAGAAGAAGACTCGTCAAAGGAGAAGCAAATCTGCGAGTTGGAAATGGAGCAAAGATTGCTGCTATTGCCATCGGAACATATTTGCTAAAGCTCCCTACTGGACTTGTCTTAGAATTGGATAATTGTTATTTTGTTCCTTCGTTAATAAAGAACATTGTATCTATTTCATGCTTGAATGAAAAGGGTTACCATTTAACTTTTAGTAACAATTGTTGTTACATAACTTTAAATGGCGTTCTTTATGGGACCGGAACATTGTGCAATGGTATCTACACGTTAGATTTATCCGGTGACATTTTCAATATCGAAGTTAGCAATAAACGTGCTCGAATAGATAATCGAATAGACTCCTACACTTGGCATTGCCGTCTTGGCCATGTAAGTAAGAAACGCATGACCGAATTACACCGATGTGGAATTCTGGAATCATTTGAACCCGGTTCATTTGATACATGCGAATCATGCTTAAAAGGCAAGATGACCAAATTACCCTTTTTCGGAAAAGGTAAACCAGTGGGAGAGTTGCTTGGTCTAATACATACGGATGTATGTGGACCAATGTCAACTCATGCACAAGGAGGCTATAGCTACTTCATCACCTTTATCGATGATCACTCAC
>JAGFNQ010002415.1:0-103847 GCA_024364735.1 Boesenbergia rotunda
TGTACAGTCCAGGAAATTAGCTCCTAGGAGCTTGTCCTTCTCAAGAACAGATCGTAGAGAGAGAGTGTTCGTGTTTGACATGGTAATCTACAACATAAAATGCAGAAAATAAATATCCACCATTGTATCATATTTTATTTATCATTTAACTAGGGCTTTAATTAAATGATGCTCCCACTGAATTATAGGGCTTTGGTAGAATCGAGTCATAGATGTGGTAAAACCACACTACTAGATCCACACCAACTAACTATAATTCTCGTAGGTCAAGATCCACATCATACTACGCCTTGAGTTAGCTTTGGCTAAATCGCCCAAGACTTAGTATGATCGGTAGGTACTAATTACCAATTACATCTCTATGCAACTCTTGTTTATAGGATCAAGAATTAACATTTATGAATAATCTTGAGTTAGCTTTGGCTAATCGCCCAAGACTATTGATAAATGCGATCTTGTCCTACCTTTCCAACTATTGGAGTATGCCTATAGTTAGGCTCGATCCAATTGAGCTAACTAGTTACTCAATCTAATTGAGCTCAATCTAACCCAAGCGTGATAGGCGGGACCAAGGTTGTCCCTCCCGCATCCCACCACGATTAAATGCATTGCTCTGCTTTGGCAGATTCAACAATCGCATATGATCGTGGTAGTGATGGGTATCAAGGCTCGTTAGGCATATACGAGTTGATTTCGATTTAGATCTAATCTAATCGATGATGTGCATCGTATTTAGGCATTTATTAAATCTAATTTAACCTAAATGTGTATTAGGTGCACATCAAGATGTGGTTCCCACATTACATGTGCATCACATACACTCATGTATATTCTATTCTATACTAACATGCATCACATACATATAAGCAAAAATAAAATATACAAGAAAATTAAAGTGTGATTAGTCATGACCCTACTAAGATCTTCTCAAGCCAATGAGAAGATCCTTTGGTCAACCTAGGGTCTAGGCAACAGCTTCTCCAAGCTCCTCCTTCCAGAACCCCATGTGTTGTCGGCTTGCTTCCCACGAGTCCGTCTTCTCCAGAATTTCCTTCATCTTCAATTTTGTACATTACAAAATTTATACTCGAGTTACATTCAAGTCTTAAACTAATTTTAACAGAAATAATAAATAAAAGGCCGACACGCAGGTCGCAATCACAATACAACACACACAACACAAATAACGGCACGCAGACCGTAATATGAATTACACACATATTTTAATCTAATTAAAATAGGGTCTTGGGCCATGACCATCACACTACTGTACA
This sequence comes from Boesenbergia rotunda, assembly GCA_024364735.1. NCBI lineage: Eukaryota > Viridiplantae > Streptophyta > Magnoliopsida > Zingiberales > Zingiberaceae > Boesenbergia > Boesenbergia rotunda. The sequence goes on from JAGFNQ010002415.1 coordinate 1,275, forward strand.
TAATTTAAAATTATGTATTTTACAGAAATTTATCCAATTTTTCTATGTATTTTACGAATTTTATGAGTCACAACTCCACGGTGGTCCCGTTAAGCGGGTTTCGGGCACAATCACGTGACAAGGCCCCTTGCGGGGTTAGGGGCGGCGCCCCTACTCACGAAATTAATTTCGTTAGTGTCGTATCGCGATCTAACAGTGCCTAACCCGCTGTCCCAAAATCTATTTGGGCGAAACTTGCCGTTTCGGAGAAGTTTTTCTCGGTGGTCGAAGTGTACAAGTGCTTCGCACTCGTTGCTTCGTCTCTACGAGAAAAATACTCATAAAATCCTAAAAATTAGAAAAATTACAGAATCATAAACTACACTAAATTTTGTATCCCATACAAAAAAATAAATACGTGCTTCGCATGTGGCTCTGATACCACTGTTGTGTTTTTCAGGCTGCGAAAACTGCCTTTTCGCGTCGCGGAAACCCCGAGAACCCAAAGCCATGGATCTCGTGCGAAGAAAAATTCCTAAACAAAAATCACGTATTCATTTCATGCTCAAAACTCGATCTACTCCTAGATCTAAAGAGGGATAAACCATTTTACCTTTGGTGCGTGCCCCGCTTAATCCCGTTCGCTCCTTTTGGATGTCGGATCTCTAGGACGTCAAGTGTCGTCCCTCTAGAAGTATCCACGCGAACAAAGTGGATGGAGGAAACCCTTTAGGTGTGCTAGCACCTTTCAAGGGTTCTGCCAAGGGGAGAAGAAGAAGAAGAGCACCAACACTTGGAGGAGGAAGAAGAGAAGACACACAATGAGAAAAATGGAACCAACACTTGGTCTTTTCTCTCATTGTGGCCGGCCACATAATGGCCATTAATGGCCATTAAGTGGCCTGCCATAACCCCCTTTCAATTTGAATTCAAATTCAAATGGGGGGTTACAACCTTTGGAGATGATGTGGAGCATCATCATTGGTCAAATACCAAGCCAAGTCATCACTTGGTCAAGTCAAGGTGAGGTGGCCTTTTGGTCAAGTCAAACTTGACCATTAATCTTCCTTGATGAGGTGGCATCCACACTTAATGCTCTTGATGATGTGGAGCATCATCAATGGTTGGCTCCATGCCAATTCATCACCATGATGTGGCATTAAGACAAGTCTAACTTGAGGTGGATTTGGGTCAAGTCAAACTTGCCTTTTATGGACTTTCCATATTTAGTCAAGTCAAACTTGACTCCATTTCTTCTCCCATGTCAAGTCTAACTTGAAGTGGAACCAAGTCAAGTCAAACCTGATTTGGATTTGGGTCAAGTCAAACTTGCCTTTTATGGACGTTCCATATTTAGGCAAGTCAAACTTGACTTCATTTTTTTTCCATCTATTTGTTCTTTGCGTGTGACCCTATAGGTTCTTGTAACGTTGGCAATGCTTCTAACCTCTTAGAAACATAAGCAATGAGCGGTATCTAGCAACACATCATTGCAACCCAAGTTACAAGAATGTTGAGATCCAACATCACCAATGTGACTACTAATTATGACTTTCATAATATGTGACAATGTCCTTCTATCGTCGATATCTAGATTGATCTTCTATGAAGCATAGACCGTGTCATCCTCCAATCAATCTATGTGTCTTGAACTCCAAGTAGACTCACTATAATCAAATAAGCTCAATATCTCATATTGCCTTATTTGGGCATGGCCATGCACTTAGTGATCTCACTCTATCAAGACTATGATATCTCTCCCGTCATATAGGAGGGATAGATCCCATCTACATCACTCATATCCCTCCGCATAATTTGTTACATACCCAGTAATCACCTTTATAGTCCACCCAGTTACGGGTGACGTTTGACGAAACCAAAGTACATAACTCCTTATGTAGGGAACTATGGTGACTTCAGGTCTAAGGACTAATAGTCATACTAATAGTCACATGAGAAAGTATATGACACTCATATAACGATCCATGATACTTTCTCATGGTGGGTCATTCAGTATACATTCTCCAATGCATACTCATGTGCCAACTTGATATCTCATATCCATGACTTGTGAGATCAAGTCATCGTGTTGACCTATATGCTAGTCTCTATGCATTAACATTGTCCCTGAATATTAATACTTGACTAGGAATAATTAAGAGTAGTGTTCTCTATATTATCTCACTATCGATTCAACCAATCGATTGATATAGATATGAACCTACTACCAAGGACGTTATTACACTTAATTATTTGGCACCAATACAAGTAAGTATAATAACCATAATCAAATGCCTTTATATATATATATGAAATATGATACAATGAGTCCATACAACAACCATCACATGATTGGCTCTAGGGCTCTCACTAACATACATAACCTCATCACTTGGCTTGAAGGTGGAGGTACTGAAAAATTTAGATTTTGGCTTACATTGTTTAAGGTCATTTGCTTCACCAGGGAAGTAAGCTCCATCAAAGAACTCTTAATCTCCTTTTGCTCATTGGAAACCATCTGGACCTCATTAACTCATCTAGTGGACAAAGCTTTACTCCCAAATTGTTGTGAATTTTTTGCCATATTTGAAATTAACTCTCTAGCCTGGTCTGGTGTTTTGTTCACTAAGGCTCCTCCAGCTGTAGCATCGATCATAATCCTATCCATCTGGAGTAGACCTTCATAGAAGTACTGGATGAAGAGCTGCTCACTGATCTGGTGCTGTGGGCAACTAGAGCATAACTTGTTAAATCTTTCCCAATAATCATAAAGAGTCTCTCCCACTACTTGCTGAATGCCACAAATACTCTTTCTGATAATTGTTGTTCTGGAGGCTGGGAAATACTTCTCCAAAAATGCTTTCTTCATGGAAATCCAACTAGAAACATGTCTTGTAGGCAGATAATAGAACCAATCCTTAGCTGCTCCAGTCAGAGAAAATGGAAATGCTCTCAACTTGATATCCTCTTCTAAAATCCCCTGAGGCTTCATGGTGGAGTAGACTATGTGAAATTCATGCAAGTGTCTGTTTGGATCCTCTCCAGATTGACCTTGAAACTTGGGCAATAAATGGATAAGTCCTGATCTCAGCTCAGTCACTAGTAAGCTCTGGGTAAGCAATACATGAGTACTTGAAAGCATCATCAGGTGCTGCAAGTTCTTTCATGGTTTTCTAGTGGTCTGCCATAGGATTGCCTGAATGAGTGGAAATGGACTGGGTAGGAATAATATCAATAGCCTCTAAAATTCTGATTTGGTTCCTCCTTGCTCTGAAAGTCCTCTCTATTTCAGGATCAAATTCCTCAAGATTACCACCTGCAGTCTTGGTCATACAACAAACATAAATTGTAGCAAATGTATATAGGAAAATGAAACAAGTAAAATAGATCACAAGATATGGAAATAAGCACACAAGATAAAATCAAACAAACTCAACTAGTTGTTCCCCGGCAACGACGCCAAAAATATGATGGCAGCCCAATACTAGTGTCACGATGAGCCTCAAAGTTAGATATTTATAAACTGAAAACTCTTGGCTAACAAAGTTAAAATATAGTATAGGGGCCTCAGGTCGTATTTTCCAAGGACTAGTTTAAGATGTTTGATTCAAGCTTGGATTTGTTTGTCGTCAAATGTTTTGGGTTTTCAAATTGGAATGGGGGTTTTGTTTTGCAATCAAGAATGAGAGTATAGTTTGAAATGAAATTGGCTAAAGCAGGGATTAATCTAGTAACTTGTAAAAACCTAACATAACAAAGACAAGCAATTCGATAGGAAATTATGGAATTGAAGAACTAAACTAGCTTCAAGGACAAGCAAACAATAAATCTGTAGCTAAGTTGTAGAAATTAAATGGAATTCACGCAATACAAATTGAATGCTTAAAAACAGGGTTGAATTGTAGCTGTGGTTACCTGATCGGTCGGCTGACCGATCAGATACAAGCCTGATCGGACTGGTGACCGATTAGGTGCTGCCTGGATCGATCGAACGACCGATCAGTAGCTGAAATGCGATCTGATACAGAATTAAGCTACGGAAGAACAGAATTCAGAAAGGAAAATTAACAACAACTAAACATCAAACCCTTCCCTTAGTTCGAATCCTTCTTGCTGTCACACCCCCTAGCTCAACAAATCGGCAGAAATTTAACCTTCGCGATCAATCCAGCTTCAGATTTGCCTTCAGCCGAAACATTCTTCCGATCTCCTCGTACTTGTTGTGTAGGATTGCGATGATAGCTCAGGAACCTTCAGAACAACTCAGAGAACCCCTCCGACTTGCTCCGATTGATGAAGAATGGAGTACAAGTATGGATCGATCAGAAAATGGCAGAACATTGGCAAAACCCTCACCTAGCTCTTCTCAGCGACAAATTGATCTGAAAACCTCACGGAGATGCGATCCCAATGATCTAGGAACTCAAACCAAGCTCGGATCCGATGTGGCCATGCAATCGGAGAAGAAAACATGAAGGAAATTGATGAACAGATGAAGAACAACGAAGAGAACTGACGAAGATGCGACGATGAGCTCAGCGGAGGGGAATTTTGTTTTAACTGATCTTTTTGAATTTGAACGGCTGTGATTGTTCCGGCCTCATCCGACGGTCAGATCTTCTCAGATTTGAACCAAAGTTTCCAGATCTTGATCAAGGGCTCTGATCTACTCCTCCTTAGCTCGGATCAATTAGATCTGCGGCGGATGGCTCTGATCTTCCCTTCCCTTGCTTGGATGGTTGAAACTCCTTTAAGCTTGATCCAATGGTCAGATGTGATCTGATTTGGTTCAAACTTTCAGATCATGATCTGGGGTCATGATTAACTCTATCCTGAACTCGGATTGATCAGAAGCTCACAGATGGCTCAGATCTACTTGTTCCTTGATCGGACGACCCATATTGATTCAATGCTTGATCGCCTTGATCCGAGTCTAATTCTGACTCAAACTTGATCCAACTTGACCTAGGTCCATGATCCTTCAAAGCCTATAAAACCAAATTCGAATTAGATATCAAAGCATCTCAAATATGCAAAGATTTGCAATAAAAGCCAAAATAAACTTAATCCATGGATCCTAGTGTAAATCCAAGATTAAGCATGTAAAAATGGATTAAAACATAGATTCTAGAGCCTAAATTAACTAACAAAATGGTAATTATCAGCCCAGCAATGGATCTAAACCCGATCCATTAATTAAGATCCATTCCACTAAAGGATCTTAATTGAACTTCCTTACCAACCCCCATATTTTCAAATGGGCTCCACATATTTCGAGTCGTCCATCTCCCCGTGTTTAAGATCTCGAATATTCATTAATTAATTTAAATTACTGACAATTCAAATTAATTAACCTCTGGATCCTTGACTAGTACCACTCGACCTTATCATCATGCTGGATCAAATCCACCTACAGGGTTTAGCATGATGAACCTTTCGAGCTCATCAAGAGGGCATCATCAACCTGAATCACCACGACACGAATTCCGTCATAATCAACAACACATCATATTATTAATATTATCTCCCAACTTACCGGGCCTATCGATCTAACAGAATAGATCTCGCCCATTGGCAAATCAAAGAAATAATAGTTAATAATATATGCCCGTTATTATATCGGGATTAAGGGATCGTACTCCATAATATAATCTTGAGGTCCTATCCAATTATTGAGTCAGTACAAATTAGATAACCTCAGGTTTTGATCCTGCTCAATGTACTCAAAGCAAACTAGTGTAATTCTATGGTCAAGAACAATCACACCTAATTACACTACAACCATCCCGATGGGTTTCCCAATTCCATCTCGGTTGTGGGCCTCTATTTATATTAAACAAGGAACTGATAATATGATCTTCCGTGTGGCACCACACACCATGTTATCTACAATGCAAACTAATTGGGCTTTATGCATGTATTAATGTAAATAGGCACCTAGTGTAGTTGTAATTCTCTTTTCAAAATGATGATGTTAATATAAAGAAGTCATGTCTTTCAGTATACACATCTTACATCATATTCATTATCCTCCGATTCGGAAGAATCAAGCGCCTCAATGGATAGTGATCAAGACGTGTATATGATAAGAAAGATGAGGAAAGCATTTAAAAGTTTTTCTTCTAATAAATCTCATGGTAGGAAAAGTTCAAGAAGCAAGAATAGGACAAGAAAGATCATATGCTACAATTGTCACGAGGAAGGACACATAAGGGATGATTGTCCCCTATTGAAGAAGAAGGTAGAGAAAAAGAAGGAAGAAAAGAAGAAAACAAAAGAAAAGAGCAAGAAGGTTCAAAATTTAAAGGCAACATGGGATGATCCTTTATCATCGGAAGAGGAAGAATACCATGTGTCCCATTTTACCTTAATGGAAATTAATGACATAGCCTCTACCTCATCCGAAAATGAAAAGAACTCAAGTGAAGATGAAGAAGGGAGCTCCAGTGAAGGGGGACGCCAATCTTTGGATTCGGACGTCTCGGTAAGTTAGGTATACAATCTACCTACAACCACTTTAGTTAAAAATATTTCTAGCACTAATGATGATTTATTTAAGGTTAGAAAGAAAATTAAATATTTAAAAAATGATATTTGCATGTTTAATGAAAAACTAGAATCCATGACACTTAAGAATGATATGCATGCTTCCTTTAGAACAAATTCAAATGTTTCTTTCTTAGAAGAGGAAAATATGAACTTGAGGGAAAAGGTAAATTACCTTAATAAAACCCTTAGGAAGTTTGAATTTGGCTCCAACATTCTAGACATGATCGTTGGGAGCCAAAGAGCAACCTTCAAGAAAATCAGGCTAGGGTATGATCAACCAAATCATGAAAAGGCCTATCATTGCTTGCTTGTTAGAGGACAATAAAACACTAAGACCCTATCTAGAAAATAAATCCCTAAGGAATATTTGGATAACCCAATTAGAAAGAATCTCTATTGGGTGCCAAAGTCATTCCTCAAAGGTTAGAGGATTTAGGGTTAGTCAACCATGAACACTAAGATTCAAATTTTTGAAAAATGGTTGACTTGAGACCTTAAGGGGGAGCACTTAGCCAAATAGAAATTCATGATCAAATGGGCTAAGTAGGAATTACCTTTATTACATCTCATAATGACTTGATTTATGATTTTATTTATGTATATGAGATGTTAAGATGATACATATAACTCACTTGTATGACATTTTGATGAGTTATTAGATGTATCATTTTAGTAATAATAGATCAACTATGGAGAAAGTAAATATTTAGTTAAAGGACATCATGCCCATAGATCATAGTTGGATATTTCAATTATTTTGAAAATAATTCTATGTTTTAATTGCTAATGTATTGATTTAAAAAACATATGGTTTCAAAACTAGATTTCAAAGTTGATACAAACTTAAGTGTTTCTAAAGTTTTGGTTAAGAATTCAAAAATACTTTGATTTTTTATGCAATCTTATTTTCCCTTATTGAAGAATAGTTCAAAAAATATGTTTGTAAAATTTTATGATTTTTTAGAATTTTTTATGCGTTTCTGAAATTTAGCTCAAAAGGCTAAAATTCGGATCAGAAATGTGCCAGTCGACTGGTGGGGACACCAATCGTCTGATCTTACTGTTCCTTGGAATAAAGGGTAGTCTCGTCAAGGTTAGTCGACTGATAACTATCTCAATCAACTGGTATCCCAAATTTTTAATTTCTACTTGTTTTCATAACTTAAATCCTTGTTTTACTTTGATGTCATAGGTTAGATTGATTAGTGTAATCTTTTTGATGGTGTCAAAAGGGGAGAATTGAAGGGTTTAAGTTAGAACTTATCTTATTTTTTCATGTTTATGCAAAAATTGAAAATCATGTGATAGGGAATAAGTTAAGGGGGAGGATACATGTCTATGCTTCTTATACTGTGTCTCAAATTTTCAAATTGTTATTTTTGTGCCTAACTTAAATATATTGCCAGATATTAAAAAGGAGGAGATTATTGCTTCAATCAATTCAGGTTTGATCGGATAGATCATAGATTTTGATGTGTGTGTCAATATGATTAAGTTATGTTTTCATATTGGTTTGATGTGTATTTGAGTTATGCAGGACTTAGTGGAACACACATGAGGAGCTTGGTGCGGCCAAGGTTGGAACTCGCATGGGAGATGTTAATCTGGTGCTCGGGTTCTTGAGTCAGTGAAGGATGGCGCATCCGAGGGACTGCTGGACGAGGAGCAATGGAGTGGAGCCAAGAGAAGCAGACTTCAAGGCATACGCGAAAGATGACATCAGGATGAGTAGAGGGCTTGGATGGATCCGAGGGACAAGACCCAAAGGGAAGAGAGCTTCAAAAGGTGACTCCGAAGAGGATGAGTGTGAGTATGTAACAAGAGTAGTCGACTGGTAGGGACACCAGTTGACTGATCTTTCTGTAAGGTCGAATAGTAGGTATCAATCGATTGCTCTGGGAGCCTGTCGACTGGTCTGTTTGAAAACTAGTCGTTTGGCTAGCCATTGGCTAAGCATCAGTCTACTGGGGTTGAGGCCAGTCAATTGGTGTCGAGGCTGAGCTGTTTTGTTAATAATTCTCTCCTCTATTTAAGGGGAAGGTTTGGGGCATGAAGAGGTTACGAATTGTGAATGAAAAATCTTTTACTGAGTGCCCAAAACTTCCAAAGCCTACTCTCTTCCTCAAACTCTAAGTCTCATCTTGTAAAAGAGGAAGGGATCATCTTGTAAGAGTTTCTCCACCTTCAAGCTTGATTGAAAAAGAGAAGAGCATAGTGGAGCTTGATTGTGTAGGTATGGATCCTTGGATTAGTTACCTCAAGGAGGTGATGACCAAGTAAATCAACGGAGTTAACATTGTCTTAATTATTATTATTTTTGTCTATATTTTTTTTTGCTTTGGCTATCATTTTGTAAACAAAATCCAAGAGAAGCTATTCATCCTCCCCCCCCCCTCATCTAGTCAAACTCAAAGGTCTCAACATCTATTGTAGAGTGTCTCAAGCTTCCTACACAACCACATCCCCAACCATACAAGGTTGGATGGATAAATAACACATATATTCTGGTAACACAAAGTTGTCTTATTTCCCTTTCTTATGAAAAGTATAGTGACTTTATTTGGTTCGACATTATCCCTATGAAAGTAATTCATATACTTCTTTGGAGACATTGGCTATATGATTGAGATGTGCATCATTATGGCAAGGAGAGCACATACACTTTTATATTCAACAACAAGAAATTGTTATTGAAATCAATGCAGACGGATCAAATTGTTGGATCGAGAGTTGCGAGAGAGGGGGGGGTGAATGTCGCAATTCGTTCGGATTTAAAAAGAGTTAGTGCGCAGCGGAAATAAGACACAACAACAATGCTAACACGGTCGTTTTACTTGGTTCGGAGCCTGTGTCGACTCCTACTCCAAGGCCCACGGTCGTTGACCATTTTCTGCGGGCAATTCTATACGTTCGAGAAAGTTTACAATCAAAAGTATTACAGAATTAGCTTCGTAAACTTAAATGAATATTTCGTTACCGACGTCCGGTGTAGATCGGAGTATTGATGCAGCAGGACGTCGTCAGAGCTCGAGTTGGAAGTTTTCTGGAGCGTCTCGTGGAAGCAGAAGAGCGTATGAAAGTCGCAGTTATTGATGCTTCAAGAAGGAGGTCGAGGGCCCTTTATATAGGGCCTGGGGGCGCCCTGGTCGACGGGGGCGCCCCCCACGTGGCTTCCGATCCGGTGATCGCTTCGGTCAAGGCTGATCTCTTCATCTTCGGGATCAGCTTTGACCGGGGCGCCCCGAGCGCGCGGGGCGCCCGGGTTGACCGGTCAAAGCCTCATCCTTTGGCTTCGCGAGGGCAGCTGATAGTCGGCGTGGCACTGGGGGCGCCCGCGACACGCGGGGCGCCCGATGCGCGCGGGGCGCCCGAAACATCCGGGGCGCCCCCAAATGTGCTACTGTCGGGGCGTTTACTTGCTCTGCTGACTTTGGGTTGACTCTGGGGCACCCGAAACATCCGGGGCGCCCTGCTCAGCTACTGCCTCACTCCTTTGAGGCTCTCTGAGCTGCAGAAACACAGTCCTTCGGTCCTGCATCCAGGGTTAGTCCAAAACAGCAATTAATAAGTTAATTTTACACAGCCTTGGCTGTCTTGGTTCTGACTTTGGGTCTCCAAAATGGAGCCCTAGGTCGAACCGACGCCTAATGTTCCCTCAAGGGGAACGCGTCCTCACCTACTCCTCTCGGGAGAATTTACCTGCTGCCAACCGGATCCTCCAGTTGGACTTTCGCCCGGCAGCCCTTCGCCAGGACTTGGTTTTCGCCTAGCAGCCCTTCGCCAGGACTTGGTTTTCGCCTAGCAGCCCTTCGCCAGGACTTGGTTTTCGCCTAGCAGCCCTTCGCCAGGACTTGGTTTTCGCCCAGCAGCCCTTCGCCAGGACTTGGTTTTCGCCCAGCATCCCTTCGCCAGGACTTGAGTTCCTGAGAGCCCATCGTCAGGTGCCTAGCATCCCTTCGCTAGGACTTGGTTTCCTGCACTCTCAAGCAGCATTGTTAGACAACAAATAACCCTTAACTTTGAATCCTTTGCCAATATCAAAACAAGGTTCGATCTGGTGCTTCCTGCACCAACACAAATGAAATACAATTAAGAGAAGAAAAATAATTATATTAATAGTGAGAATTCTCTTCTTATTTTGACCAACATGAGAGTAAAAGAAAAGTTCTACTATATATATATATATGTGTGTGTGTGTGTGTGTGTGTTTCTACCCCGGTTAATTTTGATGTGATCAACCAAGTTAGGTTAAGTCCTATTATGGTTTTAATCCCTCTATCTAAGTGTGCAGGAACTTAGAAGTGGAGGAAGTCGAGCGTATCACGCAGTGGACGAGAAGGATTGCACGGGGAAATGAACCAACAGGCTCGGTACATTCAAGGGACGCAGAACCTGTGGAAGAGCACGCCGGTGGGGCGAGAAGGACGTGCACGATATTCGAGGGATGAGAAGCTGGAAGGAAGGACGCTCGAGGGGCAAGAGGCCGGAGTCAGGTTTGGGTGAGCCTAACTCTGGTTGGCCAGAAATCACCTAAGAAGACCCGCTGGAGATTAGTCAGTGAGCTGCTGACCAAACCTGACTCAGGCGCCCATATGCATAGGGGAGCCTGAGCACTCGGGAACCCCTGTGCATACAGGCGCCCGAGAGCCTATTCTATTCACCCAGCTAGCCTTTTGCGATCGTTGCATACCAAATAATGCACAAGCCATACGTCAGACGCCCAAAACCACTCGAGCGCCCCTATAGTGTCACGTCAGCAAATGGATAGAATTGATCGGTGCTATAAATAGGCCTCCAGAGCTCAGTTCCAAACCATCAATCAACTAAAACAAATTCTTTCTTATTTTCTAGCTTCCTGTGCTTCAAAATTTATAAAAGGTTTCTTCACCAGAAGAAGATTTTGATAGTGAGCTTTAACTGTCTTGGATTAGCAACCACCTAGGTTGTAACGAAGTAAATTTCTGTGTCTTAGCCTTTTACTAGTTTAATTAGTTTATGTTCATTTTATTTTATTATTTCAACTAATCTGAATTCTTTGTGGGCCGCACAAAAGATCTATTTTATTTTACAGCGGCAATTCACCCCCTCTTGCTGGTCCACCTCGATCTGATAAGTGGTATCTAAGTCAGGATACCGTAGAAGGACTAACCGTCAACTGTAGTAAAATCTAAAAAATGGTTGGACCAGTGATCTACCCGCCGAAGATTGAGGGGGAGCTCACAGCATGAAAAAGAAAAATGAAGGTATTTTTTACTACTGATTACGAATTATTACTAACAATGAAAAATGAATTTTCAACTCCAAAAGATTACGAAGGAAAAATCAAGGAACCTGACTCCTGGAACAAAAAGGAACAAGCAGACACGATATCAAATGGAAAGGCAAAATTCCATCTGCTGACTATCCTCGCCGAACAAGATGTCAATCGAATAAGGAAGTACAACTCGACAAAGGAACTTGGGAAAAAGTTTCTGGAATTGGACGAAGGCACCTGAGAGACAAAATTGGCATGACGAGACATCCTACAAAGCCAGCATACTAACCTCTGAATGGAAGACGGTCAATCAGTTGCACCGATTGCACGCCAAGGTAAAATAGCTAATCAAGAACCTTGAGAACCTCGGGGAAAAGGTATCAAATCGCGACGCTCAACCGTATGCGCTGAATGCTTTCCTGAGAACCCTGGATTGAACCTCAGTAATCAACACATATTTTATTTCAAAAGACCATAAGGTAAGTGTTAGTGATATGAGAGAAGTGTCCTAAGGCAATCACCTTATGATTGTAAACATTTATTTTAATAAATGAAAATTCACTATTTGAGTATACATATTTGTGTATTTGATTGGGATCTTAAACTCATCTACTGAATGTCCGCAATACAATTCACAGCATAAGAGAATTTGTGATGGGATCACAACTAGAGATTATCTCTACATGTGCAATTGTGAAGTATTGAAAATATCCCTAGTCGATGAATTGATAAAAACGGACACTATCAATTCTGTTGAGACTAGCATAGGTTATTCTCTAATCAGCTGATTCTCACTGGCTGGTGACATTGGGATGTCCGGAGATAAACATGGATGCTAGTTAAGGGAACTAGTTCATTGGAGTGACTGACTGTAAAACTTCACATGGTAATCTATACATAGATAGGTCAGTGAAGTTCTTACCGCAGCTTAAGTGCGATGTTCCTTTGACTTGCGGTGTTCAAGTCATCTTGGTCATGGAGACTTATACTTTAACATCTTAAGCAAGCATCTCCAAGGAGGTGTGGACCCAGGATGGTTGGGTATAAGCCGAAGTGCCCGAAGATGTTTGAACAGCCTACAAAGGATTCACCACTCCTTGCGAGGAGATGTATACCCAGGCCTATCGTTGGATTGTTACTCAAAGCCTCTGGCCAGAGCATATCATGTTTAAAGTATGAGTCTCGTAAATACATGAGAGTAATTAGAAATCCAATGGACGAGAAAGACACTACTTGGGCTAGGTGTGACGTAGTCAGCCTAGTGGGGACTGACACACACAGACCATGTCCTGAACCAAGTGGGTATAAGATGGTGAAGGGAATGAGGCACGATTCATTAGAGCTGCTGAAGGGTTTCAGAATTATTTCTGAGGTCAACCGTTGATCTTTCGATTAATTGGGGATCATGATGTACTACTAGGTGCCACTCATGATCATTCTATAATTGATGAATTATAGACGGCCAACATAAATCGAAAGCCTATTTAGTCACACGCACTACGAGTAATCCGAGGGATTTAAAACGAGTTGAAAATTAGATTTTCCAATCAAGAGAAATAAGTCGAATCTAAATTAATCAGAGGCGCAACGGAAGCTTAAAATGGCTAAGTCTTTTCAAGGCTTGTTGGGTGAATTAAATGAGTTTAATTCGCGAAGGTCTTGGCTTGGTGTGGCCGGCCAAAGAGGGTGCCCACCCTCTTTGGTTTGGCCGGCCACCACAAGGAGAGAAAACCAATTAATTTGGTTTAAATTATAAAATAAATCAAGCGCGATTTATTTTATAAAATTATGGATAAATAAATTTGTTTTCATGGAAATCAAAATAAACTTTAAATGGTTTATTTTTATTTTATAAAATCAATTATGAATTGATTTTTCCATGATAAGAAAAATTTATATAATAAATTTATTCTTTTTATGGAAATTAAAATGAACCATGGATTGGTTTATTTTATTTTATAAAATCAATTATGAATTGATTTTTCCATGATAAAAAAAAATTTATATAAAAAATTTATTCTTTTTATGGAGATTAAAATAAACTTTAAATGGTTTACTTTTATTCTATAAAATCAATTATGAATTGAGTTTTCCATGATGAGAAAATTTATATGATAAATTTTATGAAAATTTATTCCATAATAAAAAAGAGAGATGTATTTGTTTTATTATAAAATTAGTTTTATTATAAAATTAGTTATAATAAAACTTGGCATAACGGAATAATTAATAAGAAAATTTATAAGATAAATTTCTTATGAAAATTTATTCCGTTAAAGGGGAGACATGGCAAGGGAGAGGCTACTATATAAAGGAACCAAGGCTAGGCTTGAATTCCTCAATTGAGTTATCAAGAGATTAGTAGCTCCCTCTCTCTCTCTCTAGGGCCGGCTCTCTCTCCTCCCCTAGGGCTGGCGCACATCCCAAGGGTGGCCGAGAGCTTCATCCGCCAAGAAGGTGCCGAAGAAGAAGAAACGGATCGCGACTCCTTCTTTCCTTTCCTGGAATTTTGATTCCGTTACTTGGTGGTTAGTTTCCTTTCTTCTCTCTTGATCTTCTAGTTGTGCCTTTTGAGAATCTAGTAGTTCTCATCGGCACAAAACTCGTGACTTTGCGAAGTCATCCCGAAGAGAACTCGGCGTGGACGCGAATAGAGGCGGAGCTTCCAAGGGACGCTACGGTTGGATCTCTTCCCTTTCTTCGAGTTACGCGAGGTACAAAGTAAATTAGTTTACTTTTCCACAAAATTTTAATTTATGATCATGTCCACACATCATAAGGTCGCATGCTAGATACGTGGTTAAAAATAATTTGAGAAATTATTTATACTAATTCTTCCGCTGCACGTAAATATTTTAAAATTTACGAACCCGTGTCCTTGTGAACATGCACCCGGTCCCAACAGTAAGTACTCTAGAACAACTATTTTCGATTTTAGAACTTCACGAATCTCGGTGTGTAGGGAAGAGTAGGAAAATGGACAACGTCGCTCTGAACACGAGAAGAAAACCAGATCGAGGATGAGTCGTCAACGGACGATGAAAATACGACGGAGATGGTAAAAAACCTTAAAAGTTTTTTTAAAAGGGCTAATAAATTTTCTAGGTTTCAAGGTAAAAGACAATCTCCGAAGAAGCGTATAGTCCGATGCTATAACTGTAAAGAGGAGGGTCATCTAAAAGATTAATGTCCCAAACTCAAGAACCAGCCTAAGAAGAAGAAGACACTGAAAGCCACTTGGGACAAGACCTCGTCTAATGAATCAGAAGCTGAAGAATATACTTGACTTGCGCTGATTGCAAGTCATCAAGAGGAAAGCATTGAAGAAGGGGGAGCTACATCAGAAGAAAGCAGCGACGAAGGAGGAGTCCCTCTTTTCGAAAGTGACCCGGTAAGTGAGGTATGTTTTCTCCCTCACGATCAATTATACTCTGGTATAAAAATACTTCTTAAAGCTAATCTTAAATTAGAAAAAGAAAATCAAAAATTAAAAATAAAATTGACTAATACATGTTCTTCTGATAGTTCTGATAAACTGAAAAATGATGTTAATTTGAGAAATTTAGTTGAAAAATTAGAATTTGATATTGCATGTTTACGCCGAAAGAAAAATAGTTATCATGATAATCTGAACTGGTATATTAAAAATCACAGGGGTCAACTTAGAAAAGTATCCAAGAACTATATTCCTGCAAAATTTTAATTAACCCCGTAGATAGAAACTTATTTTGGGTTCCTAATCTTGGGATATAGCTTGGCGGGTTTCCTAAGCGAATACGGGGTCATCCATGAGATACCTCTCCATATCTATGGATTAAAATTTAATCCGAATGGAGACCTATCTCCCAAACGACCGTCTCGTTGTCATACTAATTGGTTTGAGTTACAACTTAGCCAAACTTGATAGTTAAACCTTGTAACTTTCCTAACCATTTGGTAACGGAAAAGACGACAAGCGGATCACCGATTTTTGTGTTTATGATCGGGGTCCATGACAATTAATTATCATACTTAATTATCAAATAATTAAGAGCAAGTTAACTAATTAAAACCACATGAAATAATCGAAAAAACAAAGGAACCGTAAGAGAAGGTATACCTCTCGTTACCTCGCGATCTTCTATTGTATAACCCTTCCCTCTTGGACGTCGTGTGGGCGATGATCTACCAAGAACCGGAATCACCAAGGGCCTCCAATCAATCCTCTTTCTTCCTCCTCTTCAATGCGCCAAACAAACCATAGAACCTAGGGTTTGCGCCGACCATCCAAGAAAGAAGAAGATGATCGAAGGAGAAGGGAAGAAGAGCTCATCTCCCTCACAACCACCCTAACCAAACTCTCCTTCTTCTTCCTATCTCACGGCACCAAGCACGCAAGGAAGAAGATGTAGCCACCACCCTCTTCTCTTCCGGCGACAAACACCACAAGAGAAAGCTCCACCAGTCGGCTGGCCGCCCTTCTTCGCCTTTGCTTCCGCACGCCATAAAGGAGGAAGGCACTTCTCCTTGTCTAGTGAACGATGGCAACAATGAAGATGGGAAAGAAGAAGAGAAGTGGAAGAAAACCAAAAGCTTTCTCTACCTCTACCGTCGGCACTAACCTCCACCTTGCGTCGGTCTTCTCTTCTTCCTCTCTTCTTGCCACACACCACAAAAGGGAGTGGAAGACTCTCCCTTTGTCTAATGATTGCCGACAACAAGAAGGATGAGAGGAGAAGATAAAAGGAAGACAACTAGGCTTCTTCCACCTGTCGATGCCCTAGGAGAGAGAAGGGAGAGAGGGGAGGAGAAGAGAGGTTTTAGGGTTTTTTGATTAATTGGATTAATTGGTTTCATAATACCATGGGGTATTTATAGGGCTACAATAGGGACCATGAGGAGGAGTTGGGTCTTGGCCTGCTAATGGATCCAAACTCGATCCATTAATGAAGAACCTGTTGGGTATGGCTTGGCGGGTTTCCTGAGTGAATACTCGGTCGATTTGAGAGACCTCTCCATGTCTACGGATTAAAAAATTAATCCGAATGGAGACCCGTCTCCCTACGACCGTCTCGTGCCGTATCGAATGATCCAAATCACAGCTCGGTCAATTACCAAAATTGGCCTTGTGATTTGCTTGACCATTCGATCGCAAAAAAGGTGACGAGTTGATCACCGACTTTTGTGTTTATGGACGGGGTCCAGTTAGTTAATTATTAACTATGATAACTAATCAAAATAATTAACTTTCACACATGAAATGATGAGACAAATGAATAAGGCACACAAACAACATAAGGTTAATCAAGAAGCTTAGGAAAGAGATATACCTTCCTGATCATCTCGTTGTCTTCTACCTTATGTCCCTCCCTTCGCGGACATCATGTGGGCGACGATCTACCACGAACCGAGATCACCAAAGGCTCCGAAATATCCTCTCTTCACTAACCAACCAAAACCCTATCACATAGGGTTCACACACCGGCGCTCCTTCTCCTCTCCCTTTGCGCCGCCGACTGCCAGAGCTGCCTTGAAGCCTCTGGACCAGCAGCTCACCTTGAGAGGAAAGTGCAGAAGAAGAAGAAGAAGAAGAAGAAGTCCTGCCCAAACTGCCCCAACAATCCCTCTTCCCCTTACCTTGCGCTGCAGCCGCCGCAAGGTCCACCACCACCTCTCCTCACCGGCAACCGACTCTTCCTCACCTCACACCAGAAAAGGGACCACTGAGTGGAGCCTTTGTCTGTTGGTGATCTCCTACCCAGAGGATGAAGGAGGAAGAAGAAGAGGAGAGGTCGAAAACTTCTCCTCTTTGCCGTGACCTAGGAGAGAGGAAAGGAGAGGGAAAGAAAGAAAAGGCTTTGGGTTGATTTCTTGATCAAGTTTTGGTTTCATAATCTCCTTGGGTATTTATAGGGATATTGTAGGGACCAAAAGGAGGAGTTGGATCTTGGCCCACTAATGGATCTAAATCCGTTCCATTAATTAAGATCCATTCCACTAAAGGATCTTAATTGAACTTCCTCACCAACCCCTATTTTTTCATATGGGCTCCACATATTACGAGTCGTCCATCCCCCCGTGTTTAAGATCTCGAATGCCCGTTAATTAATTTAAATTACTGACAATTCAAATTAATTAACCTCTGAGTCCTTGACTAGTACCACTCGACCTAATCATCATGCCGGATCAAATCCACCTGCAGGGTTTAGCATGGTGAACCTTTCGAGCTCATCAAGGGGGCATCATCAATCCGACTCACCAGGACACGGATTCCGTCAATAATCAACAGCACATCATATTATTAATATTATCTCCCAACTTACCGGGTCTATCGATCTAACAGAATAGATCTCGCCCTTCGGTAAATCAAAGAAAAAAATAGTTAATAATATATACCCGTCATTATATTGGAATTAAGGGATCGTACTCCATAATATAATCTTGAGGTCCTATCCAATTATCGAATCAGTACAAATTGGATAACCTCAGGTTTTGGTCCTACTCAATGTACTCAAAGTACACTAGTGTAATTCTATGATCAAGACTAACCACACCTAATTACACTACAACCATTCTGATGGGTTGTCCAATTCCATCTCGATTGTGAGCCTCTTATTTATACTAAGCAAGGAACTGATAACATGATCGTCCATGTGACACCACACACCATGTTATCTACAATACAAAGTAATTGGACTTCATGCATGTACTAATATAAACAGGCACCTAGTGTAGTTGTGATTCTCTTTTCAAAACTAAGATGTTCATATAAAGAAATTCATGTCTTTCAGTATACACATCTTACAATCTCCCACTTATACTTAAAGACATTGCTGTTCTCTCACTGCCATACATCTGACTCCCATATCCTCCACATGCCTATCAAAAGCTCTAGCAATCAAGGCCTCAGTGAAAAGATCTCCGAGGTTGCCCCTGATGTAATCTATGCAACAACAGCTTTTCCTCTCCTGGGTGGTACTTGCGCTCTATGTGTTTACTCACCTTATGAGCCCGTGGTTCCTTCGAGTTTGCAACTGCACCATTATTATCACAACATATGTGATAGCTCTGGGCAAACCAAGAATCACATCTAAGTCCATCTTGATGTTCTTGAACCATATAGCTTCCTTTTGGTTGCCACAATGGCTGCCATATCCTTAGCTTCCATGGTGGAGTCCATCATGGAGCCGTTGCGCGACACTCCTCCAACTATGGTTCTACCTCCTGAAGTAAACACAAAACCCCGAGGTTGTCACGCCCCGAGACCCCAGGAGCCGCTGATCCAATAGAAAATCGGATAGCACCTCCCCTGTCCGACGGACAATTCACACATACACATATCACATAAAACACAACCACACAGTTAAAATGGCCTCAGGCCTCAAATCAAGACAGAATATAATATAAAACCGGGTAAACCATACCTGACTGCGGGCCGGTCCGATTTACGACAAAACACAAAACATAAAGGTCTCACAAACGTACAACTATACTGCCGTATAGTATGACTAAATCCAACAAAAACAACAGTGGAAGAAAACAATAGAAAATACTAGCAACACACTAGACGATAAATCCCGAAGGCATCTCGACAAGTACGCGAACTGGGACAGGCTGTCGGGCACGCTCTAGTCAGTCATCCTGAAATAAAAACAAGGAGCTAACGGTATGAGTAATAAAACTCAGCGAATATCTCATCATATATATACAAGATATTCTAAGATAGCAACAGGGTAATAGACTACCAAAATAACATGTGCATAGGCAGGAATAAGAACAACTGCAAGAGCATAATAATAACTACCATACCAAAGTAGCAGAGTCGCCAAGACCAGACATAAGGGTCTCCTGTAAGTGCATGTCAATCATATACAACATCAAATATAAACAAGCACAAGTAAGGGCAAAATAAATGAACACACAAAGTGCAATGACATGGTCACCCCTGCCGTCGGTCAGACATCGTCACCTATGTACGGGAGGAAGCTGAGCGGAGGCCACCCTCCGACGTAGGGCTGTGACTTCCGTCCATACTCTGCCATCAATACTCCTGAGAGATCGAGTAGACGGAATGCTGCCGGTGTAACACCCCTACTCCAAGGCCTATCCTAGCGATGTCTCATCAGCCTAAGGCCATCTGTGGAGGACATCTCTGTCTGAGTGTTACCCCTACCCCAAGTATATAATGGGGGAGAGACCTCTCCCTCTCATCTCCTGGTATCTGGACAACTCAAGGAGGGACATCTGCCTGCTATCACGCTCCGATTCACTAACCCATGAGTGCACGAGCGAAGCAGCACAGAGCACACTACCCATACTCCGTCAACCACTAACCCATAAGTGGTCGTATGGGTAGGTCAATATGACTGTCGACCTAGTTCACCCAAAAGGGGCCCCTGATCGACAGTGATGCACAGTGCACGATGATGCATAACATTGGTCAAACAGCATCCACTATCTAGTCCACCTATATCAACATGATATGCAAGGTTCGTGGATAATGCACCATAACCTAAGTCCTAAAGGTATAGGTATCACAAGTCAGTTGTGGTAAAATCAGCATCAACAAAACAAATATAAGAGTCATGCCACAATCTATTACGCTATTGCTAAACAAGCATATCAAGTATATATATATATATATATCTGTGACAATTCTAAAAGAAGAGTCAGAGATACCCGCCTCCAGAGAAAGAATTTGTATGTGAAGAGCATCCCCGTCCAATAATCCATAGCAATGAACCGAATCAGTATCCTGAAATTAATAACATAATTAGCTATCATACCAAATGATACCTTGGCTAAACAAATTACCCTAGCCCAACCTAGGTGATAGATTGGCTAACCTAAGTTAGGTTAACCATTCTATTACTTACTAGCTCAAATATAGTTCTTGGTATAAGAATCCCAAGTAAAGCCATCAACTGCTACACGGCATGGGATTCCCAGCTAATTGTCACACCTGGATGCCATGTATCAAAACTATACTAAGATACAGCTCCCACCACTTAATCAAAGGACAACCTAAGTTTACCTACTCATCACCATATCAAAAGCAAAGGCCAAACCCCAAGATACAATTCCATCTGTTCTAAACCAAACCGAGGCAGCAACTCCAAATCTGAAACTTCCCTGATCAGAAAACAACTTCCAATCGAATCCCATCACCAAAACATCCACACTGATCCATAGAAGCACTCTAAATATAGAACCATGAGATCAGCCAAGAAACACCTAGAATAGAATGTATCAATGACAAATACTCCACAACAGGTGTCAACTTCCATTCCATCAATCCATACAAATCAACAATATCAGAAATCCATTCCATATACAAAAACCAAGTCACGAATATGCAATCCACGGTGGAAACTCATACTGAAACACATCTTAAAGCTCACAGATCGAAGAACCCATCAAAGACCAAAATCAGATCGGAACATGGTTTTTAACCCTACTGTTCTAACATTGAAACCTTAATCCAAGTAGGGCTATAGCAATTAATTGATCCACACACAAGTTATCATAAATTCCGAAAATAAATCCTTACTTGTTTCTTGTGCTAGCAGATCCCTTCCTTGCTCAACTATCTCTGTCAATCCCCGAATCAATGCGTGAACCATCCCCCTTTTCCATCGGCTCTGACAGTGGCGATCATCGGGACCTGCTTGGCGAGGAGCGACACCTAGATCACCCAACCCCCTAACAGATGGATCCAGGGCTCGACTGAGGAAGGGCTCGCCGGCCTCCAACGATGGTCGATCACTCGGAAGAGGAGATGACAAGAGAATCACATGGGTTCGCTGTTTGGAAGGCGAAGAAGGAAGGGGAAATCGGGTCGGCGTTAGGGTTCGTGGAGAAGAAGTGAACGGGAATAGGCTAGGGCACGACTGCGGCAAGGGGAAAAAAAATTATTTATAAGTGAGGTAACTTTTGCAATTAAGCCCAAGGAGTTTAGTTAATTCCAATTCCATCATGCAGCCGCTGCGCGACACTCCTCCAACTATGGTTCTACCTCCTGAAGTAAACACAAAACCCCGAGGTAGACTTACTCTTGTCCCTCTCTGACTGGAAATTTGAGTCTGTATAACCCACAGGGACTAATTCGTCTGCCCGGTAAACTAGCATATAATCCCTGGTCCGTCTCAGGTATTTCAATATATGCTTTACCGCAGTCCAATGACCTTGTCCAGGGTTACTCTGATATCTGTTAACCATGCCCACGATAAAACAGATATCAGGTCTCATGCACAACACAGCATACATGAGGCTTCCTACTGCCGAAGCATAAGGAACCGCCTTCATGTCCTCTATCTCCTTTGATGTTTTCGGATACATCTCTTTGGATAGAGGAACTCCATGCCTGAAGGGTAGGAAACCCTTCTTAGAGTTTTCCATGCTAAAATGAGACAAGACGATGTCAACATATGAAGCTTGGGATAAGCACAACATCCTTTTCTGGCGATCCCTTATGACCTTGATCCCAAGGATGTGTCCCGCTTCTCCCAAGTCCTTCATATCAAACTGCTTTGATAGCCAGACCCTTACGCTGATAACACTTTGACATTGTTGCCAATTAACAAAATGTCATCAACGTAAAGTAAAAGAAACACCACGACGTTTCCGTCACATCTTTTGTATACACATGACTCATCCAAGCTTTGAGTAAATCCATATTACTGGATTACTTCATCAAAGTGGATGTTCCAAGATCTCGAAGCTTGCTTCAATCCATAAATGAATCGATTAAGCTTGCACACTAGATGCTCTTTGCCCTTTGCAATGAACCCTTCTGGTTGCTGCATATAGATGGTCTCTTCAAGACTTCCATTAAGGAAAGTCGTCTTGTCGTCCATCTTCCATACCTCATAATCCATATGAGCTGCAATAGATAGGAGAATCCGGATTGACTTAAGCATGACTACCAGTGAAAAGGTCTCCTCATAATCGATACCCTCTTTCTGAGTGTACCCTTTCGCCACAAGCCTTGCTTTGAAGGTCTTAACCTTCCCGTATGATCCTTTCTTTCTTTTGTAGATCCACTTGCATCCAATGACTTTTACACCATTGGGTGGTTCTACTAACTCCCAGACCTGATTAGAATCCATAGATTCTATCTCAGAGTTCATTGATCTTTGCCAAGAATCTGCATCCTGATCTTGGAGGGCCTCATCCTAGGTCCACGGATTTGGTTCATGTTTACCAGAGACCAAGTCTGAAAACCCTTTCAGGCTGTCTGACAACCCTCCCACTGCAACAAGGCACCACCTGTGTATCCTCAATGACACGCGGTGCATCGACTTGTGGTGTGTCCTCTTGTACATTTGTTCCTAAGGTCGGAACGTCCCCACTTAACTCTTCAAGCACTAGTCTACTCTTGGGCTTATGGTTCATCACATAGTCTTCTTCTAAGAATCTGGCATTCATGTTAACAATCACCTTCTGATCCTTAGGACTATAGAACAGACCACCTTTCGTTCCCTTAAGATAGCCAACAAACAAGCACACTTCCATCTGAGATTTCAACTTATCAGTATCTCCCTTTAGCACATATGCTGGACTACCCCAAATCCGAATATGTCCTAGACTAGGCTTTCACCCAGTCCACAATTCTATGGGAGTAGAAGGAACTGACTTAGATGGAACCATGTACAGAATGTACGCAGCTATATCTAGAGCATATCCCCAGAACGAATCAGGTAGGTCAGAATAGCTCATCATTGATCTAACCATTTCCATAAGAGTCATATTCCTTCTTTCTGCAACTCCGTTCTGTTGGGGCATACCGGGTGCAGTTAGCTAGGACTGGATCCCAGCTTCTGATATGTATGCCCTAAACTCTCCAATGAGGTACTCTCCACCACGATCTGATCATAGTGTCTTGATACCTTTACCTTGACGCTTCTCCACATCAGCCTTGAATTCATTAAACTTGTCAAAGCATTCAGACTTGCGGCGCATCAGGTAAACGTATCCATACCTTGAATAATCGTCAATGAAAGTGACGAAATATTAAAAGCCGCCTCTAGCCTGGATTGACATAGGACCACACAAATCAGAATGAATCAGTTCTAACACATCTTTGGCCCTATACCCCTTGGCCTTGAAAGACCTCTTGGTCATCTTACCTTCTAAGCAAGACTCACAGGTTGGGAGATCTTCCACCACTAATGAACTCACGGGTCCATCAGCTATCAACCTCTGAATCCTACTAAGGTTAATATAACCAAGCCTAAGGTGCCAAAGATATGTCTGATTCATCCAGAAGGCTCCTTTCTCTTATTTAAGTTAGATGATGAGCTATTTACTTCAGTATGCATTGGGGGAGTTATTGGTTCTAGAGTATACAGATTGCCAGCCATTGTACCCGAACAAATAATCTCTCTATTTCTTTTAATAACAACTGTATTATCAAAAGCAACAGAATATCCATCCTTTATCAACTTAGAAATTGAAATTAGATTCTTTCTAAATGAGGGTACATAAAGGCAATCTCTCAGAACTAACACTTTATTTCTCTCAAAAGACAAATGAAAAACTCCCACTGCAACTGCTGCCACTTCCGTAGTATCGCCCATGTAGACCACGA
Source organism: Boesenbergia rotunda (assembly GCA_024364735.1). Lineage (NCBI taxonomy): Eukaryota > Viridiplantae > Streptophyta > Magnoliopsida > Zingiberales > Zingiberaceae > Boesenbergia > Boesenbergia rotunda. The sequence continues at coordinate 25,625 of JAGFNQ010002415.1, forward strand.
TTTCTCTCTCAGCCAACCGTCGGGTTTCCTAGAACCCCTGTAGAGTATTGCAGACATGGTCAGTGACTCCCATATCTATGCACCAGGTACTGGTAGATAGCACCGCTAAACATGTTTCAACGACTAAGGCTGAAGAAATACCTTTGTCTTGTCGACGGGGACAGTCTGCCTTCCAGTGCTCAGTTTGCTTGCACGTGAAGCACTTGCCTTTCGGCTTCTTCACGCTAGTCCGGGGTCCCTGCGATGTTGCTACCCTCTTGAACCCTCCTTGTTTCTTCTTCTTCTTCCTGCCATTCGACACAGAAGAAGAAACCCTTTGAGTTACTAAGGCTTGCGAGTTCTGACGAAAGAGGCCCTCTGCCACCTAGAGTTCTCCTAGCAGTTCTCCCAACGTATAATCCCTTTTGTTCATATTATAGTTGAGCCTGAACTGCTCAAAACTCCTAGGCAGAGATTGGAGTATAATATCGACCTGGGATTCCCTGTCGATCTGTGCTCCCAGTGCCTCAATCTCATTGAGGTGAGCCATCATTTTTAGGACATGATCCCTTACGGGTGTCCCTTCGACCATAGTGGTCGTCATCAGACTCTTTATCGCGGACTGCCTAGCAGCTCGACCTTGGTGCCCGAAGAGATCTTTGAGGTTCAACATCATGTCACTAGCAGTGGGTATGGCCTAATGCTGATGTTGCAGCACATTCGACATAGATGCCAGAATGTAGCACCGCGCTATCTCATCTGCCTTGACCCACTTCTTGTAACATTGCTTCAACTCTTCACCAGAGTTCTCTCTAGGCATTTCTGGGCATTCCTCGAAGAGTACAAATTTGTACTCTTCAACAGTGAGAACAATATCTAGGTTCCTCTTCCAGTCTATGTAGTTTAGGCCAGTAAGTTTTTTTTCTTTAAGGATTGTAGCTAGTGGATTAAAGGCCATTATGAAAAACCTGAGAATCACAACATACACTACTTTAGAAATCAAAAATAAATTGATTCCTCAAAATAATAAATTTTCAAAATCAACCAACACCCCTATACATCGAGAAATTCACATGCCACGATGGTGTGAACGTATACGAATCCCTACATTTGTAAGAGGAGGTTTTACCCATCTATCTTACTATCTTGTCAACCTAACTTTTTGACAAGTAAGACTAATAGTTGGTCAACTTCGGCCCTACAAATTATTAGCGGTGACTCCGTTGGGGAGGATTCTAATAATTGTATCTAAGTGTTTACCATTGCACGACACTAAGAGAATTATTTAGGATTATGTGCCTTCCGTTGGAGAAGTACACACGCTCTTCAATAATCCTCTATAATCTTTTCTGATCTTGTGATCCGCAAAACAAGCCTATCCGTTATGGAGGAAGGCACTCAGAGCCAACACGCGGGCTTGTTCGTATCACATATCAGATTGCAATGGAGGTCGTGGGACCCTTAGGGTCCCTCTCCCACTTAGTAATTTATGTCAAGGAATTTTCTTAGCACAACCACACAACCAAGCACATAACCAAATATATGAAAAATGCAGAAAATCCTAGATTTTCCAACTTTCATGGCCCCTTGGTCTCTAATGCGCCTCCAGTTGTGTCGTCACTTCGTCTGCTCCTCTCTTCCTTCTGCGCAAGCTATCTTGAGGGATCTCCAAGCCGAAATGACTAGCTAATTATTTACATCATAGATCCTATACTCCATGAAGGAGTGTACATGAAAACTAGATCAAAAGTAAAATGAAAAGCTCGGCTAAATATGTGCCGAATTTAATTACAAAAATTAAATACCTAGCCTCGTCAACCTCGAGGATTAATTAATTACAAAAATTTGCATAACCATCAAATGGCACCCCCTTGCCATTTTTGGACTCCCCCTTCTTGCCATAATCATATGCTACCCTAGCATATTTCTTTCCCTTGGCATGAGAGTTCTTAGACCGGTATTCCAACCCTGATCTATCATTAATGCGGTTTAAACCACCCAACACCATATTTAAACCCTTAGATCCAACAGTGAATCTCTCTAGGGTTTTCTCTAACCTATCAAGATTTTCCCTTAAAGTTTGATTTTCCCTTTCTAGGTTCTTAAACCTAGAATCCATATGTCCACTTTGGACATTCCTAGACCTACCCTCCTTTCTAGGCACATCCCTCCCATTCTTGGGATTTTTGCCTTGATCCTTAGGTATAGAGGTCTTGAATTTTTCATGATGAATGTTCTTCCTAGGATTTTGATCTACTTTGTTAACCCTACTCCTATCATGATACTTAAATCCATGATTGTGCACAAGTAAGCAATTTTCATTAATCCTAGCATGTATGGATGAGCAATTTACACTATTTTTAGCATGCATAGAGGAACTTGAATTTGAATTACATTTAATTTTAAAATTAGGGATTACCTCCCTTACCCTTATAGTTCCTCCATGATATAGGCTTCTTTTCTTCTTTCTTTCTTCTTTCTCCCATCTTCTTAAGTGTCCCATTTTCTTGAGCTCTTTCTTTCTTGGACACTTGGTGTGGTAGTGCCCTAGCTCACCACACGTGAAGCACTGAATTCTCCTCTTCTTCTCTTGGGATTCTCCATTCCTACACCTCATGTTAGCATTAAATTGAATTGAAATAGGTTTATATTTTACCTCCATTTTACCTTTTGGACACTTATCTTTGTAGTGTCCCTTTTCGTTGCAACCAAAGCATGTGATATGGTCCTTCGATTTGGCTTTGGTGGAGGTAGAAGCTTCTTCTTCAACCTTGGATGAAGTGGATGCTTCCTCTTGATCCGGCATTGAAGTGGGTCTCTCCTCCCCCTCAATCCTTGAGGTGGTGACCTCTTCCTCTTCTTCTCTTGAGGAGGTTGATGATCTTTCGCTTAATTGCTCCTCTTGGTCTTCTTGGACTATTAACCTTACTTCTTCAGGCTCTTCAACTCTTTGAATTGATGTAGGGTTCTCATGATATCTTTTCAACTTATCCCATAACTCATATGTGTTTTGGTATTCCCCAACATCACTCAAAATTTTATTAGGCAAAACATCTTTCAAAATACTAATTACCTTCTCATTGGCCCAAAATTGTTCTTGTTGCTCTATGACCCAATATCTAGGACGAAGCCTCTTTCCGTGCTTGTCCTTTAGAACTTTGAAGGGCTCTTCAAGTGCAATTCTACATTCCCACTCCATCGCAAACCACGTCTTCATTCTCGACTTCCAATACCCGAAATCTTCATGGTCGTAGGCCGGTGGAGTGTAGATGTCGTCCCCGAATTTGTCTTCCATGTTCGTCTCCTCTAGCGTGTGCTCCCTCGGCGGTTAGTCCGATCGAGAGCGGTCCTTTGCTCTGATACCAATTGTAGGATCGTTTCCGTACGCTAGAGGGGGTGAATAGCATTTCTTCGAAGTCTTTCTTCCTACACGGTTAGTTGCGCAGCGGAAATACAAACAAAATAATAAAATAATACTAACAACAAGATTTACTTGGTATCCACCCCGGACGGGTGACTAATCCAAGAATCGTCGGTCGATCAATTCTCGCATAACCTCTGACTAGCTCTCGTCGCTCCTTGTGGGTGGAGAAGCCTCGCCACAAACTCGGACAACACTCTGAGCACAGAAGACTACTAACAAGCCTTATACAAGCTTGTTTCGTCAAGAATCTCAGCCACCACGAAGTCCGCTTTAAATAAGACTCGGGCTGAAAACCTCGCTACTAGTCGACTGCTCCCAGGGCAGTCGACTTGTGCCACAGAAATTCGACCGTTGCACCCCAACATTTGAATTCTCAGCCACCTACCAGTCGACTGCTCCCAGAGCAGTCGACTGGTCCCCGGCTGAAACTCTTTTGTGAGTTTCATCAGTCGACTGCCCCAAGGCCAGTTGACTGGTCTACTCACCCACCTAAGGTTACCCTTCCTGAGTATATTCCACTCCACACTCAAACCCTAGGATTTCCCGAGTACAATCACACAGCACTCGTACCCTCACGACTCGACTAACTCCTCATCCGCTGCCTCGATTATTGCCTTCGCGCCCTCTTCATCTTCGGCTCCCGTCCCTCGGATGCACGCAAGCCTCCAGCTTGCCTCCATGCCATCCTTCATGCATGCCTCGAAGTCTGCGCCCATCAGCTCATCGTCCCTGCTCTCCAAGGTCCCTCGGGTGCACACAAGCCTCCATCTTGTCTCCATACCACCCTTCACCATACTGAGGTCATCCAGCCAAGTCCATATGTGTAACCTGTACACCCTGCACACTCAACATACACATATAAGAACACAAGGGTAAACATAACTTAAACCCTTTGCCCAAACATTAAAACACTTGGTCACTCCGGACCACAGATTGCCTCAACAGGAAGTGCGCGGCACTTCAGAGTTCCAGATCGACCGAGACTTCAACTTTCGTTTGGTTTGAAATTTGCAATTCCGCACTTATTTTTCATATATTCTGATTGTAATTTCTGCACTGTAAGACAGGTTTCTCCGCCTCCGAAAAGTCCGAAAAGGAGTCATTAGTGGACGGGCGTTCCCGTGCTTAGGCCTTGGATGTACTGGCCCTAGGGGGTTGGGAACCAAGTAAATCCCGCGTGCAATCTGACGTTTGTTTTGTCCTTATTTTTCTATTTTCCGCTGTGCTACTAACACTCTGTTTAGAATGAAGATTTGAAAGTTTACGAGTTTTCGCAAAAATTATTTTCGATCGATATTCACCCCCCTCTCTATCGACAACACCGGTCCTATAATTGGTATCAGAGCGAGACCGCTCTTCACCGGACTAATCGCCAACGGAGCAAAGACGCTAGGAGTTGAGGGGGAGCCCAAAGGTGAATCAGGTATATTTTATTTTTAAATGTCAAATTTTAAATTCCATATAATATGTTTCAAGTGCAGGGAGAGAGGGCACTATAAAAATCAGTGCCCTACTCGTAAGACTCGTTCTTCATCGGCGACAAAAGACGTACCAGCACCTGGAGGCCAGAGGAACAAAGATCACATCAAATGCTTCATGTGCGAAAAATACAGACACTATAAGAATAAATGTTCGGCAAAGGTACGCAAAATTTACATTCCTAGAAATTTTCAACATCCTACACAATCGTATGATAAGTTTGATAATTTTTCTGAAAAGTTAAATTTACTGCATAGTCAAATTAATATTTTGCATGACCAGTTATAAAATTTAGATAATGCTAAAATATCAGTAATTAACTTTGTAATCCTTAATGTTAATTCGATAATTTCTAAAGTAAATTCTGAAATTAAATCTGCAAATTCTAATAATATTAATTCTGTAAAGTTTGGAATTAATTCTGTAAATTCTGAAAAATCTGATAATCTTGAGGATAATTTTGAAATTAAATCTGATAATCCTGAAGATAATTTAGAAATTAAATCTGATAATTCTGAATTCAAATTTGAAAATCTTAAGGATAATTCTGAATTCAAATTTGAAAATCTTAAGGATAATTCTGAACTCAAATTTGAAAATCTTAAGGATAATTCTGAACTCAAATTTGAAAATCTTAAGGATAATTCTGAACTCAAATTTGAAAATCTTAAGGATAATTCTGAATTCAAATTTGAAAATCTTAAGGATAATTCTGAATTCAAATTTGAAAAGTTTACTGATAACTCTGAATGCAAATTTGAAATCTTACTGATAATTCTCAAAATTGTGAGATTAATCCTGAAAATATTGAAGATATTTTTGAGGATATTAAAAATGAAATTCTATTAGATGATAATTTAATTATAGATAATGTTGAAGATTATTAAAAAACATTAACTAGTGGCCCAAATTACTCCACCCGCTTTGAGGATATTGAAGGATGCAATTTTGAGGATGAGGAGGAAAAGGAATTATCTGAGATCAAGGCTATAGTTAGTAAAGCTCACAAAGATTCAAATAAATCAGAATTATTAGAAAAACTTGAAAAGATAAATAAAGAGAAAATAGTAAAGGAATAAAATTTTTTTGAAATAATAAAAATGATGAAGCTAAACCCACAATTATTATCTAACCCAAAGATGTTGAAACTTAAATCTAAATAAATCTTAACAATTTCTACCTTATTTATTTCAATCTTAAATAATCCTTAATTAACTTAATTTAATTAACCTTAATTAACTTAATCTTAATTCTTATTTAATTCAATTTCAATCAATCTTTAATTAATTCAAATTCTATCCATCTTTAATTCAAATTCAATCCATCTTTAATTAATTCAAATTCAATCAATCTTTAATTAATTCAAATTCAATCAATCTTTAATTCAAATTCTATCAATCTTTAATTAATTCAAATTCAATCAATCTTTAATTCAAATTCAATCAATCTTTAATTAATTCAAATTCAATCAATCTTTAATTAATTCAAATTCATTAATCTTTAATTAATGTAAAATCAATTAATCTTCAATTAATTCAAATTCAAGTAATTCCTAATTAATTCAATTAACCCTTAATTTAACAACTTCGATTAATTCAACTTCAATTGACTTTAAGTAATTCTTAATTAATTCAACTTTAATTAATTCTGAATTCAGATCCAATTAATTCTTAAGTAACTTAAACTCGAATTAAATAAAATCTTACCTAAACCGCAATAATTAATTTAATAAAATTAAATATGTCAAAGTGGGTTGGTATATTCGCAGGTTCACACGACATGTATCAAATCGAGAATTTGATACATCTTTAGAAACTTAATTAAATATTTTGACTTATTTGAATCATGCATTAATGCCATGGACATGCATCTGCTGTTTCTTTAAAATTTATGTCATGTCATTAATGTTTAATTTTATACATGATTTAGAACGGTTATAAGAAAAAGGATAGTTGAAACTTGAACAACCTAGTATTAGGTGGAGGTGAGATGATAGTACGTTAGGGAAGCCCTTCTAATAAGGTCAAGTATATTCTACTTGGTCTGTTTGGTCTGGTGAAACTAGCCGAAGCTACCGATCCAAGACCTAAGCTAGTTAGACCAAAAATTTTCAAGAAGTAATTTGAAAATAAATTTTCGATAAAAAGCTTTGTCAAGGAAAGGGTTGATGGTCCAATAAGGCTACGGCTAAAGAAGGCAATGTGCCTCGCCAAGACCTGGAAGCCGATTACTGAAAATCAAATTCACTTTACTATTTGATAAATTTGAATCTAACACAAGTTCAATTAAATCTTAGATTTAACAATGAATTAAGAAAATTGATTCAAGCATCTCACAATACACCCATAAGGCAATCATGCTTGCATGTATTGAGACATCTAGAATGGGTGAGATATTAAGGACTAATAAATTGAAAATATTTTTCAAAATTATTTTCCAAAAGTCTTAGAATATTTTTCTAAAATCTATTTTCAAAATAGTGCTTTAACATGGATTTTATGCTTGTCTGATTGATTATATATGATAGATTTTCAAAAATTATATTCCTTTGAAAAATTGATTGACCTACACAATTAGACACAAGCCTCTTAGGTCAACACTAAAGTCCCTTAAGGCACTTAAATAGAGTCAAACAGTATTGGATACAGGGGGAGTGTTTTATCCTTTTTAATCTTTGAAAATATTTTTTGAAAACTGTGCTTTAATTAGTATCACTTATGTTTTTGAAAAAGCTTATGCATTAAAAATTATCTTCTTTCCAAATTGTGGCTTCGAAATTTATCTTCCTGAAAATCATTGTTCATTTGATTTTAATAAACCCTAAAAGACATAGGAAGATCTACTTCATGATCTACAAGGAGTCCTAGGATGTGTCAAATTTAGGGGGAGTCTGAGTCAAAAGAAAATTTTCTCAAAACAGTTTTTTTTTGAAATAATATTTACTTGGGTTGGAGAATTTTCAGGACACTTAGGAAAATGTCCTTGTAGTTAATAAGATTTCCTAGGATTGTGTCAGACTGGAAAAGAAACCAAGTCAAGCAAAATATTATGATTTAAAAACAAGATTTTTATAAGTATTTTCAAAATATGAGTCAAATAATATTTTTCAAAAATTTTAATATTTTTCAAAAGTGTTTATACTCTTCAAATTTTACTAATATTTTTTCAATAAGTACTTATATTTTTCAAAGATCATAATATTTCTCAAAAAAAGGTACTTACATTTTTCAAAGCTCATAACATTTTTCAAAGTACTTTCACTTTTCAAAGCTCATTGTATTTTCTCAAAAAGTGCAAAATATCATTCAAAATACAAAGCTTTTACAACATCTCTCAAAATGCACTAGTTATTAAAGTGAAAATCTTTCTATGAGTAAATCTTTTGAAAAATTTTTTAAAATAAAAGTTTTTCTAAAGCAATATTTTTTAAGTGAAAAGTTTTTTGAGTTTCAAAATACTTTCCCATAAATACAAAATACTTTTCAAAGTGAAATTCTTTTTGGGTGCAATTTAAGTACTTAGTTTTTTGCTATTCTTTCAAAAAGTTATATTAAGTATTTTCAAAAAGAACCAAATGTTTTCATTGTTGGTGCAAATATTTTTGGTGATTTTTTGATGTATGACAAAGGGGGAGAGTAAGCTTAAGTTAGAAAATTTTCATTTTTTTACAAGGATCAATGAAAATCAAAATGTTTTTCTTCAAAAAGGGGGAGAGTGAGCTTATGTTAGAAATATTTTTCTCCCAAGGATCAAAATGTACTTTCAAAACTTAGATCAATTTTTTTTCTTTTGATCCCAAAGGATTATAATTTAGCCCTTTCAGCCAATCTAACTTAAGATATTGTCAAACATCAAAAAGGGAGAGATTATTGGTGCAAGTTGCATCAAGGATGTCCTCCTCTAAATGTTTCAATGTTTGACAATATACTTAAGTCAGTGATACATTGAACAAAGGAAGGGTTAGTCAAGAAAGGTATAACAAAGTGAACCAAAGTCCTAGTAAACCTGGCACGAAGTCCTGGTTTGAGGAATTGGGCACTAAGTCATGATCATGGATTGGGCACTAAGCCTTGATCAAGGGTTGGGCATGAAGACCTAGTTCGAGGAATTGGGCACTAAGTCCTGGCCAAGGGTTGGGCACCGAAGACCTGGACTTAGGGTTTGGGCACGAAGTCCTGGCCGAGGGTTGGGCACCGAATGTTGGGACCGGGTGCATGTTGACATGGATGCGGGTTCGTAATTTTAAAATTAATTACGTGCAGCGGAAGGTTTAGCAAAAATAATTTCTCAAATTATTTAACCACATATCTAAGCATGCAATTTTATCTTGTGTAGACAAGATCATATATTTAAAATTTTACAGAAACATAAACTAATTTACGTATTACCTCGCGTAACTCGAAGGAAGGGACGATATCCAACCGTAAGCGTCCCTTGGAAGCTCCGCCTCTATTCGCGTCCACGCCGAATATCTTCTGGATGACTTCGCAATGCCACGAGTTTCGTTTTCTCGAGAACTACTAGATTCTCCGAGAACACGACGAGAAAAACCAAGTGAGAAGTCGGAAGACTAACCACAAAAGGATGGTCGGCTGGTGCTCCTTCTTGGGGCTGGTTGGCGCACGGCAAGAAGGGGAGAAGAGAAGGAGAGAAAGAGAGGGAGAGAGCCTATGCCTTCGTCTCTGCGATTATCACCCAAGCCTTGCCTTGGGTCCTTTATATAGTGGCCTCTCAACCATCAAGCCTCTCAAATATGTAATAACTTATTCCATCATGCCAAGTTTGATTTTATATCATGGTTAAAATCATATTTTAATTCATGATAAAAAATCAATCAAGTCTCTTATCTCCTATGGAATAAATTTCCTTATCATGGTAAATCAATCCATGATTGATTTTATAAAATAAACCAATCCATGGTTCATTTTAATTTCCATGAAAAATAAACCAAACCTTGGTTTATTATATAAAAATTTATATCATCCATAATTTTATAAAACAAACCACACTTGGTTTATTTTATAAATTGAACCAAAAACTTGGTTCTCTCCCTTTGTTGTGGCCGGCCAAGTAAAGAGGATGGAGGCCCTCTTTGGCCGGCCCATCCAAGCCACACCCCAATGAATTAAACTTATTTAATTCATCTATTAAGTCTTCAAAAGACTTAGCCATTTTACGCTTCCGATGTGTCTCTGAAAAATTCAGATTCGACTTATCGTTTGGCTCAACCAAACCTAATCTCTCTTGATTGGAAAATCCAATTTTCAACTCGTTTTAAATCCCTCGGATTACTCGTAGTGCGTGTGACTAAATAGGCTTTCGATTTATGGTGGCCGTCTATAATTAATCAATTATAGAACGATCATGAGTGGCACCTAGTAGTACATCATGATCCCCAATTAATCGAAAGATCAACGGTTGACCTCAGAAACAATTCTGAAGCCCTTCAGCAGCTATAATGAATTATGCCCCATTCCCTTCACCATCTTATACCCACTTGGTTCAGGACATGGTCTATATGTGTCAGTCGCCACTAGGCTGACTACGTCACACCTAGCCCAAGTAACATTTTCTCGTCCTACGGATGCTAATTACTCTCATGTATTTAAGAGATCCATACTCTGAACATGTCATGCTCTGGCCAGAGGCTTCGATTAACAATCCGACGATAGGCCTCGGGTATACATCTCCTCGCAAGGAGTGGTGAATCCTTTATAGGCTGTTCAAACATCTTCGGGCACTTCGGCTTATACCCAATCATCCTGGGTCCACACCTCCTTGGAGATGCTTGCTTAAGATGTCAAAGTATAAGTCTCCATGACCAAGATGACTTGAACACCGCAAGTCAAAGGAACATCGCACTTAAGCTGCAGTAAGAACTTCACTAACATATCTATATGTACACTACCATATGAAGTTTTACAGCCAGTCACTCCAATGAACTAGTTCCCTTAACTAGCATTCATGTTTATCTCCAGACATCTCAATGTCACCATCCAGTGAGAATCAGCTGATTAGAGAATAACCCATGCTAGTCTCAACAAAATTGATAGTGCCCGTATTTATCAATTCATCGACTAGGGACAATTTCAACACTTCACAATTGCACATGTAGTGATAATCACTAGTTGTGACATCACAAATTCTCTCATGCTATGAATTGTATTGCGGATATTCAGTAAATGAGTTTAAGATCTCAATCAAATACACAAACATGTATACTCAAATAGTGAATATTCATTTATTAAAATAAATGATTACAATCATAAGGCGATTGTCTTAGGACACTTCTCTCATATTACTAACAAACTCCCACTTGGCCTAATGCCAATCGCTACGATACCCAATATCACAGGCTCTAACATGACCCTCAAACTTGCTTTGAGGCAAGGCCTTAGTTAAAGGATCCGCTAAATTCCTTTCAGTAGGAATTTTCTCAATTTGTATATCATTCCTACTTATAATCTCTCTGATCAGATGATAGCGGCGAAGCACATGTTTGAATCGCTGATGAGACATTGGTTCCTTCGCTTGTCCAATAGCTCCATTGTTGTCACAGTAAACCGATATTGCTTCATCAATGGTTGGAACCACACCAAGTTCTGAGACAATCTTCTTGATCCAGACTACTTCCGTTGCTACTTCCAAAGCTGCAATATATTCCGCTTCCGTGGTAGAATTCGCTACGGTGTCTTGCTTGGAACTCTTCCAACTTATTACGCCTCCATTCAAAATAAATACGTATCCGGACTTAGATTTGGAGTCATCCTTATCTGTCTGGAAACTGGCATCTGTATACCCACGTATTACCATATCACCTTCTCCATATATTAGGAACACATCCTTAGTGCTTCTTAAGTACTTAAGGATTGTCTTGACAGCCGCCCAATGAGCTATTCCTGGATCAGACTGGTATCTTCTTGTGACGCTCAGAGCATACGATACATCGAGCCTAGTACATAACATAGCATACATGATAGATCCTATTGCGAATGCATAAGGAATCTTATTCATGCAAATCCTCTCGTTTTCTGTGCGCGGACACATAGACTTCGAAAGGTTGATCACATGCCTGATGGGAAGGTAACCTTTCTTGGATTCCGACATGCTATACCTTTCTAGCACTCGGTCTATATATGTAGACTACGAAAGACCAAGCAATCGTTTTGATCTATCTCTATAGATTCTAATCCCAAGGATATAGGTTGCTTCTCCCAGGTCTTTCATGGAGAAAGTTTTGGACAACCAAATTTTAACTGACTGTAAGACTGATATATCGTTTTCTATAAGTAATATGCCATCGACATATAACACTAGGAATACGACTGCACTCCTACAAACCTTCTTGTACACACAAGGTTCGTCAGGATTTTGTGAGAAATCAAACTCTTTGATTGTCTCATCAAAACAGATGTTCCAACTCCTGGAGGCTTGCTTTAGTCCATATATGGATCATCGAAGCTTGCATATTTTGGTTTTATTAACCGATGTGAAACCTTCAGGTTGTATCATGTATACATCCTCATGCAGGTTTCCATTAAGGAAAGCTGTTTTCACATCCATTTGTCATATCTCATAATCATAATGAGTTGCTATAGCCAGGAGCATTCGAATGGATTTAAGCATAGATACTGGCGAATAGGTTTCGTCATAATCAATTCCTTGTTTTTGACGATATCATTTTGCCACTAATCTAGCCTTATAGGTAACAACATTACCTTCATTGTCGATTTTCTTCTTGAAAACCCACTCGCACCCTATGGGCTAATCCCTTCAAGTGGGTTAACCAAGTCCCATACTTGATTTTTGTACATGGAATCCATTTTCAACTTCATGGCTTCAAGCCATTTATCCCTTTCTGAATTTTTCAGAACATCTTCATAACTGATAGGTTCGTCATCGTTAATGAGTAACACGTCGTTCGATTCACTTATAAGAAATCTGTATCTCTCTGGAATATTGCGTGTCCTATCAGACCTACGAAGAAGTGATGTTGTTTTAGGTTCAACTGATAGCTCATCATTATGAGTTATTGGTTGTGGGTCTAGACTAGGTGTCTCTGTAATATCTATTGGAGTGTCTTGAACTTCTTCAAGTTTAATGCTACTCCCACTGTTTTCTTGTAAAAGGTAATGAAGTAGCTATAGCCTCCTTGTGCAAGAGTTTTGGTCCACATACATCAGTATGTATTAGACCAAGCAATTCTCCCACTAGTTTACCTTTCCCGGAAAAAGGTAATTTGGTCATCTTGCCTTTTAAGCATGATTCGCATGTATCAAATGAACCGGGTTTAAATGATTCCAGAATTCCACATCGGTGTAATTTGGTCATGCGTTTCTTACTTACATGGCCAAGACGACAATGTCACGTATAAGAGTCTATTTGATTATCTATTCGAGTACGTTTGTTGCTAACTTCGATATTTAAAACGTCACTAGATAAATCTAACGTGTAGATACCATTGCATAAAGTTCCGGTCCCATAAAGAACACCATTTAAAGTTATGTAACATCAATTGTTACTAAAAATTAAATGATAACCCTTTTCATTCAAGCATGAAATAAATTCAATGTTCTTTATTAATGAAGGAACAAAATAACAATTATCCAATTCTAAGACAAGTCCAGTAGGGAGCTTTAGTAAATATGTTTCGATGGCAACAGCAGCAATCTTTGCTCCATTTCCAACTCGCAAATTCGCTTCTCCCTTGACGAGTCTTCTTCTATTCCTTAGCCCCTGTATGTCATTATATATATGTGAGCTACACCCAGTATCAAGTACCCAGGTGTACGAGAAAATAGAGTGACATTCAATAACGAAGATACCTGAAGAGGATGGGGCATCAGATGACTTCTTCTTCAAGGACTCAAGATAAACCTTGCAGTTTCTTCGCCAGTGGCCCTCCTTGCCGTAGTGATGGCAAGTGCCATTTGGTGTCTTTTCAATCTTTTTGGCCCTTTTCTTCCTCCCATTATTTTGTTCTTTGGGCTTCCTCTTAGAGCCTTTCTTTGAGGAACCAACTAATAGTACCATCTTCTGATCCTTCTTTACAGAAGGCTCTACAGTCTTCAGCAGGTTAAACAACTCAGGAATGGTAGTCCCCAGTTTGTTCATCCGATAGTTCTCACAAACTGTGAGTAACTCTTGGGCAAACAATGCAGAATTAAGTCAATACTTAGTTCGTGATCCATTGCAAATCCGAGTGTGCCTAGTTGCTCAATGTACCTCAACATCTTCAACACAAACTATGAAACAGAAGTGCCTTCCTGCATCTTAGAGGTGAAGAGGAGTCTGGAGACCTCAAACCTTTCGGATCTCGCCTGCTCGTCAAACAGCTCATGAAGATGGAAGATGTTGGTATGAGCATCCATATGCTCATGCTGCTTTTGTAGCTCACGTACCATAGTGGCCAACATGATGCAACTCGCAAGTTCAGAATCGGCCACATGTTTCTGATAGGCCACTAACTAGTCTGGAGTTGCATCTTCAGGAGGATGGTTGGGAAGTTGTTCTTCAAGGACATAAGCAAGCTTTTCTACCTTGAGGACTATCCTCAGGTTTCGAAGCCAGTCCATGAAGTTTTAGCCCAGTCAGCTTATTGGTGTCCAAAATGGAACGCAAATTTAGAGAAGACATTATCAGGTGATTATCCTAGAAATACAAATTGAGGTTATGTGATGAGAATGATAAAGAATGCATCAATATACATTAATTAAATCCTATTTATTTTTCGAATTGAATAACCCTTTTTATCAATTCGGGAGATCGTAGGAACATCTCCAAATAGGTTGATATCCAACCATAGATAAGAACAACCATTGCTAGAGTCTATCAAGTTTTCTTAGCTATGAAGGTAGGTAATTATACCGATTACATATTATACATATGTAACTATCACATTATGCTATCAACTAATTGAATGTTTGCAAAAATCATTGGGTTGTTAACTCATTAACAAGTATGCAACAATATATATAGCACCTAACTGCACCTCTCTTTACATCGACCTTGGCTGTGGCACAACAAATCGATGCTCCAAGCTTAAGGCTGACCCATTAATTAAGAAATAGTTTTAATATGGTTGGAGCTCATTCAACCGTTTAGTCAGGCTTGGATGTGTCTAACAACCAAAACTAAGGATTGACCTCTGACTCCAACTATATTAATCATAAACTAATTCAATGGTTTGAACATGTTGAGGTTCAAGCCAGGCATGGATGTGTCCATCAACCTAAACGAGAAACAAAACTCCGGTTCTAACCATATTAATGGAAGGTATTGGCTTTAATATTTTGTAAGGGGTTTTGGGTCTCATCCTTTTCTTTTATGCACATTCATGACATATAATTATGTCATGTTCTAACGATTTCCTAAATAAAGTATGTATGTGACTTAATTTATCAAGTCTCATTAATTGAATTAGGAACCAGATTTCCTAATTCTAATTTCATACTTTATTCAAGGAATTGTTTTGGGAAACAATTTCCTGAATTATCATAATCAATTTCGGAAATAGTATGTTTAAGACTTTGATTTCTCTAAATCAAATCTTATTAAATTAAGAGACAGATTCCCTTAATTCAACCACATATTATTTTCATGAAAATCTTATTTAAGGAAATATACTCTATAGGAAATAATTTTCCTAATTAATTTTGGAGACAATAATATATAAGAGCATCACCTCATAAATCAAATAAGGAAATTATCATTTGAGAATCACCTCAAAAATTTTCAAGATTTGATTCAATATTTTATTTATGAAAAATTAATATCAATAACTTAATTTGGACGGCTCCCCGAGGCTCAATCCAAAATAAGAATTTATTGATAATATAATTTGGACGGCTTCCGAGGCTAAATTCAAATTAAACATTTGATAGTTTAAATTCTATTTAGGAAATTTAATTATAACAACTAACTTTAAATTGGACGGCTCCCCGAGGCTCAATCCAAAATAAAGAATTTTGTAAATAATTTAATTTCCAATTATAAATTTATATGCCAATTAATATTCTCATAATTTGTCTAGACTTCTTGAAAGAAAGTGCCCAAAATTGTGAGCTTTCCATAAAAGGAAAGTTTTCAAAAATAAAAGGTTTTCAGAATTATTGTAAGTTTCTGGTACAAAGAAAACTTACGTTTTTCCAAAATTAGAAAATTTCCAAAATAGGAAATTTCCAAAATTGGAAAGTTTCTAAAAATGGAAAGTTTTCATAATTATCATAAAATTTCAGAAACAGAGATATTTCAAAAGTTTGCGAAATTTCATGAGGATTTCCAAACTTTGAAATTCCTAAATTGAAAATTTACCATAATTGGAAAATTTCCATAATTGAAATTTTTTCCAAAATTGAGATCATGATAAAGCTTTCCGCAAAACAATTGTATGATTATGTCGCACACGATCCTCGCTCTGATACCACTGTTGGGACCGGGTGCATGCTGACATGGATGCGGGTTCATAATCACTACAAGAAAAAATGCTTTTAATGACATTGAAAAGTGTCATCATATATCACTTATACTGACATTTTTGATATAGTGACATTAAGTTAAAATGTCCTCTATAGTGATGTCGTCTAAAGTCTTATCACTTATGACAATTCTTAATGTCACTATAAAATACAAATAGTGACAATACTAATAGCATGAATAATTGTTATAGTAACAAAAAATAGTGTCACTATAAGATTTATAATGACATTTATATATGTCGTTTTATTATAGTAATGATGACAAATTTATATGTCCTTTAAAATTATTTATCAAGACAATTATAAGTGTCTTGAATTTCATTTATAGTGACAATTCTTAATGTCACTATAAAATAAAAATAGTGACAACACTAATAGCATGAATAATTGTTATACTGACAAAAAATAATGTCATTATAAGATTTATAATGACATTTATATATATTGTTTTATTATAGTAATGATGACAAATTTATATGTCCTTTAAAATTATTTATCAAGACATTTATAAATGTCTTGATTTTCATTTATAGGCATAATAAAAAATGTCACTAATGATAGTTTAGTATGACATTTTAAAATGTCATCATTAATAATTATTTATTATGACATTTTAAAATGTCTTCATATGAATTTTATAATGATATTATATATTAATAAATATCTCACCCATTTTTAATATTTTCATGATATAAATATTTATGTATATAAATAATTAACATTAACACAAATAAAAATTTTAAATTGAAATTAAAGTGTTAATCAATAATTGACAATTTTTTTTGCAATACAAGACTGTCAAATTAGTCACCTTAAAAAATATCTATGCACTAATCACAATCACAAATGTACCCAATGTATTTAGTTTAAGACTAGTAAAAAATTACAATCTCTCCTAAAGCCTAAAGCAAAACATAACCAAACTTCAGAACTTTACTGCATCTTCAATCTTCAACCGTCACATCTTAAACAAAATCCAATATTTATGTGACCTACAAAAAAAAATCATATATTAATTAGTTTGTGTAAATGAAATAAAATTAAAGAAGTATATAATAAAGAAAAAAAATTATAATCTAGATCTAGATTTTTTTCATAAGCAAACCAAACCAACAAATGCTAAAACTTAAGTAGAAGGCAAGATGAACACGATATGATTGCAAAATGATCAACCAATAGAAGCAAACTGACAACAAAGTAACAACAAAGTACATGAATTAATGTGGATCAAAAAATACTTCTTGAATAAGTTTGATAGTTTTCCTTATTATTTCTGAAAATTTGGTATTTGTTTGATGGAACAGAACTAGATATTGAAGATGCACTGCATGCTATCTCTCCATGAGCCACCCAATGAGTATAACCATTGATAAATCCATCAACTGTCAAATGATCATAAGTATCCTCTCTTGAAACACATATGCCCATCTTACACCTTGCACAAGGACATGCAATCGATCCATTTATGTTTGCATTAGAAAATGTAAAATCTAAGAAATTCTCAAGTCCTTTTCTGTATTCTTCAGTTTGCCTTGGCAAAAACATCCAACTTTTATCCATCATAAGTCCAGTAAAAAGATCTATTAAAACTAGTTCAAAAAAAAAAGTCAGTCAAAATCTCAAAGATTCAATTACCAACATAGAAATTGGAAAATATATCTACCATCTCAAGTAAATTTATGCAAACTTAATGGGTGAGAAATCCCTTAACAATCATCCTGATTCCTAAATTAAGACAAATTCAAATAATTTATTTTTTTACTTGAGAAATCATGCTGTTGGATAATTTGCTAAACATTTTAGATTTGTATATTGGGCAAACTTAAAAATTAAAGGTGAATTAGGAAAACTCATAGTTAAGAGCAAGCATGATTTCTTCAAAAGTAAATAGAAAAGTATGATTTTGATAGATTCTAGCTAGAATTAAAAAATAATTTAGATATTCGGTTCATTTTTTCTATGATTTTGATAGATTCTAGAATCTAAAAAATGATTTAGATATTCGGTTCAGTTTTTCTAAAAATGACAGCAGCTCGTAGTCAAGATAGAGCACCACCAACTTCTTTAATCATGTAAATTAATTTCCATATGTAAAGACTGAAAATTTACACAGAGAAAGAAAATTGAAACACAGAAATGAGCTTATAAATATCAAGCTAGAGACATGTAACCCAAAAAACACAAATCTCAATTAAGATGGAGAAGCAATCACTAGCTCTTGGTGTTCCCAAAATCATGATTTCAAAAATCATGAGGAGGAGGGGAAAGGAGAAGAGGAGGAATAAGAAGAGTAGTCAATTTGAATAAGCGGAGGAGGGGAAAGGAGAAGAGGAGGAATAAGAAGAGTAGTAGCACTAGATCTATATGAGAACACCTTGATTGGAGGAGTCATCTCTAGTGGTGCATACTTGCTAAAGAAGCTTGAAACTTAGCGGAAGGTGCTCATGATTCGGGAGGAAGGGTTTTGTCTACGTGGAAGATGCTTGTGACGAAGGTGGAAGATACTCATGGCTTGGGCAGAAGAGTTTTGCCCTTCTTGCTGAAGATGCTCAGGCTCACAGAAGACTATCATGATGAAAGAACTGCAAAAAGACTCATCCACTTACATACTAAGTATCAGAGCTTCTTGGATGTTGCTCAGTAGGCGGAACGAAATTTTTTGCTTATATATGGTTGGTTGGTCTTATCTAGAGTAAATTTAAATGAAACTATAGCAAAAAGAAACCTTCTTTTGGGACTCACATTATCCTTTTGTTTGACAACATAGCTCCCCTTTCTAAAGAATACGAGTGTTTATTTGAGGGAGAGAACCATTCTTCCATTTTTACTGTAATTCCAAAGGACCTTTAGGAAACAGATGATCGCTTATGCTGGTCCAAGACAAAGCAACGAAGAATGCCGTGCTTGTTAGTCGATGCTTATATTTTTAAAGACCCTAGAGAAAATAGAAATTTCATTGTATTTTGATCTACAAGTATTCATGGTATGAGGTTGAAACTTAATTTCACTCTGGTTATAGTTGATTTTTATTAGTTGATAGTATCTTTAACTGTTCACAGTTTTAGATGTTTCACTTTGTTGCAGTTCACAACTATGGTATCTCTTGTTTGGATGTATTTCTTTCAACTATGCTTTACCTAACATTTTTTAAATTGGCTGACCCACGTCCAAATTATCTGAGTTCTAATGGGTTTGGCCAATGGCGATCCAATTTTGTAATTGTCATGTTTGAAAATCTAAGGAACTTTGCTAGATTTGACCAGAATAAAAAGAAGATTGGACCTGCTGAATAGTTGTAGAAATTGGCCAATGATCAACATAAATCTTCTGAAATTGGATGACTTTTTGAGTATTAGTTGATCTAACAGATTTATACAGCACATAATTATCAAAATGACCAATTATACAAAACTTATATAGATCGATGGTTAACATTAAAGAACTTAGAGATTCATAAAAAATATATATATCTAGAAATATATTTAACTCTGCTAGAAAATAGATTAAATTGATAGGTTGAGCTAGGTTGAATTTTCTTCGAAGTAAATTTATTGATAAGTCAATATATCCAATTGTTTCTTGATTATATCTTGAATACTAGCAAATGTTTATAGGAGATGGATATAGTCATTGTTACACTAATATTATTAATGTCAATAATATGACATCACTAACTAATTAAATATACTACCATCATTTATAGTGTCATTATGCTATTTCATGAACACAACCTATTATGATTGAATATCATGTCTTATATCAAATTATTTGATTTTTCACCTGTTGTGATTTTTTTTTTCCAAATGATTCTGATCACCTGTTCTAGCAAGCCGATACTACCAATATTTGGATGTTTTCACCCTCAGATCTAGAAATCATTACTGATTTTGAAATGATGGTCTTATTCTGTAACCCAAAATCATGATCTAGAAATCAATTCACCTTCAATCGAAAATCTTAAACAGAGCGCAAAAAAACCTTGCAAACTAGGGATTCAGATCAAAAAACGGTGGAAGAGGAAAGAAAAATAACCTCAACAGGGTAGATAGCGGGGCAGATGGCTTTGGTGGCCGGGGAGGTGGCGTGTGGCAAGGAGGGTCGAGTAGGGAGATGACCGTGCTGATGGGGAGGCGCGCGAGTAGAGCAGACAGCGTTGGGTAGCAGACGACGTGGTGGGGAGGAGCGCCGCGCGTGGGGAGGCGCTCGCGCAGACCAGACCGGCTGGTGGAGGTGCGCTGGAGCAGGGAGAAAGGAGCGGCGATCGAGCGAGCGAGCGAGGGAGAAAGGAGCGAGCGATCGAGTTGCGATTTAGGTTTTCCGAGCGAAACTTATGGCCTTTGTTCGCGGCAGGGCGAGCGAAAATTTTAGGCCGGGTTCTCGATCGCGCGCGTTGGAGAAAAGTACCGCGAGAAAAACTTAATTACACAAATTAAAAAAAATTAAATTAACTGTTTTAATAAGAAAATTTTTAGATTTATAAATGTAATTAAAAAAAATTAAATTAACTATTTTAATAAGAAAATTTTTAGATTTATAAAGACATTTATAAATGTGTCAGGATAAGCTATTTAATCAGATATTTTATTAAATAAAATATCTCTGTTTTAATAAATGTCATTATAATTAGTTTGTAATGACATTTACCATTAAGTGTCATAAAAAAAATGTCACAATAGACCTTTTTTCTTGTAGTGAATTTTAAAAATTAATTACGTGCAGCGGAAGGTTTAGCATAAATAATTACTTAAATTATTTAACCACACATCTAAGCATGCAATTTTATCTTGTGTAGACATGATCATATATTTAAAATTTTGTAGAAACGTAAACTAATTTATGTATTACCTCGCGTAACTCGAAGGAAGGGACGAGATCCAATCGTAAGCGTCCCTTGGAAGCTCCGCCTCTATTCGCGTCCACGCCGAGTATGTTCGGGATGACTTCGCAAAGCCACGAGTTTCGTGTTCTCGAGAACTACTAGATTCTCCGAGAACGCGATGAGAATAACCAAGAGAGAAGTTGGAAGACTAACCACAAAAGGATGGCGGGCTGGTGCTCCTTCTTAGGGCTGGTTGCCGCACGGCAAGAGGGGGAGAAGAGAAGGAGAGAAAGAGAGGGAGAGAGTCTATGCCTTCATCTATTCGATTCTCACCCAAGCCTTGCCTTGGGTCCTTTATATAGTGGCCTCTCAACCATCAAGCCTCTCAAATATGGAACAACTTATTCCATCATGCCAAATTTGATTTTATATCATGGTTAAAATCATATTTTAATTCATGATAAAAATCAATCAAGTCTCTTCGCTCCTATGGAATAAATTTCCTTATCATGGTAAATCAATCCATTATTGATTTTATAAAATAAACCAATCCATGGTTCATTTTAATTTCCATGAAAAATAAACCAAACCTTGGTTTATTATATAAAAAAATTTATATCATCCATAATTTTATAAAACAAACCACACTTGGTTTATTTTATAAATTGAACCAAAAACTTGGTTCTCTCTCCCTTTGTTGTGGCCGGCCAAGCAAAGATGATGGAGGGCCTCTTTGGCCGGCCCATCCAAGCCAAGTCCCAATGAATTAAACTTATTTAATTCATCTATTAAGTCTTCAAAAGACTTAGCTATTTTACGCTTCTGATGCGTCTCTGAAAAATTCAGATTCGTCTTATCATTTGGCTCAACCAAACTTAATCTCTCTTGATTGGAAAATCTAATTTTCAACTCGTTTTAAACCCCTCGGATTACTCGTAGTGCGTGTGACTAAATATGCTTTCGATTTATGTTGGCCCTCTATAATTAATCAATTATAGAACGATCATGAGTGACACCTAGTAGTACATCATGATCCCCAATTAATCGAATGATCAACGGTTGACCTCAGAAACTGTTAGTGAGAGCCCTAGAGCCAATCATATGATGATTACTTTTTGGACTCATTGTATCATATTCTTGTATATATATTTCTTATATATAAAGGCATTTCTTATGGTTATTGTACTTATGTGTATTGGTGCCAAATAACTTAGTATAATAACGTCCTTGAGTAGAAGGTTCTTATCTATATCAATCGATTAGTTGAATCGATAGTGAGATGATATAGAGAACACTACTCTTAATTATTCCTAGTCAAGTATTAACATTCAAGGACAATGTTAATGCATAGAGACTAGCATGTAGGTCAACATTATGACTTGATCTCACAAGTCATGGATATGAGATATCAAGTTGACACATGGGTATACATTAGAGAATGTATACTGAATGACCCGCCATGAGAAAGTATCATGGATCGTTATATGAGTGTCATATACTTTCTCATGTGACTATTAGTATGACTATAGTCCTAGACCTGAAGTTACCATTGTTCCCTACATAAGGAGTTACGTACTTTGGCTTCGTCAAACGTCACCCGTAACTGGGTGGACTATAAAGGCGATTACTGGGTTTGTAACAAATTATGCGGAGGGATGTGAGTAACATAGATGGGATCTATCCCTCCTATATAACGGGAGTGATATCTTCGTTCTTGATAGAGTAAGACCACTAAGTGCATGGCCATGCCCAAATAAGGCAATATTAGATATTGAGCTTATTTGATTATAGTGAGTCTACTTGGAGATCAAGACATATAGATTGATTTGAGGATGACACGGTCTATGCCTCATGAAAGATCAATCTAGATATCAAGGATAGAAGGACGTTGTCACATATTGTGATGGTCACAATTATTAGTCACAATGGTGATGTTGGATCTCGACATTCTTGTAACTTGGGTAGCAATGATGTGTTGCTAGATACCTTTCATTGCTTATGTCCTTGAATAGGTTTAAGGGCATTGCCAACGTTACAAGAACCTATAGGGTCACACACATAGAGCAATAGATGGAGAATAAGTCCATATGATGGACCGAGAGTAATGAAGTCAAAGTTTGACTTTGGCTAAATATGGAAAGTCCATAAAAGGCAAGTTTGACTTGACTCAAATTAGACAACTTGAGTTGGACTCGAGTTTGATCCAAGTGATGGATGAATCTAATCATGGGAGAATAATGAAGTCAAAGTTTGACTTTGGCTAAATATGGAAAGTCCATAAAAGGCAAGTTTGACTTGACTCAAATTAGACAACTTGAGTTGGACTCGAGTTTGATCCAAGTGTTGGATGAATCTAATCATGGGAGAATAATGAAGTCAAAGTTTGACTTTGGCTAAATATGGAAAGTCCATAAGAGGCAAGTTTGACTTGACTCAAGCCACATCACCTTGACTTGACTAAGTGATGACTTGGCATCATCATCAAGGCTAAGTAACCTCCCCATTTGAATTTTGAATTCAAATAGGGGGTTACCAAAGGTGGTAGCCGACCACTTAATGGCCAATAATGGCCATTAAGGGGATTACCAAAGGTGGTGGTCGGCCACTTAAACACACAAAAATGAGTTTTTGTGGTGGATGATTCATTCTTCTCCTAACTGGTTTTTGGTTTGGTTTTGCTCTCCCACTCCTCTCATCTTGCCGAGACCCCAAGAAGTGCTAGCACACTTTTGGGCTCTCCTCTCCACTCTCTTGCTTGTGTGGATACTTCTAGAGGGTTGCTACTTTGCATCCTTGTGATTCGACACCAATCGAGGAGCGAGCGGGAATTGCGGGGCACGCATCGAAGGTAGTTTTCTCTTCTCTAATAGATCTAGGTTGTAGATCGGTTTTGAAGCATGTAAACGAGCACTCGTAAATTTTTGAAATGGTTTTCTTCGCTCGGATCCTTTCTATTGGGGCTTTCGGGGTTTCCGCGACGCGAAAAAGCGGTTTTCGTGGCCCGAAAAACCCTACAGTGGTATCAGAGCCACGAGCGAAGCTTGTGCTCGTTTTGGTTTTTATTTTTTTGTATTAGATACAAAATTTAGATAATTTTATGGTTCTATAATTTTTCTAAATTTTAGGATTTTTGAGTATTTTTTCTCGTAGAGGCAAAGCGACGAGTGCGAAGCACTTGTAGACTTTGCCACCGAGAAAAACTTCTCCGAAACGGCAAGTTTCGCCCAAATGGATTTTGGGACAGCGGGTAAAGGCGCTGTATAATCGCAAGAAGACACTCGTGAAGGTTATTTCACGAGTAGGGGTGCTGCCCCTAACCCTGCAAGGGGCCTTGTCTCGCGATTACGCCCGAAACCCGCTTACCGGGACCGCCGCGGAGTTGTGACTCGAAAAATTCTAAAAATCAGTAGAAAAATTATATAAAATCTGTAAAATTACATAATTTTGAATTATGTACAGTAGTATGATGGTCATGACCCAAAACCTAATTTTTAATAAGATTAAAATTGTGTTGTAATTCATAATACGGCCTCCGCACCGTTTTTGTACATATGTGTGTTGTATTGTGTTTGCGACCTGCGTGTCGGCTTTTAATATTTTATTTCTATTGTATTTCATATTTAGACTCGAATATAACTCGAGTATAAAATTTGTAATGTACAAAAGTGAAGACGACGGAAATTCCGGAGAACTTGGACTCGGGAGAACTAGCCGACAACACCAAGACGGTCAAGAGGAAGCGCTTGGAGAAGCCGCTAGACCTAGGTTGACCATCGGATCCTCTCATTGGCTTGAGAGGGTCTTAGCAGGGCCATGACCAAGTCACTTATGTTTATTTTTATTATTGCTATGCTTGTGTTGTATATGATGCATGATAATGTAGAATAGTAAAAATAAACTTAAGTGTATGAGATGCACAAGTAATGTGGGAACCACATTTTGATGTGCACTTAATACACATTTAGGATTAAATTAGATTTCATAAATGCCTAGATGTGATGCACATCCTCGATTAGATTAGATCTAAAATCGAATCAACTCGTAAACGCCTACCGGGTCCTGATACCCATCACTACCTCGATCATATGCGCTTGTCGATTCTGCCAAAGCAGAGCAACGCATTTAATCTTGGTAGGATGCGGAGGGACAACCTTGGTCCCGCCTATCACGGCTCGGGTTAGATCGAGCTCAATCAGATTGAGTAACTAGTTAACTCAATTGGATCGAGTAAAGCTATAGGCGTATTCCAATAGTTGGAAAGGGTAGGACAAAATCACCGTTTTAAATAGTCTTGAGCGATTTAGCCAAAGCTAACTCAAGATTATTCGTAAACGTTAAATCTTGATCCTATAAACAAGAGTTGCATAGAGATGTAATTGATAAATTAGTTATCTACCGATCATATTAAGTCTTGGGCGATTTAGCCAAAGCTAACTCAAGGCATAGTATGATGTGGATCTTGTCCCACATAAATTATAGTAAATTGGTATGGATCTAGTAGTGTGGTTTGACCACTCCAATGACTTGATTCCACCAAAATTCCTATAATTTAGTGGGAGCATCATTTAATTAAAGGCCTAATTAGATGATTACTAGAATATGATATTTATTCTCTGCATTTATCTGTTGTAGATTGCCATGTCTTCAAACGCGAATACTCTCTCTCTGCGATCTGTCCTTGAGAAGGACAAGCTCACTGGAGCTAATTTCCTGGACTGGTACAGGAACTTGAGGATAGTCCTCAAACAGGAACGTAAGCTGTACGTTCTAGAGCAAGCAGTTCCTGAAGCACCACCACCCTCATCCATCCGTAGCGTTAGAGATGCTCATCAGAAGCATCAAGACGACGCGTTAGACGTGTCGTGCCTAATGCTATGCTGCATGTCCTCTGAGCTTCAGAAGCAACACGAGAACATGAATGCTTACGATATGATTGGCCACCTCATGCAATTATATCAAGGGTAGGCAAGGCATGAGCGGTTCGAAGTGACTCAGGCCCTCTTTTCATGCAAGATGAAAGAGGGAACCCCAGTAGGAACTCACGTACTCAAGATGATTGGGTACGTCGAGAACCTCGAGAGACTAGGGTTTCCCTTGGGCCAAGAGCTGGCTACCGACCTGATTCTGCAATCGTTGCTGCCAGGTTACCGTCAATTCGTCATGAATTACAACATGAACGAATTAGACAAACCACTTCCCGAGATACTCAACATGTTAAGAACTGCTGAGCCTAATCTCACCAAGCCTAGTACCGTCCTGATGGTACAGAAGGGCAAAGGCAAGGGTAAGTGGAAGCCCAAAGGTAAGGGTAAGACCCAAACCAAGGGCAAAGCCAGCTCTGCAGCACTTAAACCCAAGGGTGGGGTGCAGAAGGATGCCACCTGTTTCCATTGCGGTGAGAAAGGGCATTGGAAAAGAAACTGCAAGATCTACCTGGAGGATCTTAAGAAGAAGAGAAGCGAGTCTTCTACTTCAGGTATATATGTTATAGAAGTCAACCTTTCTATTTCTACATCATGGGTATTAGATACTGGATGTGCTTCTCACATTTGTACCAATGTGCAGGGGCTGAGAAATAGCAGGGCATTGGCAAAGGGCGAGGTGGACCTACGAGTAGGCAATGGAGCACGAGTTGCTGCTGTTGCTGTAGGAACTTATTTTCTATCTCTGCCCTCTGGGCTTGTACTGGAACTAGATGATTGTTGTTATGTACCTGCACTTACT
The DNA here is from genome assembly GCA_024364735.1 of Boesenbergia rotunda. Taxonomy (NCBI): domain Eukaryota; kingdom Viridiplantae; phylum Streptophyta; class Magnoliopsida; order Zingiberales; family Zingiberaceae; genus Boesenbergia; species Boesenbergia rotunda. The sequence goes on from JAGFNQ010002415.1 coordinate 52,527, forward strand.
AAGAACATAATTTCTGTTTCTTGTCTAGACAAGAAAGGCTTCTCATTTATAATTAAGAACAAATGTTGTTCAGTTTATTTAAATGAAATGTTCTATTGTAGTGCAGATCTTATCAACGGACTCTACATTCTAGACTTAGAACGCCCTATCTATAATGTAAGTACCAAGAGGTTGAGATCAAATGAGTTGAACCCAACCTATCTCTGGCACTGTCGCTTAGGCCACATAAATGAGAGTCGCTTGTCCCAGCTCCATAAGGATGGATTGCTGGATTCATTTGATTTTGAATCATATGAGACATGCGAGTCATGCCTTCTAGGCAAGATGACTAAGACTCCCTTTAGTGGACATAGCGAGAGGGCAACAGATTTGTTAGGACTCATACATTCTGATGTATGTGGCCCTTTCAATGTTGCTGCTCGAGGTGGTTATAGATACTTCATCACATTTACTGATGATTTCAGTAGATATGGTTATGTGTACTTGATGACACATAAGTCCGAGTCCTTTGAAAAGTTTAAAGAATTCAGAAATGAAGTACAAAACCAACTCGGCAAGAGTATTAGAATACTTCGATCAGATCGAGGTGGAGAATACTTGAGCCATGAGTTTCGTGACTATTTAGCTGAGTGTGGGATTCTATCTCAACTCACTCCTCCTGGGACACCACAATGGAATGGTGTATCCGAAAGGAGGAATCGTACCTTATTAGATATGGTACGATCTATGATGAGTCACGCAGATCTTCCTATATCTTTTTGGGGATATGCTCTAGACACGGCAGCGTTCACACTTAATCGTGTTCCATCAAAGGCGGTCATGAAGACACCATATACGATATGGACTGGGAGGAGTCCCAAGATGTCTTTCATGAGAGTTTGGGGTTGTGAGGCTTACGTTAGACGTCAAGTCTCAGACAAACTGGGACCCAAATCTGATAAGTGTTATTTCATAGGGTATCCCAAGGAAACGAAGGGATACTACTTCTACATTCCTAGTCAGCACAAAGTGTTTGTTGCTAGGACTGGAGTATTTCTAGAAAGGGACTTTGTTTCTAGAAAGACTAGTGGGAGTACGTTCAGTCTTGAAGAAGTTCAAGACATGGACAATAGCACTGAAGCCTTGATGGAAGTTGAACAGGAACCACAAAGTGTGGTGGTTGATGAGGTTGTTGCACAAGAAGCTGTGGAACAACAACCTGTTCATGTAGACCTACCTCTTCGCAGGTCTGATAGGGTACGTCGTCAGCCTGAGAGATACTCATTTCTCTTGTCTGACCATGATGACGTTATGCTCGTTTAGAACGAGCCTACCTCCTATCAGGAAGCTGTGATGAGCCCAGATTCTGAGAAATGACTAGAGGCCATGAGATCCGAGATGGATTCCATGTACACCAACCAAGTATGGACTTTGGTTGATCCACCTGAAGGGGTCAAACCCATTGGATGTAAGTGGGTCTTTAAGAGAAAGACTGACATGGATGGACTTGTACATACCTATAAGGGTAGACTAGTAGCTAAAGGTTTCAAGCAAATTCATGGTATTGACTATGATGAAACTTTTTCTCCAGTCGCGATGTTCAAGTCCATTAGGATCTTGCTTGCTATTGCAGCATACCACGATTATGAGATCTGGCAGATGGACGTCAAAACTGCGTTTCTGAATGGAAACCTCCTCGAGGAAGTGTATATGACACAACCTGAGGGTTTTGTAGATCCAAAGCATACTGGTAGAGTATGCAAGCTGCATAAGTCCCTTTATGGACTAAAGCAAGCTTCTCGAAGCTGGAATCTTCGATTCGATGATGCAATCAAACAGTTTGGAATCTAGCGAAGGACTGCCAGTATTCAAGCCCTAGCGAAGGACTGCTAGGCAACTGGCGAAGGACTGCCAGTATCCAAGCCCTAGCGAAGGACTGCTAGGCAACTGGCGAAGGACTGCCAGCATCAAGCCCTAGCGAAGGACTGCTAGGCACTGGCGAAGGACTGCCAGCACCAAAGCCCTAGCGAAGGACTGCTAGGCACCTGGCGAAGGACTGCCAGTTCACAAGACCTGACAAAGGACCGTCAGGCAAAAGTCCAACCAAAGGAGCGGTTGGCATCAGGTAAACTCTCCCGAGAGGAGTAGGTGAGGACGCGTTCCCCGTCGAGGGAACAGTAGGCGTCGGTTCAACCTAGGGCTCCATTTTGGAGACCAAACTCAGAACCAAGACAGCTAAGGCTGTATAAAATAATAATAATTAATTATGTTATTATGTTTTGGACTAACCCTTGATGCAGGACCGAAGGAATGTGTTTCTGCAACTCAGAGAGCCTCAAAGGAGTGAGGCAACAGCTGAGTAAGGTGCCCTGAGTGTCCAGGGCGCCCTCAAGATGAACCAGAACCAAACGAAGCAAAATGGGCTTCAGCTGCTTAATGGGCAAGGCGCCCTCAGCAGCGAAGGCGCCTTCGTCAGTGAAGGCGCCCTCAGCGCCGAAGGCGCCCTCAGGAGCCAAGGCGGCTCGCGCCTAAGCCAGCGAAGGCGATCAACTCAATACAGCCGAGAAGACCGGGTCAACCAAGGCACCCTCAGTGACCAGGGCGCCCCAGAGGTCAAACCTCATCCCTATTCCGGTGGGATAACGCTTGACCGAGCGAAGCACGGATCGACTGACACGTGGCAGGGCACCCTCGACGACCAGGGCGCCCCTGGGTGCTATAAATAGCACCCAACGCCCAAGCCTTCAACAAGAACTTCGCTCCAACGCTTCCATACTCTTCTGTGCTCACGCCCTGCTCCGGAAACTGCCGAACTCGAGCCAACGACGTCCCGCTGCTCCGGAAAGTCAACCTACACCCGGACGTCGGTAAAAGAAGAGTTTCATTTTCTTATTTACAATTTATGCTATACTTGTAATCTCTTTCTGTAAACCAATTTTGCGCTTATATAGAATTGCCCAAAGTAAACGGTCAACGACCGTGGGCCTTGGAGTAGGAGTCGACATAGGCTCCGAACCAAGTAAATCGACTGTGTCTGTGTGCTGTTTATTTTATTTCCGCTGCGTACCTACTCTTACTTAAAATCTGAAAGTTTTCCGATATTCACCCCCCCTCTATCGGGCTCCTCGATCCAACAAGTGGTATCAGAGCGGGGTTATTCAAACTTGGTGCAACCACCAGTTTGAAAATTTTTTTTTCGGATTTTCGAATTCTTTTCTAATATTCTTTTCTTTTTTCGTTCGATTTTCGTGTTAATCGAGATTGGTGCAACACCTCTCGATATTTTTAATTTCTTAATCCCGCACTGCTAATCCAAGACTAAGTCTTGGGACAAGATTTTCTTTCTGTTTTTGTAATTTCAGAAATCCTTAAATGGCCAACCAAGAGTGGAACAGTGCCCGTCCACCGCTATTCTCCGGCGAGAACTTCAATTTCTGGAGAAGTCTAATGGAATCCCATCTGAAGGCCAATTTGGATTTATGGTTGATAATCCAAACGGGGTTTACATTCCCTACAGAAGAAGGAACATCGATCACTTGGGAAAAATTGGACGAACCAACCCTGAGAAAGATAGAGACAGATGCAAGGGCGACTGCAATCCTACAATGCGGCCTGACCAAAGAAGAACTGAAGTGGGTCGGATCCTTCAATTGTGCCAAAGAGATGTGGGAAAAGCTAATCAATCTACATGAAGAGAGCTCCGATGTTGAGATCTTAGAAGCTCAAGCACAAACAGCTGATTCAGAGTCTGAAGCCGAATCTAAAGTTGAAATCAAAATAGAATCGGACTATGAATTGATTGAGACGGTAACTGATTTCAAATTATTTTCAAAATTAGAATTAAATAATAAAACAGATACTGTAATGGTCGAGGAAGGTGCAATTTCTAGTGCAGGGAAGGCTCCAAGAGAACCACCAAAGAAGAGGCCTCAACCAGTACCTGAGTCCAACTCAGACTCAGAATTTGACAACAAAGAAGGAGGTCAAACTAAACCGGTCCAATCAGCTCGTGATCACTACAAGATGCTAAAGACACAAAAAGGAAAGACGACAAGTATCAAGGGGGAGATTCCCAACAGGGAATCAAAAGGTAAATTTATGATATTTAAAAATATAATATTTACCTCAAAGAACAAAATTAATTCATATAAATTATTTAAGGCTAATATGTTGGAAAACTTAATTCCCAACCTTGCTGACTTTAAGAAACCCGAATATTATTTCAATTATGATGTGACTTAGATAATTGTTTGCTTTAACTATATGTTCTTGTTATTTGTATTTTTCTTGCTTAGAAATAGGATTGATTAGTATAAGGACTAAATCAGTTAATTGAAATTTGACAACATAGTATTGAGTGGCGGTGAGATGATAGTACGTTAGGGAAACCAATTCTAATAAGATCAAGTCTACTTGGTCTCTTTAGACTGGTGAAACTAGCCGAAGCTACCGATCCAAGACCCAAACTAGTTAGACCAGAATTTACCAAAAAGTAATTTTGAAAATGAAATTTCACTAAAAGGCTTTGTCTAGGAAAGGGTGGATGATCTCATAAGGCTACGGCCAAAGAAGGCCTAGTGCCTCGCCAAGACCTGGAAGCCAATTTTTGAAATTTAAATTCAATTTACTTTTTGTTAAATTCGAATCTAACACAAATTTTCAGTTAATTTTAGATTCAAATATCTCTTTTCAAAACAAATTTAAATTGGGTTTAAAAAATAATTTAACTTTTCAAAATTAATCATGGCCTTTTCAAAATAAACCCTTCTATTAAAACATGCTTGATCACGTAGAACTGGGTAAGACATCTAGGACCTAAAAGCATAATTAACTATCCTTTTAAATAAAAATTTGTGCAAAAATTATTCAAAATTATTTTTCTTGGTTTACGTTACACTAATCTTTCAATTCTAACATTTTTTTTAAATTTCATGTTTAATATCTCAAAAGATTCGTTTTAAATATAATCTAGGGCTTGTTTTGTTTTAGTCATTGATTGGTCAAACTTGGTCAAAACAGTCAACCCTAGTCAACATAGTCAAACCTGCTCTACACTGAAACCCTTAAGAAACCTAGATAAAAGTCAGACTGTGTTGGATACAGGAGGAGTTTCTTTTAATATTTAATTTTTTTTAAAAAAAATTTTATTCAAAAACCTTCGAATACTACTTTTTGTTTGAAAATTATCATCATTTCAAAATATTTTTCGAAAACTATTTTCAAAAATGTATCCCCTTGAAAATTATCATACTCAGAAGGTTATTCAAAATTATTCTTTTGATTTTAATAAAGCCTAAAGACACAGAGGAAGGTCCATTTCATGATCTACAAGGACTCCTAGGATGTGTCAAATTTAGGGGGAGTTTGAGTCAAAAGAAGAATTTCTGAAATTTTTTTTGGTACTTATTTGTTTTGAAATTGTTAGATAAATTCCTTTGATCTGAACTGAACCCTAAGAACTCAGAGGAAGAATACTTGTAGTTAACAAGCTTCCAAGGACTGCGTCAAGTTTAGGGGGAGATCAAATTAAAAGAATTATTAAACATTTTCAAAACTATATGTTTTCATGGACTGCAAGTTTAAAATCTGTTTAAAAACTTAAATAATTTTTTTAAAAATACTATTATGTTATTTGTCGAAATTTTTGTGGCTTATAAAATTATTTTTGAAATACTTAGGAATATTATTTTACTTGGGTTGAAAAATTTCCAGGACACTTAGGAAAATATCCTTGTAGTTAACAATGTTTCCTAGGATTGTGTTAGACTGGAAAAGAAATCAAGTCAAGTATTCAAAATAAAATTAATTTTTTTTGCATAATCTTCAAAAGTACTTCTATTTTTCAAAGTATAATGTTTTGAAAAGTACTAATACTTGTAAAGGTAATAGTGTTCTAAGTGCATGAAGTTTCTAAAAGATTTGCCTACAAATATAAACTATTTTTTAAGTGGAGTTTTGTTGGTGCAGCTTAAAGTTTTTTTTGCTATACTTTCAAGAATTATGCTAAGTATTTTTATGTTTTCAAAACTCAAAAGGCTCTGATACATAAATTTTTTGTTATCTTAGAAATGGTTTAAACTTATACTTAAAACTCTTGTTTTCCAAAATGCACAAAGTGTTTCCAAACAAATATTTCTAAGTGTGCAAAATTTTTGGTAAACGAAATTTTTTTTGGTAATTTTCCTTTAAAATTTTGCTTAAGTAAATTTCTTTTTGCAAAACCTTGTAAGTAAATGTTATTTAACAAAATTTAGGTTTGCAAAATTTCTCAAAATTTTACCTTGTTCGCCCATGTACGTTTTTGATATATGTCAAAGGGGGAGGAAAGGTTAAAGTTAAGTACTATATAAACACAAGTATTCAAGGTTTTAGGGGGAGTATGAGAAATAAAGGGATTTTTTCTCAAATCTATTATGTTCATACTTCATTGTGTTTTTATCTTCTGTTATTAATTGTTATATGTTTATACTTAACTTTGAATTGTGTTGCCATAATCAAAAAGGGGGAGATTGTTGGTGCAGGAAGCACCACATCGAACCTTGTTTTGATATTGGCAAAGGATTCAAAGTTAAGTTTGTTTGTGATCTAACAATATTCACTGAGTGTGTAGAGACAAAGTCCTAGCGAAGGAATGCTAGGCACCTGGCGAAGGACTGCCAGGAAACAAAGCCCTAACGAAGGACTGCTAGACACCTGGCGAAGGACTGCCAGTATTCAAGCCCTAGCGAAGGACTGCTAGGCAACTGGCGATGGACTGCCAGTATCCAAGCCCTAGCGAAGAACTGCTAGGCAACTGGCGAAGGACTGCCAGCATCAAGCCCTAGCGAAGGACTGCTAGGCACTGGCGAAGGACTGCCAGCACCAAAGCCCTAGCGAAGGACTGCTAGGCAACTGGCGAAGGACTGCCAGTTCACAAGACCTGACAAAGGACCGTCAGGCAAAAGTCCAACCAAAGGATCGGTTGGCATCAGGTAAACTCTCCCGAGAGGAGTAGGTGAGGACGCGTTCCCCGTCGAGGGAACAGAAGGCGTCGGTTCGACCTAGGGCTCCATTTGGAGACCAAAGTCAGAACCAAGACAGCTAAGGCTGTATAAAATAATAATAATTAATTGTGTTATTGTGTTTTGGACTAACCCTTGATGCAGGACCGAAGGAATGTGTGTCTGCAACTCAGAGAGCCTCAAAGGAGTGAGGCAACAGCTGAGTAAGGCGCCCTGAGTGTCCAGGGCGCCCTCAAGGTGAACCAGAACCAAACGAAGCAAAATGGGCTGCAGCTGCTTAATGGGCAAGGCGCCCTCAGCAGCGAAGGCGCCTTCGTCAGTGAAGGCACCCTCAGCGCCGAAGGCGCCCTCAGGAGCCAAGGCGGCTCGCGCCTAAGCCAGCGAAGGCGATCAACTCAATCCAGCCGAGAAGACCGGGTCAACCAAGGCGCCCTCAGCGACCAGGGCGCCCCAGAGGTCAAACCTCATCCCTATTCCGGTGGGATAACGCTTGACCGAGCGAAGCACGGATCGACTGACACGTGGCAGGGCGCCCTCGACGACCAGGGCGCCCCTGGGTGCTATAAATAGCACCCAACGCCCAAGCCTTCAACAAGAACTTCGCTCCAACGCTTCCATACTCTTCTGTGCTCATGCCCTGCTCCGGAAACTGCCGAACTCGAGCCGACGACGTCCCGCTGCTCCGGAAAGTCAACCTACACCCGGACGTCGGTAAAAGAAGAGTTTCATTTTCTTATTTACAATTTATGCTATATTTGTAATCTCTTTCTGTAAACCAATTTTGCGCTTATATAGAATTGCCCAAAGTAAACGGTCAACGACCGTGGGCCTTGGAGTAGGAGTCGACACAGACTCCAAACCAAGTAAATCGACTGTGTCTGTGTGCTGTTTATTTTATTTCCGCTGCGTACCTACTCTTACTTAAAATCCGAAAGTTTTTCGATATTCACCCCCCCCTCTATCGGGCTCCTCGATCCAACATGAAGATGAACCTTGTGTCTACAAAAGGGTTAGTGGGAGCACAGTTGTCTTCCTTGTTTTGTATGTAGATGACATACTACTCATTGGGAATGACATTCCTTCACAACAATCTGTGAAGACTTGGTTAGGGAATTCCTTCTCAATGAAAGACTTAGGTGAAGCAGCCTATATTCTAGGCATAAAGATCTATAGAGATAGATCTAAGAGATTGTTTGGCCTAAGTCAGAGTACATACATTGATACCGTTTTGCAATGGTTTGCCATGCAGAATTCCAAGAAGGGAAATCTGCCAATGTCACATGGCGTGAGTCTTTCGAAGACTCAAGGTCCCTCTTCTAGAGAGGAGAGAGACCGCATGACCAAGATCCCTTATGCCTCAGCCATAGGATCTATCATGTACGCCATGTTATGTACTCGTCCTGATGTCTCGTATGCTTTGAGCATGACGAGCAGATACTAGTCAGATCCAGGTGAACGTCACTGGATAGCGGTCAAGAATATCCTTAAGTACTTGAGAAGGACTAAGGAATATTTTTTGATATTTGGAGGCGATGAGCATCTAGTTGTAAAGGGTTACATTGATGCCAGCTTCCAAACCGACCAGGATGATTACAGATCGCAGTCAGGGTTCGTGTTTTGCTTGAATGGCGGAGCTGTGAGCTGGAAGAGTTCGAAGCAGGACACAGTTGCAGATTCTACAACAGAAGCTGAGTATATTGCTGCATCAGAGGCAGCAAAGGAGGCAGTTTGGATCCGCAAGTTCATCACTGAGCTTGGGGTGGTTCCTAGCATATCTGATCCCGTAGAGCTCTATTGTGACAACAATGGAGCTATTGCGCAGGCTAAGGAACCTCGCTCACACCAGCGGACCAAACACATACTACGGCGATTCCATCTCATTCGAGAGATCATCGATCGAGGAGATGTGAAGATTTGCAGAGTACCCACAGAGGCTAACGTCGCAGATCCCTTGACCAAGGCTTTGGCACAGATGAAGCATGATGGTCACACTAGGTCATTGGGTATTAGATACTACAGCGATTGGCACTAGTGCTAGTGGGAGATTGTTAATGACAGCCCTAGAGCCAATCATATGATGATTACTTTTTGGACTCATTGTATCATATTCTTGTATATATATTTCTTATATATAAAGGCATTTCTTATGGTTATTGTACTTATGTGTATTGGTGCCAAATAACTTAGTATAATAACGTCCTTGAGTAGAAGGTTCTTATCTATATCAATCGATTAGTTGAATCGATAGTGAGATGATATAGAGAACACTACTCTTAATTATTCCTAGTCAAGTATTAACATTCAAGGATAATGTTAATGCATAGAGACTAGCATGTAGGTCAACATGATGACTTGATCTCACAAGTCATGGATATGAGATATCAAGTTGACACATGGGTATACATTAGAGAATGTATACTGAATGGCCCGCCATGAGAAAGTATCATGGATCGTTATATGAGTGTCATATACTTTCTCATGTGACTATTAGTATGACTATAGTCCTAGACCTGAAGTTACCATAGTTCCCTACATAAGGAGTTACGTACTTTGGCTTCGTTAAACGTCACCCGTAACTGGGTGGACTATAAAGGCGATTACTGGGTTTGTAACAAATTATGCGGAGGGATGTGAGTAACGTAGATGGGATCTATCCCTCCTATATAACGGGAGTGATATCTTCGTTCTTGATAGAGTAAGACCACTAAGTGCATGGCCATGCCCAAATAAGGCAATATTAGATATTGAGCTTATTTGATTATAGTGAGTCTACTTGGAGATCAAGACATATAGATTGATTTGAGAATGACACGGTCTATGCCTCATGAAAGATCAATCTAGATATCGAGGATAGAAGGACGTTGTCACATATTGTGATGGTCACAATTATTAGTCACAATGGTGATGTTGGATCTCGACATTCTTGTAACTTGGGTAGCAATGATGTGTTGCTAGATACCTCTCATTGCTTATGTCCTTGAATAGGTTTAAGGGCATTGCCAACGTTACAAGAACCTATAGGGTCACACACATAGAGCAATAGATGGAGAATAAGTCCATATGATGGACCGAGAGTAATGAAGTCAAAGTTTGACTTTGGCTAAATATGGAAAGTCCATAAAAGGCAAGTTTGACTTGACTCAAATTAGACAACTTGAGTTGGACTCGAGTTTGATCCAAGTGTTGGATGAATCTAATTATGGGAGAATAATGAAGTCAAAGTTTGACTTTGGCTAAATATGGAAAGTCCATAAAAGGCAAGTTTGACTTGACTCAAATTAGACAACTTGAGTTGGACTCGAGTTTGATCCAAGTGTTGGATGAATCTAATCATGGAAGAATAATGAAGTCAAAGTTTGACTTTGGCTAAATATGGAAAGTCCATAAGAGGCAAGTTTGACTTGACTCAAGCCACATCACCTTGACTTGACCAAGTGATGACTTGGCATCATCATCAAGGCTAAGTAACCTCCCCATTTGAATTTTGAATTCAAATAGCGGGTTACCAAAGGTGGTAGCCGGCCACTTAATGGCCAATAATGGCCATTAAGGGGATTACCAAAGGTGGTGGCCGGCCACTTAAACACACAAAAATGAGTTTTTGTGGTGGATGATTCATTCTTCTCCTAACTGGTTTTTGGTTTGGTTTTGCTCTCCCTCTCCTCTCATCTTGCCGAGACCCCAAGAAGTGCTAGCACACTTTTGGGCTCTCCTCTCCACTCTCTTGCTTGTGTGGATACTTCTAGAGGGTTGCTACTTTGCATCCTTGAGATCCGACACCAACCGAGGAGCGAGCGGGAATTGCGGGGCACGCATCGAAGGTAGTTTTCTCTTCTCTAATAGATCTAGGTTGTAGATCGGTTTTGTAGCATGTAAACGAGCACTCGTAAATTTTTGAAATGGTTTTCTTCGCTCGGATCCTTTCTATTGGGGCTTTCGGGGTTTCCGCGACGCGAAAAAGCGGTTTTCGTGGCCCGAAAAACCCTACAGAAACAATTCTGAAACCCTTCAGCAGCTATAATGAATCGTGCCCCATTCCCTTCACCATCTTATACCCACTTGGTTCAGGACATGGTCTATGTGTGTCAGTCCCCACTAGGCTGACTACGTCACACCTAGCCCAAGTAACGTTTTCTCGTCCTACGGATTCTAATTACTCTCATGTAATTAAGAGATTCATACTCTGAACATGTCATGCTCTGGCCAGAGGCTTCGAGTAACAATCCGACGATAGACCTCGGGTATACATCTCCTCGCAAGGAGTGGTGAATCCTTTGTAGGCTGTTCAAACATCTTCAGGCACTTCGGCTTATACCCAATCATCCTGGGTCCACACCTCCTTGGAGATGCTTGCTTAAGATGTCAAAGTATAAGTATCCATGACCAAGATGACTTGAACACCACAAGTCAAAGGAACATCGCACTTATGTTGCAGTAAGAACTTCACTGACATATCTATATGTAGACTACCATATGAAGTCTTACAGCCAGTCACTCCAATGAACTAGTTCTCTTAACTAGCATTCATGTTTATCTCCGGACATCTCAATGTCACTAGCCAGTGAGAATCAGCTGATTAGAGAATAACCCATGCTAGTCTCAACATAATTGATAGTGTCCGTATTTATCAATTCATCGACTAGGGACAATTTCAATACTTCACAATTGCAAATGTAGAGATAATCACTAGTTGTGAATTCATCACAAATTCTCTCATGCTATGAATTGTATTGCGGACATTCAGTAAATGAGTTTAAGATCTCAATTAAATACACAAACATGTATACTCAAATAGTGAATATTCATTTATTAGAATAAATTATTACAATCATAAGGCGATTGCCTTATAACACTTCTCTCATATCACTAACACTACTAACATGGCTATCTACCCAAATAAAAAAAATAAATTTAATTCTTGCTAGCTTTGCCAAGATATAACCCCAACCCTCTTGGTTGCAAGACCCACACACTAACCATCAACCCAACAACTCTTTCTCTTTTACATTGGCACCAGTCGACGGATGACCTTGTCAGTCGACTAGTGCAGTCGACTCATGAGCATGATCACTCCCCCAATCTTTCTATTCGAAATCTGGCCGAGGAGCAGTCGACTGGTGGGACTACCAGTCGACTGGTGAAGTTGACTCAGCCTGGAAATCACTCGACCAATATTTCGGTTCCCTCGAATTCTTGAGGGCAGTTGACTTCTTCCTGGGGCAGTCGACTGATACGTCTGGAATCTCAGTTTCCAGACTTCAGAAACATTGATCGACCCAAAGATACATATCTACTTCAGCTACACTAAGATTATAGACTCACAATCATAATAACCATAATCATACTCCATTTAGTATGCATATCAAACTTAAGATCTTTTGCGGAATAACAACTCAACATCAAAATACTTAGACTAGATCATTACCATCTAACATGCAACTCAATTAGTAAGAAACATCTCAATCTTAAAATCTTTGTGGAAATAAAAAACTTAACACCAGTCTCATCCCAAAGGATCTCACTCCACGGTTCCGCCGCCACTGACACAAAACATCCTTCCTTTAGCCTCCTTGCCTTACATCCTTTCTTTACCTTTATTTGCAGCAAAAGGATGCAACTATAAGCAAATTGCTTAGTAAGTAGATACCTATCTCACAAAACATGCAATCGAAATAACACATGCTCTTGGTCAAAGAATGTTTGCTTTTAAACATATGTACTAAAAATGCTATGCTAACATGAATATGCTCATGAATACACTTGTAATAAATGCTTGCATTTGAAATCTTTGCTTGAAATGAAAAATGCTTAACATGCTTGAACAAATGCTTGCTTTTGAAAACTTGAAACTTTTACATTCTTATACTTCTTATACTTCAAAATAATAAACATCCTTTCTTGGGCATGATATAGTACCAATGCACGCATCCCTAATAGGTTTCGGGGTAGCTAGCCACCGAACCCTAATAGATCGTCTACTAGGCTTGCCTAGATCTTATGGGCCTTGACCCGGTACATGCCAAAAAGACCTTGGTCTTACAAAGTAATATACTTAAACTTGTATTCATGCTTGTATTGAAAATGCATAACCTAGCGCATAACTTAGCATATCTTTTGCACTTAAAAGTAATGTTCCAAAACTTGTTTTAAAACACATGAAGTCCTTGGTCTTGTACTTACATAAAAGCATAGTCCTAGAACTCATTCTAGGACTTAGTAAGACCTCGATCTTACTCAGAACTTTTATCGAACACCTTACGTGTCATAATCCCAAAACTTATTTTGGGGCAAATCAAGACCTTGGTCTTGCTATACTAAGATCACAAACACCAAAAATACTTAGAATCATGTTTAGAAATCATTCGAGAACTAATTTTATTGCAGGTGAGTGATCTACTTACCTCTTTATGCTTCTAAACTTACTACACCAACGTAGGATCTATCATGATACTCCTCGTCCACTTTCCTCGCGCGATCGGGACCTTGGGCGAAAGAAAAGAAGAAAACCCTAGGTTTCCTCTTCTTGTTTTCGCAGGGAAGAAGAAAGAATGAGAAAACCCTTGGTTTTCTCTTCTTTCTATTCCTTTATATACTAAGTGGAAGTTGAAACATCTTCCATAAAGGACGCTTACCATCACTTATCAAATATTGGTTCCATATTTTAATATGATGCTTTGCCACCATCTAATGGAAACTTAAATTAATGTTAAAGTAGGGGTTTCGGGTTTGAGCCTTACCTTTAATCTTTTTTTACAGAAATTTTTATTTCTCTTTTTATTTTGAAAAAATTCTGGATAATTTTGGGCGTTACAACATATCTATCAAATACAACAATTATAGCTCAATCAAATATAATAAGTACAAGCAAAATGCATAATTCATAATATGCAAATGATGCAATGACCTGACCTGTACACACTTCAACTATCGCTACACTAGATAGATCGGGTGGACAAGATACAAGCGTCAAAATCCTGTGGCTATGTAGAAAAGTCATAATACTTGTGGCTATTCATGAAAAAGTCATAATACCTGTGGCTATAAAACTCCAAACATACCTATGGGGACCCTTAACACCTTGGAGGTATCAACTGTCTACACACAACTCTAACTGAACTGGCACAATAGAAAATATGACTGACGACCCTCTCAATCACAAGTGAGCCAGTGGCCGTCATCATACAAAAAATGCCATGGTACTTGCCACTATATACAACCATAACCAAACCAAAACCATGCAATCAATATAATACACATACACTCAATTAATACCATAATAAATAAACATGCACAAATTTACTGGGGAGGGTATATCTAATGTCAATCACACCCTAGATAGATCACATGATAATTCTAAAGTACATCCATATAAGCGGTACTTTTTAGATAGAAAATAAGAATTGAGACTGTATAATTAAAAATTTGGATTTATAACTCAAAGGTCAAGCATAGAAAAAGTATCAAGCAGGAAAACATGTAAAATAGAGTTAAGGTAAATTAATCTACTCAAACAAGGAAACAACCATGCATTTAAGATCAATAACTACATAATACAAGTAAGAAGTACCCCACCTCGTAAATGAAGTCTACGTATCAGAGAGAACCTTCCACAATCAACCGTGTAAGTCCAAACTCAATGTCCTGTATCAAGGATAAAATTTAACTACTTATATAAATTAGGATAAGTTCTAATTATAACATCTACTTAATTAAATTGTAAATTATAATACGCTACTTCTTAACCTAACTATCACAATTAGGTGGTTATGTTAAATCATCAGCCTAAACCCCAAAACACAACTCCGAATTATAATCCAAAACCTTGAATCCAATATCTACTAAGTCCAGGGTATACACAGCAAGCACCAAGGGAAACTCATGGAAGTGCCCTCCTTAACCCATCAAACTGAGCTTCTTCAACACAAATAGAATAGGGAAACTAACTTTTAGCATATCTACTGAACCCCCATCAGTTAAACGAAAGCCCAAACATCAATTTCAACTCATGGCATCAACAACAATCCAACAAATCTACCCACACACTTCACAGCCAACCCAACACAAAATTTAGAAACTCAGACCCAATCTAATAAAAAAACCAAATCAAAACCTAATCTAGATCTACAGTTCACAACAAACCAGAAAAAAGGAAACATAATAGGAAAGTGTCTCACCTCATCCTACGCTGGGAAGGACCAAAATCACCACACAGAATTCCATCCAATCCAAGAAACTTAGTTCTAAAACCAACAAAACCAACACTAATCATCTTACCTGAGTGGTGTTCGGCAGAGAAGGCTTCGCTTGGAGGAAGAAAATTGCTTGGAGAAGGGGACTACGACTTAGGGTTTGCGTGAGGGGAGAGCTACGCGGCATCGGCTTGCTCACGCAAGGGATGAGGGAGGTCGACGCTATTAGTGCTGCTCACGTGGAAGGAAAACCGCAATGGACTTGCGTGAAGGAGGTTGCAGCGTTGAGGAGAAGAGAGGAGTCGGACGATGAGGGGAAAGAGAGGGGGAGATCGTCGGCGGTTCCTTCTCGTGCAATCAAGGGGGGGGGGGCTAATTCCGAGGAGAGGGTTGCACGACTTTCTAATGATGTTGTAGGATTGGTGCCGGTCGATAGTGGGGGGGGGGGTGAATATCGACTCGAAAAATTCGTTGGAAAACTCATCATTTGTCTTTCTATCTGGGTTAGTATACAGCGGAAATAATAATAAAGAAAAACAAAAGACAAGTGGCATGCGGATTTTACTTGGTTCCCAACCCCCCAGGGTCAGTACATCCAAGGCCTAAACACTCAATCATGAGTCCACTAATGGTCTCCTTTTCAGACTTTCCGGAGGCGGAGAAACCCGTCTTACAGTTCAAGTCACAAGCACAAAAAGTAGTAAATTTGACACGTAAATAAAATGCAAACCAAACGGAAAAAGAAGCTTCGACCAATCCGGAAGTCCGAAGTACAACGTACTTCCTCCTAGAGCCTCCATGGTCGCAGAGACACACCTTGAGCACTTTTGCTTTGCATGGAACACTTTAGCGGATGTTAAAATTGATGTTCTGAGTTAAGGGGTCGAACCCCTTTATATAGTACCTTCACGAGCGCTTGTGAGGTCTTGGGCGTCTGCCACGTCGCGGTCAAAACCTCATCCATTACACCGAAATGCAACAGTGATAGAACTGCCTTCCCAGGTGCCTGAGAGCCAGGCGCCTGGGAGTGGGCTACCCCACCTAGGGCGCCCAGCCTATCTTAGGCGACCACCCTATCTTGGGTGCCTGATTCATGTCAGGCGCCCAGGAAGGTCTTCCCAGGTGTGTTTTTTCCTGCGTTTGCTTTCCTATCTTGCCTCCAACTCCAGGTACCTGCAAGACAACAAACACAAGACAAACATACAAATAATCATAGCCTTAAAGATTGATTCTGACTTTGGATTTCACTCGAAACCCTAGGTCGAACCGACGCCTAATGTTCCCTTTCCCGGGAACACGTCCTCACCTACTCCATACTGGAGAAGTCTCTTTTGTCATTCGGAACCTCTGATTGGACTTTCGCTCAGCCTCCGAGAACATAAATCTCGAGACATCCGACCTTGATCCGTCTCTACTTCTGTTCGATACCCGCTCGACTAAAGCTTTTGCCAACCGGGACCTTCGGGTGGACTTTTGCTCGGCCTCCGAGAACTCGGATCTCGAGATGTCCGATCTCGACCCATCTCTACTTCTGTCCGCCATCCTCTCTCGGCAAAGACTCCATTGTTCGATCCCCGACCAAGACTTAGTGCTCAGTCCCCTGGACCAAGACTTCGTGCCCAGCTTCACTCACCAGGACTTAGTCCACGTAGCTTCACTCACTAGGATTTCGTTCACCTAGATTCCCTTGCTAGGACCCGATTTCACTCACCAGGATTTCTTTCACCAAAATCACTTCTTTACTATCATCATGATCCTAACTAGACTTCCTCCAATCATCAGGTAAATATAATCTCACACCTTAAGTCCAGTGTGGTTTAATCCCTTGGTCAAATTGACCAACCCTGGGTTGTATTCATTCTGCCAAATATCAGATCATATTTGGCATAACCCTTTGTCAACCTGATCTAAACCTGGGTTTACCCTACCACACATAAGGTCCTGTTTGGTTTAACCCTTGATCACTTTGACCACCCTTAATATATGATCCAACATACATTGTTACTAACTTTAGTATATTGTCAAAATCGAAACCCTAGAGGATGACTATTCATCACTGATGCATTTTGCACCAACAATCTCCCTCATTTTGATGTTTGACAATATGTTAAGTTAGATTAGGTCTACTAGTTCTAGGTTTAACACTTGGGAGAAATCGAAAAAAAATCTAACTTAAGCCTCTCTCCCCCTTTGTCACACATCAAAAGGAAATAACGAAAAGAAAATTTTGCAATAAAAAAACGAATTTAACATAAGCCTTTCTCAATTTTTTTAACGATAATCTCTCCCTTTTTTTGAAAATACTTAAAATACATATATATAATTTTTGAAAAATGATTTTCAAAACTCTTTTATTTGTTTTTGAAAAACTAAGTACTTGTTCTTGTGTGATCGTTTAGAATTGATAGAGGGGGGGGGGGTGAATATCGATAAAAATAAATTCGGATAAGTAAGAATAATGCGCAGCAGAAAATACAACAATGCTATCTCTTTTTGTTTTTACTTGGTTTGGAGTTTGTAACGGCTCTTACTCCAAGGCCCACGGTGCTTGACCATTTTTGTTGGATAATTCTATATTTCAGAAAAGGTATTACATGATTTTAAATTACAAATACAGAATTGAAAGCAACTTGAAATTATACCGACGACCAAAAAGAAATGTGATGAATGAAGCAGCGGGTCGTCGATCTTGAGCGTTGTTGACCCTTGGAACTCGAGCACGGAGGAAATGAATTGAGCGTTTGAGTGCTTGAGTTGAGAGAAATCTTGTTTTGGAGGCAAGGGGTGAACCCCCTTTTATACTAGTGTCCAGGGCACCTGTGTTGGCTGGGGCGCTTGCCATGTCAACTGGTTTGGGCGCAAACTTATTCTCAGACTCGGCCAACGTCTATCCCCCATCCAAGATGCCTGGGACATCTAGGGCGCTTGACTGGTCACGGGCGCCTCACATGCTGACATGGCAACCTGCTAGCTCAGCTTCGCAGCCATAGGAAGAAACCCCATCTGGGGTGCCTGTATCAACACAGGCGCTTGTGCTCTCGGGCGCCTGGGATGCAGAAACTTGAACCTCTTGCTCCTGGAACTAGGGTTAGTTCCAGAATAGCAGTAATAATTAAATCAAGTATAAATAACAGTCTGTGATGTCTTCGTTCTGACTTTGGGTTTCTAAATGAAACCCTAGGTTGAACCGAAACCTACTGTTCCCTCTTCCGGGGAACGCGTCCTCACCTACTTCACTCTGGAGAAGTTACCTTTCGCCAATCGGCTCCTCCGATTGGACTTTTGCTCGGCCTCTGAGACTATCGGATCTCAAGACGTCCGTTCCTCGACCCGTCTCTACTTCTGTCCGCAGCTCCCACCCGGCTAAGGCTTTTGCCCCATCTTCCGGATCAGGAGTTCGGTGCCCAGTCCACGACCAGGACTTATTGCCCAACCCCCGGTCAGGTCTTTGGTGCCCAATCCATGACCAGGACTTATTGCTCAACCCTACGGTTAAGACTTCGTGCCTAGCTTACCTAGGACTTTCCTGCACACTTAATAGATTCATTAGATAACACCTTAACCTTAACTTTGAACCCTTTACCAGTATCAAAAACCAAGTTCGATCTGGTGCTTCCGACACTAATAATCTCCCCCTTTTTGATCTATGGCAACCTAGTTCAAAAGTTAAGTTAAAATACAAACAAGACAGTGTCTTTAAAACAGACATATTTCCCCTCTTTCTCCTTTAAAAAATATTTTTGAAAAGAATGCATAAAGCTCCCCCTTGATTAAAGATTCTCCCCCTGAAGCATTCGAAAACATGCAGTTTTTCAAAAAAACCTTTTGATTGGGGATACCCTTTTTGAGGAAAAGGTTAGAGTTTTTTTTTTAAAAAAGGGAGATTTTAAAGTTGAGGTTTTTTTTTAAATGAGAAAAGTGACAAAAGTTTTTAGACTTTATTTTTAAAACAACCTTTTTTTTGAAAAAAATATCCCTTTTGTAGAAATATAATTTAGCTTTTGAAAAAAAAAAATTCAGCTACTTTTGAAAACTGTCTCTTGAAGAACTTTTGAAGTTGGAAAAATTAAGACACCCTTTTGAGAAAAATTTGATTTGAATTTTTTTTTAACTTTACACTTTACTAAAAAAAATTTAACTTTACTTTTCCTTTTCTTACTCTCCCCCTTTACCATATATCAAAAAAACATATTTGAAGAAAAAATTGTGTATCAGAGCCAGTTTATTTTGGAGAACTAAATTTTGAACGCGTATGAGCTAAATTGAACCAATCCTAGTGAGTCCAAGCAAAAAAAAACCAAACAAAATAAATTGAACTCGTTCGGTCCCTGTCTAACCCAGTTAGCTACTTACTAACTGTTATATAACAACAACTTTCACTAGGATTAGTCAAGTTAAGTGGTCTGATCAAGTTAGATTTTCTAAGCTTGATCACCTAGCTTGATTGCTGTTCAAATGTATTTATCGCCCCAACTGCTCTTGATGCACTGACTTAAAGCATCTTGAGTCAAGGCATAGACCTAAGCATCTCAACCTAGTCTAGGTTATCAAGCAAAGTGTCCTAATGTGCTTGTGAGATGCTGGCTTCTAGATCTATAGGAGCATGCAATTATAGGCTTGAGTCCTAAGCTAAGTCCATTGCGTAAAAAAATACCCTAGTTTTGAAGGGGGTAATTTCTTTTTTAAAAAACACTAGGTCACGAAAAACTATTTTTGAAAGAAAAACTATGTTTAGAAAATAGTTTTTGAAAAAGTGTTGCAAAAAAAGAGAGTAAGTATCAGTCCTATTCTACTAAGCACATCCCTAACTGCCTTCTTAGTACGCTAAACTCAGACTCAGGTAAGGGTTTGGTAAAAATGTCAGCTAGATAGATTTTGAGTCCACATGTGTAAGTACGATTTCACCCCTGGCTACGTGATCCCTAACAAAATGATGTTTTACTTTAATGTGTTTGGTTCGGGAGCGATGAATAGGGTTTTTTGTAAGATTGATCGAGCTTATGTTTGTAGGATCGGTGCCGTCGATAGAGGGGGGTGAATATCGACTGTAAAATCTTCGCGGTAAACTTCGTAAAACTTTCAATCGTTCTAGACTCGGAGCGTTAGTAGCACAGCGAAAAATAAAACAGAAAGAATAAAAAGCAAAACAGCGCACGCGGGATTTTTTACTTGGTTCCCAACCCCCCAGGGTCAGTACATACAAGGCCTAAGCACGGGAACGCCCGTCGACTATTGGTCTCCTTTCTGGACTTTCCGGAGGCGGAGAAACCCATCTTACAGTGCAATAATTACAATCAAAATATAAGAAATTAAATGCAGAATAATTAAAGTAAACCAAAATGAGATGGTCGAAGACTCGGCCGATCTGGACCTCAAAAGTACCGCGCACTTCCTCCTGGAGCCTCCCGGTCGTAGAGCCTCATCGTTAGCGCGTTGTCGTTGCTTGGAAAGTTTAGAATCATGTTTGGAAGTTGTGTTTGAAGCTGAGGGGTCGAAGCCCCTTTTATAGGCTTCATAGGGCGCCTGTGATCACCGGGGCGCCCCACATGGCTTGGTCAAACCTTATCACCGCGCCAAACTCGTTGCAGCTGATAAAACCTTTGACCATAGTGCCCTGGACCTCCCAGTCGCCTGAGTGAAGGCTTATCTCTGCTTCGAACTCGCAGTAGCAAATACAGTTTTCAACTTGGGCACTTGTATCATCCCGGGCGCCTGAATGGAAGCCTATTCTGTCTTCGATCCCTGCAACCTATTTTTCTTCTTTGGGTTAGGCACCCCTGTTGATGGGGGCACCTGATTCCATTGGGCGCCCCTATCAATGCGGGTGCCTAGCTCCTTTAGGTTCTAGCCATGTTGCTTGCTTTGTCTTCTATTCTAGGTACCTGCAAGATACAAAAGTATAAAGAAAAAATACACACAATCTTAACCTTAAAGACTTGGTTCTGACTTCGGATTTCCATGAAACCCTAGGTCGAACCGACGCAAGTTCCCACCCCCGAGAACGCGCCTTTCACCTACTCCTTTCAGGAGACGGTAGCCACCCCGTCCTTCGGGTGGACTTTTGCTTAGCCTCCGATACTCTCGAATCTCGAGATGTCCGAACCCCGACCCGTCTCTACTTCTGTCCTTAGTCATCGGTCATCTAAGTTGCTCAATCCCTCGGACCAAGACTTCGTGCCCAAACCCTAAGTCCAGGACTTCGGTGCCCAACCCTCGGCCAGGTCTTCGTGCCCAATTCCTCGAACCAGGTCTTCGGTGCCCAACCCTTGGCCAGGACTTAGTGCCCAATTCCTCGAACCAGGTCTTCGTGCCCAACCCTCGGTCAGGTCTTAGGTGCCCAACCCTCGGCCAGGTCTTGGTGCCCAATCCATGATCAGGACTTAGTGCCTAATTCTTCGAACCAGGACTTCGTGCCTAGGTTAACTAGGACTTTGGTTAAACTTGGTCCAGTTTTCTTCACTCACCCTTCGCTTGTTCAATGTATCACTGACTTAAGTATGTTGTCAAACATTAAAACGCTTAAAGGAGGACATCACTGATGCAACTTGCACCAACAATGTTGTCAATGAATACTTTAGTTTGAGCATAATCTAGCTTGAAATCCTTAAGGGTGTGCATCATCCATAACAGTTGTGCTACACACTCTCCTAGGGTAACATATTCTGCTTTAGTTATGGATAAGGCAACACAGTGTTGCTTTCTGCTGCACTAGCTGACTAGACTGTGTTCTAGTAATTTACAACTCTCACTTGTACTTTTTATATCCAGTTTACACCCGATATAGTCTGAGTCAGAGTATCCTGATCATTCAAAGTTGGAGGTCCTAGGATACCAAATACCTACATTTAGGGTACCCTTTATGTACCTAAGTATTCTTTTTACGATAGCTAGGTGTGACTCCATAGCATAGGTTTGATATCTCGCGCACATTCCCACTACAAACAGGATGTCAGGTCTACTAGCAGTTAGGTATAGTAAACTACCTATCATACTTCTATATTGTTTTAAATCTGATAGATCGACAGGCGTGCTAGAGGGGGGTGAATATCACTTTTTCGTTTACGTCTCTACAAGGTTGTTAGCGCAGCGGAAACAATAATATGCAAAGGACAATAAAAATAATGCTAACAATCAGAATTTACTTGGTATCCACCCCGGATGGGTGACTAATCTAAGAATCCGTTGGTGGATCATGCCCCGGATAACCTCCGGCTAGATCTATTGTGCCTTATGGGTGGAGAAACCTCGCCCCTTATGGGTGGACGACACTCTGAGCACAAAAGACTACTAACTCACTTTACCCAAGCGAGTGTCATCAAGAGATAGTAGTCTGAAACAAGCCCCTTTAAATAGGGCTCAAATCTGAAATAGGCGGTACCAGTCGACTGCCCGTGGGGCAGTCGACTGGTCCTAGTCTGATTCGACCGCTGCTGTACAACGTTTGAATCTGCCAACCTGTTCCAGCCTACACCAGTCGACTTCCCCATGGCCAGTCGACTGGTACACACCTAAGCCTAGGGTTTCACTCCCGAGTACAAGTCTCTTCGCACTGAAACCCTCCCGGCTTAGCCCCTGAGTACAATCACTAATACTCAGACTCTCACAATCTAGTTGACTCTTCACCAGTAGCCACGACTGTTGCATTCACGCCTTCTTTATCTCCGCCACTCATCCTTTGGATGCGCACGCAAACCTCCAGTTTGCCTCCATGCCACCCTTCACGTACGCCTCGAAGTCCGCGTCCCTCGGCTCATCGTCCCTGCTATCAATAGTCCCTCGGATGTGTACGCAAGCCTCCAGCTTGCCTCCATGCCATCCTTCACCTGAAGACATTAACCAAGTCCATCTGTACCTGTACACCTGCACACTCATGTACACATATGACAACACAAAAAACCCTAACTTAACCATATTTCCCACACACATCAAAACCCTATGATCCTCTAGATCATCTCAGGGCCGATTGCCTCAACAATCTTCCCCTTTTTGTTGTGTGGCAATATGTTAAGTTAGGTAAACATATAGCAATAACAATAACAAAAGCAGTAACAACAGCAACAGAAATTGAAAATCAAAGCATATTACACAAGAGGCAACCTCCCCCTTAACCTGTGCTTTCTCTCAATTTTCAATCTTTATTGCTCATACTAAGTTAAGTTCTCCCAACATAACTCCAAAGTTTCACAATTTAATCAAAGTTAAGTTTCAACCTAAACCTAACTTAACACCGAAGTTCTCTCCCTTTGACACCATCAAAAGATTACCCCAAGCAACCCTACCCTTGGTACCAAATAGAACCCAACCAGATTTCAGAAAAACCCCTCAGAAATCACAAAATAACATTCTGTCCACACTACCAGTCGACTGCCCCCAGGGCAGTCGACTGATACGTAAGTTTCAGATTTTCCAATCGAAATTCAGAAACGCGTAAAAAATTCCAGAAAATCCAAAAAAATGTGAAATTTCGCAAGCACGCTTGTTAAGATATTCCCTACCCTAGAAAAATATTGGTTCATGAAAAACATCAACCGTGCTTGACTTTTTGTACAAACCCAAAAATTCTCAAATAGTGTCAACTTTGTATCAACTTTGAAATCCAATCATGATTTCCTATATTTGCCAAATTCACTCACCTCCAATTGACATATAAAATGATTCCCAAACTTTCCTTTTTCATATAGATATTTCCATTTTGACAAAAGTTCCCCCTCTTTCTCTAATTCTAGATGATCATAAAAATAAGACTTTCCCATGCCCTTGTCTATAGAAGTTTCATTATGTAACCACACACATCAAAACCCTATGATCCTCTAGATCATCTCAGGGCCGATTGCCTCAACAATCTCCCCCTTTTTGTTGTGTGGCAATATGTTAAGTTAGGTAAGCATATAGCAATAACAATAACAAAAGCAGTAACAACAGCAACAGAAATTGAAAATCAAAGCATATTACACAAGAGACAACCTCCCCCTTAACCTGTGCTTTCTCTCAATTTTCAATCTTTATTGCTCATACTAAGTTAAGTTCTCCCAACATAACTCCAAAGTTTCACAATTTAATCAAAGTAAAGTTTCAACCAAAACCTAACTTAACACCCAAGTTCTCCCCCTTTGACACCATTAAAAGATTACCCCAAGCAAACCTACCCTTGGTACCAAATAGAACCCAGCCAGATTTCTAGAAAACCCCTCAGAAATCACAAAATAACATTCTGTCCACACTACTGATAACAAGCATTTTGACGGATAAATTTTGTGCAATTAGTGAGGGAATTTGAGGCTTTAGGGTGTATTTATTTATGAAATGATGCATAATTATGAATAGGATGTATTTTCATTGATTAATTAATTTTCCTGCATTTTCACACTCATATTTCATTCTATTAAATTTTTGAACAGCTTGTGCATCATCGGATCAAAAGTCTCA
This sequence comes from Boesenbergia rotunda, assembly GCA_024364735.1. Lineage (NCBI taxonomy): Eukaryota > Viridiplantae > Streptophyta > Magnoliopsida > Zingiberales > Zingiberaceae > Boesenbergia > Boesenbergia rotunda. The sequence continues at coordinate 77,122 of JAGFNQ010002415.1, forward strand.
TTCTGTTGAAGGCCTGATTGGTCACCAGACCAATCAGGAGAAGGCCTGATCGGTCACCAGACCGATCAGGGCGAGGCCTGATCAGTCACCAGACCGATCAGGGAAAGCCTGATCGGTCCCCAGACCGATCAGGAGCAGATGGCACAGAGGAATTCAGAATTTTAGCTACTGATCACGTCCTGATCGGTCCCCAGACCGATCAGGGAGCATCCAGACCGATCCAGAGCCATTCAGTCCGATCAGTAGCTGTCCAGATGCGATCGGATGCACGGGTCATCACAACCCTCCACTTAAATCTGGCAACGACGATTGATGGAGCTTCATTGCAAGTGATCTTAGCCACTCATCAGAGGAAATGAAGGGTGGAAAGGAGGAGTAGAAAAGGGGATTAGGGTAGCCAAAGAAGGATCTCATCACGCCATCGCAACTTTCTTCAACCCGACGACCCTCTTCTCATCCATCGCCACCAAGCGGCCGGTGGTTCCTTCCTCCACCTCGCTGCCGCCGACCGGAGCTTCTTCTCCACTTCTCCTTCTTCTTCACAGCCGCAGTTTCTTCTTCATCAGATTCGGACCGCAACTTTTTCTTCATAGTTTTTCACAGCAACTTCTTCTTCCTCAGATTTGTGTAGTTGGGTTGATGTAGTGGATGCTTTTATTGATTATTGAATGCTTGTAATCCATTTCTGTCATCTATGTTATGTTGCTTGAATTTTACTCATTTTGATTCACGCTTGTTACTTGTTTGATGAAATGTCCCAATCAATTTTTGTTACTTTAATTGTTCAACTTAGACTAGTTAATTTCTTGCAATGCATTTCTTATTAAATGGTAGTTAGTTATGTTTGTTCTTTTCTTAATTAAGTATGCAATTAGGTTAGATTAGGTTACGTTTCATTAATGTTCTATTTCCTTAATTGCTTCCCTTATGTTGCCTTTCATTTCCTTGTCAAGTGTAGTTAGGTTAGATTAGATTTCTTTACTCGCATTGTCTTTCATTAATTAGGATTAGATTTCGTACTTGTTTTATTATTTCATTTCGTAGTCATAGCTCTCAATTCCAAACCCCAGTTTAATATCCAAAAACCCAAAAGCAATAACATACGATCCTACGATTATTAACCTATCACTACATTCCTTGAGAGAGACGACTCGAGTTACTCTATACTGCATTAGTTTAGAGGAGTTCGATACTTTAATTGTATTTGAAACCGTAACACGACTAAAAACGGTTATCAAATTTGGCGCCGTTGCCGGGGATTGTAGTGGTGTTTGATAATTTTAGGATTTGATTCTATTCTTATTTGCTTTATCCTTTTGTACACAGGTGCTGCTATTTTGTTTGTTTTGTGACAGGACTGCAGATTCAAAATGTCTTCAAATGAATAATTAGAGATGCAATTTTTGATGGTGTTAAAAGGTTTGTTTAAGCTGAAGGAGTGCCATCAAAGGGCAAACGCTTATCCATCTACTTACCAGCAGTCGTGTCAACAATTTCAGCAGCAGTCATATTCATATTTTCAACAACCAGATTATCAATTTCAGCAAGGGCAGCCACAATTTCAGTCTTTTCAAGAATTTCAGCAGCCCTATTCAGATTTTTAACAAGATTTTCAACCATTGCAGCAGCCACAACAACAGTTTCAACAGAGTTTCCAAGATTTCCAACAACCATTCGATTATGATCAGCAAGGATGGCCACATTCACAGCAAGTTTATCAGCCACCATTCCAGAATTTTCGCAAGATTTTCCATCTTCACAGTCCCAGAATTTTCAACCTTTCAACCAAAACTTTCAGCAAGCAGATCAGCAATTCCAGAGTTACAATTTTCAGCAACCTCCACTAAGTTGCGAAACTGATTTTCAACAATTTCAGCACCCCAATTATTCATTTGATCAGCCCCAACTATTTGATTTTCAGAATTCACAGTCTACTCATGATTTTTAGCAACCTTATGCTATATGTCAAGACCAACCGGAGTTTGCACTCACTTTGGAGCCACTTCTCACTCAATTGCAGCAACATCAAGAGAAGAGTTTTCAGCAGTTGATCACTCAGATTAGCACTCAGATTAGCACATAGATTAGTGCTCAGCTTCAACAGCAATTTGAGAAGGATTTTCCGCAATGTAACGCTCCATTTCAGCAGCATCAAGAAGACTATAGACAGAATCAGAGTAGGACTGATGCTTCCAATCAGAACATAGAGCGACCAAGTGGGCAGATATCCTCCACCATTAGTCAGATGCAGACTGCAGGGACCAGGATCGATGTTCAGAGAGGATATTCTAGTTCAGATGAGACAGAGGAGGTGTTAGCTACAGGGGAGGCTGAAGATTTGAAGACTGTATCTTACTCATTTTTTGTTGCAGAAGATTCTATAGGTGTAGGGGATTGCACTGAGCCCCAGGGACCACCTATATTGATTGAGATGCCTTCACAGGATAGGTTTGAGAGTGTAGGGGATTGCACTGAGCCCCAGGAACCACTCATACCTACTGCGCAGTCATTATCTATAGAGGCAGTGGAAGAGATGGATGGAAAAACTTTTGACAGCCTTGGACTTGATGCTGAAGCACTACAGGACCCTTCTCATCTTTTAATTTGTGATGATATAGTTTTTGTTGGTTCTAATTTTTCTAATATGGTTGTTGCAGATATGGTTGATAAAGAATGCTTTGCCGATGACTCTATAGGTGTAGGGGATTGCACTGAGCCCCAGGGATCACCTACATGGGTTGGTATATCAGGAGATTCAGAGGATAAGTATGGATGTGTAGGGACTTGCATGGTGGAAGCAAGGACCCAAGAATCACCTCTTTTAGTTGTATTTCCACCAGCACCTGAACCTGATATGGAGCCTTTACCTGACCAGGAGGAGGCCATAGCCACATCCACTCTTGTAGCACCTTCAGGTATTTTTCAGCACGACAAGGTAAGTATATCTCCTAATTTTTTAGAAAAACTCATAGAGGTGCCTAAGATCGATTTTATTGGATGTGATACATTTCTTGATACATTTTATTTAGAGGCTGATTGTATTTCATCTTTTTCTTACCCTGCATGCGTGCGGGAGGTATTTTTGTTTCATGGTTTTGCAGGGTCTCGTATGATTCTGGAGTGGGTGTTACAACTAAATAGACTCCAACCCCCTGGAAGGACTTCTAAAAAGCATCAAGAGGGAGGAGTTGCTCTTACCTTGACTTGTGGCACTTCACCTCTTAAGTGGATCTTGTACCTGAATCGTCTCCGGCCACCGGAACACACATATGTAAAGTCGAAGTGTGGGGGAGCAGTGCACTATGACATAGATCACATAAAGAGTGCTCTCTCGACCACCCAGACCCTACCACCACCGGGATGGATGCTACTCCTGAACCGACTCCAGCCGCCAGGAATAAAGGGGAGTTTGTTCCTTTTCTTTTCCTTTCTTATTTTTCTTTATGTTTATACTTGCATGTTTGTTTGCTTTTATACTTTGCATTCATACTTTACTTCTTCATTCTGCATTTTGTTTGGTCTTGAATAAATCTTGCTTGATTTCCAGTTGTATCTCCCTGCATGTTCCTTTATTATGCTTTGAGAATCATAAAAGATGGTTAAGTTTGACTATTGAGTTTTGGTTTCCTTGGTATGCTTGGGGGCATTAATTGCATTTAGTCATTTGTTGTGGTGATGGACTATATCTTGTTAGATTAAGCATGACATTTTATGGTTCACCTAGTGAGGATATTCCCATGCTTATCCTTAATCCTCTAATGTGTGATAGCATTTGTGATACTTGACACTCTAGAACTTGCTTTGATTCTTTTTGAAATTACATTAGCATAAGCTTACATGAATATGACGGAGGCAAACTCTCTTGTTGATCTCTTAGTTTTCCCTCTACTGTACTATTGTAACTAGTGAGCATTTCACCTATTGCTTTCATGTTTCATTGTCTTTCCTTTGTCAGATCCTCTCATTGTCATTATATTCTCACTGTCATATCTTTATTAGCTTATTCATTCCTTGAGGATGCAATGAGAGCATGGGGTGATTGCATGAAGAGTACATTTTTATTTGTCTATTATTAGCCTCTATTATTGTGAGTTTTAGATGTTATCATGCTTTGTCACATTATCTGAGGCAGGTTTTAAGTGTGGGGGGAAGACCAGTGTGTATGGACGAATGCTTGTAAAAAAAAATCTCTATTGGAAAAAAAATAAAGATGAAAAAAAAAGAAGAAGAAAAAAAAAAGAAAAGAAAGATGAGAAATGAAAAAAAAAGAAAAAAAGGAGGAAAAAAAAATTTCTCAAGCATTTGGGATTTTGTTAGTGATGAACAAGAAGGAATATTTTCTTGATGTATACTCAATTGATATTATTATTGAGAGAAATTCAAAAGTTAAGTGTTGATACATACATGCATTTTGAGAGATGTTGTAAGTAGTTGTTGTATATTGCATTGAGAATGTGCAAGGAGAATTTTGAGTGTTGGATGTTTGGTTGAGTTGTCATTTTGGCATGTTATTTGATTGTATACGTTATGTTGATTGCCCCAATGCTCTCATATTCTCTTTGCTCTTCTTTGCTCTTCATTGTTATCTACTTTCTTGTTCTCTTGTTAGCACATGGTTTCATCATTAATCCTTGAAAAGTCCTCTTGATTTGAGTACTTATGCTATAGTAGTGGAGAAGTAGAAAATAAGCAAGCATATGGTAGTGCAATGTCATGAATGCTTTGAGAGAACTCCACTTTCATATTTGTTATTTTTGTGAGCATCAATGCATATATCCATCTTGTGAGATTTTTGTCATGCTTAGTTTATTCAAGTTGATGAAATTACCATGCCTTTTTGACTTATGTGAGATTTGGAACCATAAACACATTGATTCTTGAGACTTGATGATCCTAAGTAACCTTCTTTTATTATTTTCTTAAAGTATTGATAGGAGATGTAATGTTTGGAAGATATTTTATTTTCTTTTAGTTTTGTTTACTTGCTCGAGACGTGCAAGAATTATGTGTGGGGGTGTGATAACAAGCATTTTAACGGATAAATTTTGTGCAATTAGTGAGGGAATTTGAGGCTTTGGGGTGTATTTGTTTATGAAATGATGCATAATTATGAATAGGATGTATTTTCATTAGTTAATTAATTTTCCTGCATTTTCACACTCATATTTCATTCTATTGAATTTTTGGACAGCTTGTGCATCATCGGATCAAAAGTCTCATTCTGTTGAACGCCTGATTGGTCACCAGACCAATCATGGGAAGGCCTGATTGGTCACCAGACCAATCAGGGGAAGGTCTGATTGGTCACCAGACTAATCAGGGGGAGGCCTGATCGGTCACCAGACCGATCAGGGAAAGCCTGATCGGTCCCCAGACCGATCAGGAGCAGATGGCACAGAGGAATTCAGAATTTTAGCTACTGATCACGTCCTGATCGATCCCCAGATCGATCAGGGAGGTTCCTGATCGGTCCCCAGACCGATCAGGGAGCATTCATACCGATCCAGAGCCGTTCAGTCCGATCAGTAGCTGTCCAGATGCGATCGGATGCACGGGTCATCACAACCCTCCACTTAAATCTGGCAACGACGATTGATGGAGCTTCATTGCAAGTGATCTCAGCCACTCATCAGAGGAAATGAAGGGTGGAAAGGAGGAGTAGAAAAGGGGATTAGGGTAGCAAAAGAAGGATCTCATCACGCCATCGCAACTTTCTTCAACCCGACGCCCCTCTTCCCATCCATCGCCACCAAGCGGCTGGCGGTTCCTTCCTCCACCTCGCTGCCGCCGGCCGGAGCTTCTTCTCCACCTCCACTTCTCCTTCTTCTTCACAGCTGCAGTTTCATCTTCATCAGATTCGGACCGCAGCTTTTTCTTCACAGTTTTTCACAGTAGCTTCTTCTTCCTCAGATTTGTGTAGTTGGGTTGATGTAGTGGATGCTTTTATTGATTATTGAATGCTTGTAATCCATTTCTGTCATCTATGTTAAGTTGCTTGCATTTTACTCATTTTGATTCACGCTTGTTATGTTAAATCCGACATTTTTATTCTACTCCAGAAAATTTTTCAGAAAACCCCCTAGGGTGTACGGGCTCTTAGACAGAATTTTAAGGAGTTAAATGGAATAAAACCAAACCTTAAAGGGGCTGTTTGCGAAAATGTTCAAATATAGGGGTGGTGTTGTGATTAGGCAGAATTTGTTTGGACTAAAGTGCAAAAGGCCCATATAAAAGCCGGTTAGGGCTCAATTTCCGCCACACTCCTCCACAGCCCGATCACTGCTTCGTCTTCTCCTTCGCCCGCACGCCCTAGCCGCAACTCACCTCCAGTCCATAGCTCGACCGCAGCCACGCCGATTCTTCCTCCTCAATCGTCGCAGCAAGCAGTCGAGTGTTCGTTCTCTTCCTCTCATCTCGCGAACCCTAGCCGCAACTCCTCTTCACCCGAGCATCCCTTGTGTCTTCTTCCAGTGGATGAGTCTTCTTCCATTGGATGAGTGTGCCGGTATCAAGCAGGGGCTGAGGGCGAGGATAGTGGCTACCTCAATCGGCCGTGTACTTCTCTCGGCAGCTTAAACCTTGGAGATGCGCCTATTTCTTGCTTCGATCTAGGGTTGCCTTCATCTAGGTAAGCACTTGATTTTTTGAATCTCAACTTTGCCCTCTTGGGATCGATGTTGTGTTGTGCCGTGATGGTGATATCATCTCTGGATCTATTTAGGGATCGAATTCCTCTTCCCCTGCTGTGGTGGGACTGTGGAAGATCCCTGCCGTGAGTTTCTTAAGGTAAGGATTGTGAGTTGTGTTGTGGTTTGGTTTTGTAATCTCTAGCAGCAATTACTTCAGATTGGTCAGATTTGTTTCAGTTGATTTCTGGAATTCAATTTTCGTTTCTGCCTTTGAGCAGTTTGTGCTGGAGACAGGAGTGCGTATTGGATTCCCTGGAATTCGAGGTTGGAGCTTGCTGTGAGGTTCTAGTCTTGGAGCTTGCAGTGTTCGGCAGAATCCAAGTAAGGGTTGCTATTTGGCTAATGGTTGGATGAATTGAAAATTCAAATTAGGTTTCGTCGTTTATTCCTGGATCAGGAGGTGATTTTACTACGTTGCTAATTGGTGTGCTGCACTGGTGGTGATCGATTTGATCTAGGGATGTGTTTGTTCACTAAATTGAAGTTGATTTAGCTGTGGAAGTGTGTTGGATCAGTTTAGGTTTGGAATGGGTTTGTAGGAATTGAAATCAAACCTAAACACATATGTACAACTCGTTTATTTGACCTATTGGGATAATTAAAAGTCAATCATCTAATTATGGTTAATTAGATGGCACAAGGATAATTAGAATGATCCTAATTAATTAAAAACGTAATCTTAATTTCATGGGGTAATTAGGAACCTTCCATTTAATTAAAGGTAATTAAATGGAAAGTGATGGATTAGGTTAACCCTAAAATGGATTAGGGATTAATTAGCTAGTTGTTATTTGGGTAATAGCTAATTAAATAAATCCTTGATACAGGAGCTTGATCGGATTGTCATTGGCGGGTGGTTCTATCTTCTTTCGATACGGACTACTACTTTTGGAGGCGGGTACCCTTTGACTTATCTATTTTGATATTGTCATTTTGTTATGCATAGAATGTTATAGATAGCAGTAAGATTTTACGCTATCTCTGGTTATTATGTCTGTTCTGGATATTGTTGTTTATCCCTGTTTATTATGCCAGTTCTGGATACTTGTTGTTTATCCCTGAGTTATCATGTTGTTGGTTCCCTTCGGTCTCAGGTATTGTCATATCTGTATGTATGCTTAGATATCGGGATGTACCTCTTGCACTTGACCTTGAGAGATCTGTAGTTTCAGGCCAGTATACCTTGTAGGTTACCTGTATTTCCTGTTGTAGGATTTCAGACTGAGACCTAGTATACTGAGGACTTGGGAGAGAGGTATGTGTATCTATCATACACCATCCTTGCACTGTTGCATGCTGGCGATCAGCGACTCCCTTGTGGTTGAGCCTAATCGTCTTCCGGTACATGACTTGCACACACGGCCACTCATGGGTTAGTGGATACCGTAGATGTGTGCATTTGCCCTGTATTGCTCCGTTCGGCCACTGTTTGGAGGGTGAGCGCGGGCGTGGTAGCAGCCAGGGATCCCTTCTCGTACTGAGCCACGAGGAGATGAGAGCGGAGCTCCCCCATTGCTTGGGGTAGAGGGGTGGTCCCTCGCCAGCATCCTGTCCACTCGGTCACTCAGGAGCAGTGATGGCAGGGTGTACAGTTGTCAGAGCCCTACCCGTTCAGACGTCCCTATGACAGGTGTACGATGATTCTGTCTGGTGTCAGGGGTGACCATGTCATTGCACCATGTGCATATTTTGCATCGTGCATTGTTTGCTGCACTTATTTGCTGCACTTGTTTGACATCGCATATACTGGAGACTTGTTATCTGTGTTTATATGCCTATTGGTTTTCCTTTGGTATTTCTTACCCTCTTTCCAGGTTAGATGGATTCAGGTATGTATCTACCTCAGTATGTTCAGTACTAGTCTTTCCCTACTGTTGATATGAGTCTGTATTAGCTGAACTCTTAGTGTTGGTATAACCTTCTATGCATATCTGTTGGGTATTCGCTGAGCTATGGACTCACCCCGTTGCCATATATGTTTATTTCAGGTTGATGTCTGCGAGGAGATCCCGAGCCGCCAGTCCCCAGCTCCAGAGGAGCTCTTTTTGGTTTATCGTTGTTTTGTTATGGACCCTGTAGTATTCCTATGCTTCCGTTGTGATGTTTTAACCATGTATGCACGTTTTATTGGATGGTATTGTACTTTTGAGTCCTATGTTGGACTTCGTTCGATTTTGGTTTTGATCCTGCCCCCTGGCAGCTCAGGTGAGTTCGGATTTGGTTTTTCGATAGTTATAATCATATAACTGTTGTTTTTGCATATATCTGAGGCCTGAGGCCCTTTAAACTGCGTGGTTGTGTTATATTATCTGTGTGTATGTGTAAATTATCCGCCGGACTGGGGAGGTGCTGTCCGATTTTCTATTGGATCAGCGGCTCCTGGGTCTCGGGGCGTGACATGTTACTTGTTTGATGAAATGCCCCAATCAATTTTTGTTACTTTAATTGTTCAACTTAGACTAGTTAATTTCTTGTAATGCATTTCTTATTAAATGGTAGTTAGTTATGTTTGTTCTTTTCTTAATTAAGTATGCAATTAGGTTAGATTAGGTTACGTTTCATTAATGTTCTATTTCCTTAATTGCTTCCCTTATGTTGCCTTTCATTTCCTTGTCAAGTGTAGTTAGGTTAGATTAGATTTCTTTACTCGCATTGTCTTTCATTAATTAGGATTAGATTTCATACTTGTTTTGTTATTTCATTTCATAGTCATAGCTCTCAATTCCAAACCCCAGTTTAATATCCAAAAACCCAAAAGCAATAACATACGATCCTACGATTATTAACCTATCACTACATTCCTTGAGAGAGACGACTCGAGTTACTCTATACTGCATTAGTTTAGAGGAGTTCGATACTTTAATTGTATTTGAAACCGTAACACGACTAAAAACGGTTATCAACTACTAGTCGACTGCCCCCAGGGCAGTCGACTGATACGCAAGTTTCAGATTTTCCAATCAAAATTCAGAAACGCGTAAAAAATTCCAAAAAATTCGAAAAATGTGAAATTTCGCAAGCACGCTTGTAAGGTATTACCTACCCTAGAAAAATATTGGTTCAAGAAAAACATTAACCGTGCTTGACTTTTGGTACAAACCCAAACATTCTCAAATAGTGTCAACTTTGTATCAACTTTGAAATCCAATCATGATTTCCTATATTTGCCAAATTCACTCACCTCCAATACATATAAAGTGATTCCCAAACTTTCCTTTTTCATATAGATATTTCCGTTTTGACAAATGTTCCCCCTCTTTCTCTAATTCTAGATGATCATAAAAATAAGACTTTCCCATGCCCTTGTCTATAGAAGTTTCATTATGTAACTTGCAACCAATATATAGTGATCAAGATAACCAATATAGGAGTACGGACCATCTAAAAAAAACACATATATAAAGAGCATAATTTAAAATCATAGTGTTTTAGCAATACATTAGTACTTAATGAACCATCAAGCAATATTCAAAACAACATCAAATTTTGACAAAAATTTTCAATAAAATAACATAAAAGAGAATGTATCATACATGGAACCATAAGAGTAGTCATGAAATAAACAACCAAAAGAGTAGCTAGGGCCAAAGCCCGCGGTCATCCAAATAGTACAATATCAGAATGAGGAGTGTTTGAGAGATATGGTAATACATCAAATGATAATAATGCTCTAAACACTGAACTTCTCCCAAAATCTGCATCATCTGGTCAATGCATATCGTTGTCACCGCCTGAAGGAGGTGGAGGAGGAGCCTGAGAAGCGAGATGAAGCTGTCGTATCATCTCGTACATATCATTCTGTCGGCTCTGGAATCCCTGACAGAATACGGTGAGGTCATGAACCTCCCCCTGGATTGCGTGGACATCAGATTGGAGCTGTGTGAACTCCGTACGCGTAACAACCTCACCGGGCTCCTCATCTGAGCTAGATGCCTCTGGATGCTCTCTCCAGACGAATGCCCCCTGTCGACTCTCAATGCCTGCCAAGGATAACTGACGAGTACCTATCTGGTCATAATCCTTGGACAGGTGCCTAACCTGACCACTGGTGACGCAGATACCGAACCGCAACTGGAAAAACTCAGTCAACACATGATTGAAAGGCATATATATTTTCCCATTAACACTTTGGGAAAACTGACAAATGGAGGTAAATACATGAAGAGACACATCTATGTCCAACCACCGCTCAAGAGCATACATCATTACTAGGTGAGGCAATCGAATCCTTGCCCTCCCCTTAGTAACAATGGGTAGGAGATGTTGATGCAGGCAGCACCTAAGTCAAACTTGGGTTTTGATAAATGGCAAAGGGTTCAGAAGTTAAAATGTTATTTGTATCTAATACGTTGACTAAGTGTGAAGGAAAGAAGCCCTATGTAACGCCCTAAAATTTCCCATATGAAATATTATGAAATTCATGAAATATTAATATGGTATATTATGAAATATTATGAATTCATGAATATGAAATATTATGGAATTCATGAAATATTATCATGAAATATTTTGAAATATTATGAATTCATGAATATGAAATATTATGGAATTCATGGAATATTATCATGAAATATTATGAATTCATGAATATGAAATATTATGAAATTCATGAAATATTATTATGGAAGATCATGAAATATTATCATGAAATATTATGGATTCATGAATATGAAATATTATGGAATTCATGAAATATTATCATGAAATATTATGGATTCATGAATATGAAATATTATGGAATTCATGAAATATTATCATGAAATATTACGGATTCATGAATATGAAATATTATGGAATTCATGAAATATTATCATGAAATATTATGGATTCATGAATATGAAATATTATGGAATTCATGAAAATGAAATATTAAAAATATTATGAAATAATATTTATGGAATATTATGAAATATTATGAATTCATGAAATATTATTAATATTATGAAATTTCATGATAGGCTTGGCTTAAAGGGCTTTGATATGGATTAGTGCAAATTGTGATAAAAAGAAGAGGTAGAAGGGAGGAAGCAAGGATTGAACCTTGAACCTCCTAGGTTGCACTCTCCATGTCCTAACCACTACACCAAGCATTGTTTCTTGTTGAGAGAATAAGAAACATGCTTGTTAAGCGTGTAATAGTGAAGAGACATGTCTTTTCATGAGAAAAGTATAAATAAGAGAGGGAAGAGGTGTGAGTAACTTCCTCTTCTTCTTCCTTTTCTCTTCCCCACCGAAATTCCTTCTTCTTCCTCTTCTCTTTTCCATTTTCGAAAAGTGCTTCCTAGGGTTCTAACCCTAGGGGATTGGAAGGAAGAAGACTCCCTAAAGGATCTTGCCCTCTATTAGGGCCAAGGAGTCTAGAGAAGAAAAAGTAAGAGGAACCTTCACCTCTCCTTCAACCAAGGGTACCCTAAAGATCTAGGGAAGGTGAAATTCAAGTGAAAGGATGTAAGTATCCCCTCGCCTGCAGTGTAATGGTTAATGTATGTTTCTTTGTGTTTTTGCTTTTGGAAAAAGGGAGTCTTCCCTTTAGGTGAGTTTCGGCCACCCCCTCAAGGGGAGGCCTTGGCTACTTTTTGATGCATGAGGAGACCCTTGGGACTTAGGGTACATATATATGATGACTTCCCATCATGTTGTGATAACAAAAAAGTAGGGTTAGCCACCCTACAACTTTAGGCCAAGAGGAGAAAGGTTAGGTTTTTTTTGGGTTGCTTGCTATCCTATGATGTGTCCATGATTAGTAGTGTAGATAAAGTGCTTGTGTAAATGTTTGTGTGAAGATTGGATGTCAAAAACCTAGCCTACCCTACCCTTACATCATTCGGCCAACCTAGGAAAATTAGGGTTTAGGGATGCTTGATTTGCCTATGATGAATCTATGCCTAGTAGTGTAGACAAGGTGTTTGAATAAATGCTTGTGTGAAGGTTTAATTTCAAAACCCTAGTTTCCCTACCCTACACCATTCGGCCAAGGCATGAAACCTTAGGGTTTGTGAAGGTTAAATTATTTTATGTGATATGCTTATGTAAAATGATATGAGATGTATATGCATGTGATATTCAAAGGAAATGTTTGATTGGATTCCTTAGCATGTAACATTTGGCCAAGGCATGAAACATGAGGTTGTGAAGGACAACTTACCCTATGAGATTATGATTGTGTTTAGTAAGATCATATGCCTATATATGTGATGATTGTATGAGATGTACCCTAGGAGATATGCTTATGTTTGGGATGATGATATGTATATGCAAATGATGAATAAATGGAATGCTTGATTGGGAAAACTTGGACTTTCCCTAGCTATGACATTCGGCCAACCCTAGATTAGGGTTAGGATTGCTTGATTTTCTCCCATGGTGCATGCTATATATATATATATATATATATATATATATATATATATATATATATATATATATATGTGGGATGTTGGTAGGGGATGTTTGATGTCAAAAACCTAATCTACCCCTACCCTAGGACATTCGGCCCAAACCCTAGTTTAGGGCTAAGAATCATTTGATTTACCCATGAAGCATGCTACCACTTCCTATGATATGAATATGATTTATGTGATCAACCTTGTCATATATAAGATATGTTTAAGGGGTTGAATTATGATCTATGTATGAGCATGCATTATAGCCCATGGGGCACCCTTATGAAATGCATGCTTTATACTAGGCTAGTTATCATGATTATGGAGATCTATGTATGAGCATGCATTATAGCCCATGGGGCACCCTTATGAAATGCATGCTTTATACTAGGCTAGTTATCATGATTATGGATGCATACATATGCATAAGAATGAGCCCTGTAGGGCATGAACGAAGAAGGCTTAGGGCCTAAAGAATGCTTCCCTAGAAGGTTGGGACTAAGAGCATATTTTATGAAAATGAAGAACATGATAATTATTTTATTTTGTAATGGCTTGTACTATAGACTCTTAAAGAGAGTCAAATGATTATGATACTAGGCTGAAGGACTTTTGAGAAGGCCTAGTAAACCCTAGTGGTTCGGGATTAGCTACCTCGTTCCTATTCAGGGGCGCGCGCAAAACATGAAGTACAAGCCGGGCCCTAATGATTATGCTATGTTCAAGTATTATGTTTATATGTTTTCAAAGAAACCTTCTATGAAGTTAATATGCTTAGATGGTCAACATGCTTAAACACTTACCATGCTTGAATGTGAATTATTCTCTTATCTTTTTATGATATCCGATTTTGCGAGTAGGACAGGATCCTTACTAAGCATTTGTGCTTACTAGTTTATGTGTTGTCTTATGCTGCAGATCAGGGTAAGGGACACTTAAACTAAAGGAAGAGGCAGGAGGGCTGAAGATGTGTGGGGTGGTGGCTCGGGAAATAAAGATCTTCATATCTACAATATTATGCTTATGTTAACATTTCTTTAGTAATGAATGTTACACTTGGATTACTCATATACTTGATTATATTATGAGTTGAACCTATCATGTTATAGGTTAGTTTTGAACAACATGCTTAGTACTTTGTTATTAGTACTTTAAGAAAAAAAAATTTATACGAATGATAGTACGTGACCCCGCCCCGAGAGTAGATATAAGGGCGGGTGTTACACCCTAGGTACACTAGGCACGAAGTCCTGGTCGAGGACTGGGCATGAAGCCCTGGCAAGGAGCTGAGCACCGAAGACCTGCTCGAAAGGTGGGCATAAAGTCCTGGTCGAGGACTGGGCACGAAGCCCTAGCAAGGAGCTGGGCACCGAAGACCTGCTCGGAAGGTGGGCACGAAGACTTGGTCAGGTGCATCGGGCAAAAGTCCAATTGGAGGAGCCGATTAGCAAAAGGTAAACTCTCCTGAGAGGAGTAGGTGAGGACGCGTTCCCCGTCGAGGGAACAGTAGGCGTCGGTTCGACCTAGGGCTCCATTTGGGAGACCCAAAGTCAGAACCAAGACAGCTACGACTGTAAAAAATTTATCTAATACTCTTGCTTTAGTGTTTTGAAACTAACCTTCAATGTAGGACCGAAGGAATGTGTTTCTGCAGCTCGGAACGCCCCAAAGGAGAGGGGCAGACAGCTGGGCAGAGCGCCTTGGAGGTCCCGGGCGCCCCCAAGGTCAAGACAAATCAAGGAAGCAAGAGTTGCTTCGAAACTGCAGTAAGCAGGGCGCCCCGGAGGCCCCGGGCGCCCATGATCAAAGCAATCGAAGCAAAGTAACCAGAAGCCAACAGACCAAGTCAAGGAGGGCGCCCCCAGTGTCCCGGGCGTCCCCGACAGCTCCGAGGCCGATTCTGGAGGGATAAGTGTTGACCGAGCTTCGGATGAGGTTTCTCGGATCCGAAGGCACGTGTCAGGCGCCCCCGACGTCCAGGGCGCCCCCAGGAGCACTATAAAAGGGGCTCGACCCCTAAGGCTTCAAACATCAATCTTCCAACGCCTCTACGCTCTTCGTTCAAGCACTCTACTCCGAAAAACTCCGATCTCGAGATTCTAGCACTGACGACGACCCTCTGCACCGAAGTACAATCTACACCGGGCGTCGGTAACGAAAAGCATACGTGTTGAATTTCTACAATAATTCTGTATCAAACTTTGTAACCTTTTGCGCAAATATAGAATTGCCCGCAGTAAACGGTCAAGGACCGTGGGCCTTGGAGTAGTAGCCGACCGCGACTCCGAACCATGTAAAAGTACTTGAGTTCTTCTGGTGTATTTGTTTTTATTTCCGCTACGCATTCTCTTAGTTTTATCCGAAAACGTTTTCACGATATTCACCCCCCTCTATCGTGTTTTCTCGATCCAACAAGTGGTATCAGAGCGGGGAAGCTCAAATTTGGTGCAACCACCAATTTGAGAATTTTCGGATTTTTACGATATCTTTTTAATTCTTTTTCGTTCGATGTTTTTATCGTTAATCGAGGTTGGTGCAACACCACTCAGTAAATTCTTTTAAATAT
This sequence comes from Boesenbergia rotunda, assembly GCA_024364735.1. Classification (NCBI taxonomy): domain Eukaryota; kingdom Viridiplantae; phylum Streptophyta; class Magnoliopsida; order Zingiberales; family Zingiberaceae; genus Boesenbergia; species Boesenbergia rotunda. The sequence continues at coordinate 92,760 of JAGFNQ010002415.1, forward strand.
TTTATTCCCGCACTACTAATCCAAGACCAAGTCTTGGGACAGTTCTTTTTCTATTATTTCAGAATTACTAAATGACCATGCAAGAAGGGTTCAATACAGCCAGACCACCACTTTTCAGTGGGGAGGATTTCTCCTACTGGAAGAGTCAGATGGAAGTCCACCTGAAAACTCAGGTGGACATGTGGATAATTAGGCAATCTGGACTGGAAATCCCGAAAAACGCTGAAGGAGTGCCACAATCTTACACCGAATGGGATACTGCACTAAAAAGAAAGATCGAGGCCAATGCTAAAGCGACTCAAACACTCCAATGCAGCCTAACCAAAGAAGAGCTGAACCGGGTAGGACCATTCAACAGTGCAATGGAACTCTGGGGTATGTTAATTGAGTTGCACGAAGGAACGTCCGACACCCAAATCAGCAAGAGGGACCTACTACTAATCAAGCTGTACACAATCAAGATGAACGACAGCGAATCTGCAACCCATCTCCACGCCAGAATTCAGGAGCTGATGAACGGTCTACACACAATCGGTCACAAGGTAGAGAACCATGACCTGATTAGGTATACACTTAACGCTTTCCCGAGGAATACTTTGTGGGCATCCATGGTAGATGCGTACAAAGTTTCAAGGGATCTTTCTAAAATAAAATTAGATGAATTATTTTCTGAGCTTGAATTACATGAGCAGACTAACTGCACCCTGGCCGAGAAAGGCATTGCTTTTGTTGCAGGCACGACAGGAAAAATGGTCAAGAAGAAGCCTCAACCTACTCCTGAGTCTGACTCAGACTCAGACTCAGAAGACAGTGAAGGAGATCGACCCAAGCTAGTCCGGCTTGCCCGGAACTACTACAAGGAATTGAAGAATCAGTCCAACAGAAGAAAAGCCAGCCGAAAGAAGGAGGATCCAGCTGAACCATCCAAGAACAAATCAAGTGTGGTCTTCTTCAAATGCAACAAGAAGGGACATTTCAAATCGGAATGCCCTAATCTGAAAGAAGCCAAGAAGACAAGAAGGAAGAAGACTCTTCAGGCAACGTGGGATGAATCTTCCTCCGATGAAGAAGAAGAGGCCCCACAGTCGAACCTGCTTGCCCTAACTGCTTCGGAAGAAATCGAGACCGAATCATAATCGGAGCTAGACGACGGAAAGCTCACATTTTCAGAGGATGGCAAAATCACTGTAAGTGGATTTTCTAGAATTCAATTATCCAAATTAATTTTCTATCTATCTCGCGACTTGGCGAAAGCCAAAATCCGAGTCGAGTCCCTCCGACAGGAAGTAAAACTCTTGAAAGAGGGAGCTGACTCTAGATCCTTAACTGAGAAGGTTCAAGAAGGAACCTCTACTCAAGTTGAAAAACTTGAGAAAGAAAACTCCTCCTTGAAAACTCAAGTCAAGGACCTTAGAGCAGCCTTAGAATGATTCACTTCTAGTTCCAAGGGTCTTGACATGATCCTTGGAAAACAGAAGTCGGTTCTAAATCGATCCGGGTTAGGCTATCGAACCAAGGTGAGACAAATGTCATACTATGCTGTACTGAATCAGTCTGGACCTAAAGTTCAGGCATGGGTACCCAAATTTTGCCTGAACAACCAAACTGGATCAAATCAGTATTGGATCCCCAAGGACAAGATTCACATATTGCCGAACCATTATCATGGCTTTAGTCCAGGGGGAGCCAACTTAAAAACAATCTTTATAGTTAAATAAATTTCTTTTCTTATTTTAAAATTGCATGATTGCTTGTCTATTTATTTTCTGCAATTTACCATGCTTAGACCTAGGACTGGTTAGACTAAGGACTGAACCAATTAACTGAAATTTGAACAACATAGTATTGGGTGGTGGTGAGATGATAGTACGTTAGGGAAGCCTTTTCTAATAAGGTCAAGTATACACTACTTGGTCCCTTTAAACTAGAATTTCTCAAAAAGTAATCTTGAAAATGAAATTTCACTAAAAGGCTTTGTCAAGGAAAGGGTTGATGATCCAATAAGGCTACGGCCAAAGAAGGCCTAGTGCCTCGCCAAGACCTGGAAGCCAATTTTTGAAATTCAAATTCAATATTTTCTTTGTCAAATTCGAATCTAACATAAATTTTCAGTTAATCGTAGATTCAAATACTCTTCTTCAAAATAAATTCAAAACCAATTGTTTTCAAAATTAATTTATCTTTTCAAAATTAATCATGATTTTTCAAAATAAATTCTTACTCCTATTCAAAACCTGTCTCACAAAAACCCATAAGGCTAACGTGATTGATAACTCTAGATTAGGTGAGACAGATTAGGTTGTGAAATTCAATTTAAGCTATCCTTAATTCTAATTGGATCCAAATCAACAAAACTCTTTATGTGTAGGAGCATAAAGATTTGGACCAATGGATGTTGGATAGCGGATGCTCCAGACACATGACTGGGGATAAATTGAATTTCACCAAACTCAAGTTCAAGAACCTAGGCTCAGTAGCATTTGGCAACAATGCTACACTCAAAGTGATTGGGTCAGGTAACATTGAACTCAAATCTAATTTTAACATTAAAAAGGTACTTTTGCTTGAAAAATTCAAATTCAACTTGCTTAACATAAGTTAATTGTGTGATACTGGTTATGTAGTTACTTTTACCAAATCTAACTGCCTGATTAGAAACTTGTAAGACTCAGAAATCATGCTTAAGGGCACTAGGAAAAATAATGTTTACACTATAAACCTACCCTTAGTACCTAAATGCATGTTAACTTAGTTAGAAGAATCAAACCTCTAGAATAGGAGATTAGGTCACACTAATCTAAGATTAATTTCAAAAATCACCCAACTTGTCCTAATTAAAGGAATACCTAAAATTAAGAACCATGAAAACATAATATGTGAATCATGTAGCCAGGGTAAACAAACTAGATCTAATCACAAACAAATTCAATCAGACCTAACTCAAACAACACTTGAGCTCCTGCACCTTGACCTATTTGATTCACATGGAGCCAAGTCACTAAGCGAAAATCGGTACTGCTTAGTAATTGTTGATGATTACTCTAGGTTTACTTGGGTTAGGTTCCTAAAAACTAAAGATGAAACCCTAAATCTATTTATTAATTTTTGTAAGTTAATTGAAAATCAAAATGACACCAAAATCAAAAGACTTAGGAGTGACCACGGGGGAGAGTTTGAAAATCAACGATTCGAGTTTTGTAAGATAAACGGGTATATACACGAATTTTCATGTCCTAGAACCCCCCAACAAAATGGGATAGTAGAACGAAAAAATAGAACCCTGCAGGAAGCCGCTAGGGCTATGCTCAATGAATTTAACCTAGCTAACAAGTTTTGGGCAGAAGCAATTAGTACGGCTTGCTATATCCAAAATAGGGTCCTAATTAACAAATTACAGAATAAAACACCTTATGAATTATACTACCATAGACTTCCAAATCTACATTACCTAAGGGTCTTTGGGTGCAATGTCCATATCCTAAACACCAAAGACTATCTAGGTAAATTCCAATCTAAGTCAACCCCAGGGGTCTTCTTAGGATATTCAACAACAAGTAGGGCCTATAGGGTTTACAACAAACAAACTAACAAAATTGAAGAAACAACAAATCTAATATTTGATGAGGAAATTAATTCAAAATCTAATAATCCAGATTTAAATCCATCAAATATTGAACACGAAGATAATGAACCAATTGTTGAACCACTAATTGAACCCCTAAATGAACTAACTATTGAACCAACTATTGAGTCAATTGAACCAACCCAAATAGTTGAACCAACCCAAATAGTTGAACCAAACCTTCCAGCTGGACCTGAGGCTGAACCAAGCTCTAGAAAAACCAAAAAACCCAGACTTAGTCACCCAACTGATTAAATTGTGGGTGATCCAACCTTAGGAGTCAGAACTAGGTCTTCCTATAGAAATCTTAGTCAGATTGCACTGATTTCAAAAATTGAACCTAAGACTATAGAGGAAGCCTTACCTAATCCTGATTGGATCATAGCAATGCAAGAGGAGTTAGCCGAATTTGAAAGGAACCAAGTCTGGGAACTAGTACCTAAGCCTAAGGGCAAATCCATTATTGACACTAAGTGGGGTTTTAGCAATAAGCTAAATGATCTAGGAGAAATAGTTAGAAATAAAGCCTGCTTAGTAGCCAAAGGGTTCAGTTAAGTCGAAGGGTTAGACTATGACGAAACCTATGCCCCAGTAGCTAGACTTGAGTCCATTAGGATGTTGTTAGCCTTTGCATCCCATAATGGATTTAAACTCTACCAAATGGATGTAAAGTCAGCTTTCCTAAATGGATTTATCAAGGAAGAAGTCTATGTAGGTCAGCCCCCCGGTATTGAGGACTTGGAAAAACCTGACCATGTTTACAAACTCAATAAGGCACTATATGGACTAAAACAAGCACCTAGGACATGGTATGAACGGTTGTCAACCTACCTAACTTCTAAAGAGTTTAAACAAGGACAAATTGACTCAACCCTATTTATTAAAACCTTAGAAAAAGAAATCTTTATTGCCCAAATCTACGTTGACGATATAATTTTTGAATCCACCAACTCAAATTTCTTAAAAGAATTTGTTAAAATAATGGAAAATGAATTCGAAATGAGCTTAGTTGGTGAACTCAACTTCTTTCTAGGGTTACAAATTAAGCAAACTAGGGATGGAAATTATGTCCATCAATCCAAATATGCTAAGGAGTTAATAATGAAATTCAAAATGGACAACTCCAAAAGCATAAGTACCCCTATGACCACAAATGTAAAAATAGATAGTGACCCTGACGTTAAACCAGTAGACCTTAAACTTTATAGAAGTATGATTGGTAGTCTACTTTACCTTACAGCCAGCAGACCCGATATCCTTTTTGCTGTAGGAATGTGTGCTAGATACCAAACATGTGCTAAGGAAACACACTTAGAAGCCCTAAAAAGAATACTTAGATACATTAAGGGCACCCTAAATATAGGGATTTGGTATCCTAGGACCTCAACTTTTGACCTATCAGGATACTCGAACTCTGACTATGCGGGTTGTAAACTAGATAGAAAGAGTACAAGTGGAAGCTGCCAACTCTTAGGAAATAATCTAGTAAGTTGGTGCAGCAGAAAGCAACACTGTGTAGCTCTATCGACAACTGAAGTTGAGTATGTTGCTTTAGGAGAGTGTGTAGCACAACTCTTATGGATGATGTGTTGGTGCAGACAGTACCCAAGTCGAACCTGTGTTTTGATCAATGACAAAAGGTTCAAAAGTTAAGATGTTATGTTTATCTAACATACTACATGAGTGTGTAGAGTAAAGTCCTAGCGAAGGACTGCTAGGCACCTAGCGAAGGACTGCTAGGCATCGGAACCCTAAGACCCAGCGAAGGGCTACTGGGCACCTAGCGAAGGGCTGCTAGGAATCAAAGACCTAGCAAAGGACTGCTGGGCACCAGGCGAAGGACTGCCTGGAACTGAAGACCTGGCGAAGGACTGCTGGGCACCAGGCGAAGGACTGCCTGGAACTGAAGACCTGGCAAAGGACAGCTAGACACCTGGCGAAGTACTGCTGGGCAAAAGTCCAACTGGAGGAGCCAGTTAGCAACAGGTAAATTCTCCCGAGAGGAATAGGTGAGGACGCGTTCTCCATCGAGGGAACAGTAGGCGTCGGTTCGACCTATGGTTCCATTTTGGAGACCCAAAGTCAGAACCAAGACAGCTAAGGCTGTATAAACCTAATACTTTATTGCTTTATGTTGTTTTGGACTAACCCTGGATGTAGGACCGAAGGAACGTATTTCTGCAGCTCAGAATGCCCAAAGGAGAGAGGCAAGTAGCTGAGTAGGGCGCCCCCAGTGTCCCGGACGCCCCCAAGGCCAATACAAAACAAGTTAAGCAAAGAAATGCTTCAGTAGCTCACTGGGCGGGGCACCCCCGTGCTCCCGGGCGCCCCCATGCTCCCGGGCGCCTCGGATGTAACACCCCAATTTTTACAATCCTGAATACCTGGGGAATTGTTTAAAGTTCGGGACGAACTTTCTATAAGAGAGGGAGGATTGTAACACCCCAAATTTGTCAATGTAAAATCATGACAATGTATGAAAACGGTTATAATGAAATGATATAAATTTCATGCAATCACATGCTATAAAATGTTATGAATGTATGAAATATTATATGCATGAAATATTATATTCATGAAATATTATTATCATGAAATATTAGCATGAAATATTATATTCATGAAAATGGAATATTAAAAATATTATGAAATAATATTTTTTGGGATATTATGAAATATTCTGAATTCATAAAATATTATTCATATTATGAAATTTCATGATGGGCTTGGTTTATTGGGCTTGGAAATGAATGGTGCTAAAAAGAAAGTGCAAAGTGGAGGAAGCAAGGATTGAACCTTGGACCTCCTAGTTGCACTCACCATGTCATAACCAATGAACCAAGCAATATTTCATGTAGAAGGAGAAAGGAACATGCTTGTTAAGTGGGTAAGGGTGAAGAGACATGTCTTTTCATGAGAAAGGTATAAATATGGGAAGTTGGAATAACTTCCATTTCTTTTCTTCTTCCTCTTCATTTCTCCCAACCGAAACCTCCACCATCCCTTCTCTTCTTTCCATTTTCGAAAACCCTAGGCAAGGGTTCTAAACCTAGGGTAATTGCAAGAGGGAAAATCCAAGTGCTCTTGCCTTCTACCAAAGACCAAGGAGTCTTAGAGAAAAGATTCGGAAGAAAAGGTTTTCACATACCCTTCAAGTGTAGGGTATCCTACGGTTTAAAGAAATTCCAGCGCAAGGATGTAAGTATCCTCTCGCCTGTGGCATAATTGTTGTTGAACGTTGGTTGTATGCATTCCTTTGCAAAAGATCACAAGACACCCTTATGAAACTTTCGGCCACTCTTGTAAGGGGGTCCTAGAGAAGGTTTTTGATCATACTTTGATGCATGTTAATACCCCTAGGAATGTTATACTCATATGTGATGTTTCCAAATTTTTGGAAAGACAAAAGTTAGGGTTTGGTACCCTACAAACTTTCGGCCACCACCCACTTGTGGGCTGTGGTTGCTTCTTGATGCATGAGGATATCCCTAGGAACTTAGGGTATGAATTTATGTTATTTTTCCAATATGTGTGATAACATGAGTTAGGGTTTTAGTGCCCTACAACTTTCGGCCAAGCATGATAGTAATTAGGGTTTGGGGGCTTTATGATTTTCTCTAATGGATTCATGCTTAGGAATGTAGATCAAGTGTTTGAATATATGTTTGTATGAATATTTGATACTCTTACCCTATGAAACTAGGGTTAGGGTTTAGATAGGTTTCGGCCAAGACCTAGGGATTAGGGTTAGTGAATGCTAATCCCAATATGAGATATAAACCATGTTTAAATTGTTAACATGAAAGGTACTTGAGGTGTTGGTAGAAATGCTTGAATGAATGCTTGCTTGGAAAACCAAATCCCCTTACTTGTATGTTTCGGCCAACCCTAGCTCTAGGGTTAGGAAGTACCTAATGAAACCATGAAGCATGCTACACTTATATGATGTGTGTATAAATTATGTGACCTATCTTGTTAGGTATAAAAGCATGCCTTATAGCCCATGGGGCACTTTGATGATATGAACATGATGTGTTTGATAATATGCTTTAAAAGGGTTACTCTATTGAAACTGGGATCAAGAGCACCCGAATGCGTGGTGTGTCCCTAGGGGATCAAGAGCACCCGAATGTGTGGTGTGTCCCTTTGAGAAGTGATTAAGAGTACCTTTAGGCATATACTTATATGAGTAATTGCATGATAAATTACTTTACTTTGGAAAGTTGTCTACCCGACTCGGAAGGGGGTCGTTAAACAAATCCAATGAGCATGTTAAGGTCATGGCATTGGTAGGACGGAAGGGTCCTGCTCTAATTAGATTGGTGGCTCGCTACCCCAATTTATTAGGGAACGCGCATGATGATGTGGTACGACAACTGGGCCCTGGATGATGATATGTTATTTTGAAGTACTTACCATTATGGAACTTTTGAAAAACATACTTTTCTCATCATGTGATAATATTGTTCCGTAAAGTACTTAGAGATAAATTGATGTGATGTTTATGATGCTTTGATGAGATGCTTATGATGCTGATAATTCTATCTGATTACTGTGTACATGATATGATGTATTGATATGGATTTTGCGAGTAGGCCCGGATTCTTACTAAGCATGTTTTGCTTACTAGTTCCTGTTATTTTTTTCTTATGCTGCAGATAGCGGTAAGAAATACTCGAACTAAAGGAAGAGGCAGAGGGAAGGTTGGAGGATGTGTGTGGTGATGGCTCGGGAAAGGATGAAAGATTCTATCTACCTTAGTTTGTCTAGAATCTAACTGCTTCCTATGAAAGATTGAAATTGTATTGCTATACTCTGAATGTATGATGATTGTGACTACTCTACTGTTAGAGATATGAAACCTAAACCATGTTAGCTAATACTATCATTAATGTCTAAATATTGTAATATGCATGCTAAGTAAAATGTTAGATAATTGCCATTTTCTATTCCTTATGAATGCTTCTTTTGTATATGCCTCTTTTGCATGTATCTAAGGCTAGATAACCTTTGCTATGTGCTTACTTGAGATTTCATGCTATAGTGTGTTAAATGCTTTCCATATTAGGTTGTAAATGCATGTAGATATAAATGAATTATTTGATTGGAAAACCTTGCTTGGTAATTTAGTGTTCAATAAGCATGCTTATTACTAGTTCATGTATTGTAACTGTTTTGTTTGGATATACATGTTTAATATGATTGCATGATATGAATGTGTGGACCCGTAACCCCGCCTTTAGGGTAGATATAAGGTCGGGCGTTACAAGTTGGTATCAGAGCAGATTTCCCCTCCATCACACACACATCAAGCTTCCTTCTGCCGCTTCCAAGTAAGAAATCCTAAACTCGCCTATATTATTTCATGTACAGTAATGATATATATAGAAATGATTAATGCTTGCATAAAGTAGTAATTATGTTAGCTTAATTATCACTTGTATGATATTAATGACTATGTATAGAAATGATTCATGCTTGCATGAAGTAGTGTTTATGATAGTTGAATTATCACCTGTATGATATATATGATAAGTAATTGTAAGATAGGTGAACATGAACACTATTTTGATAATTTAGAACTTGGGTAGGAGAGTGGTTACATATAGTAATCACCAGGGTAAACTGCACCGATTAGGTGTGTGTTTTCCTCTGTATACATTTGCGAATTGAGAAAGGAATGGTTTTGTACTAACCATGTCATTTTTTTTCAATTCCAGATGTTGCCTGAGGACTACCCTGAGAGATGTCGCGAGCTGCTGGAGCAGATAGAGACTGTTAGGGATTGGCCGGTTCTGGGAATCCAAGGCACCATAGGATTCTTGGATCGGCTCTTCTGGAAACTGGAGCGGGAAGGGTTTCCTGCCACGGACGATCATAGGATCGGAGCTTTACTCCGTTCCTTGCCCAACCGGGCAAGAGAGGTAGCACACCAGATCTGGGGACAGCACCGATGCCGTATGCCCTATACGAGGTTGTGCAGGCAGCTCCTTCGCCATGAGTTCCCAGCGGACCTGGGAGACTCGGAGGAGGACCCTGACTCCGAGGAGGACTCTGAGCCGTCCGAGGAGGACCCTGAGGAGGACCCTGAGCCGTCCGAGGAGGACCCTGAGGAGGATCCTGAGCCCTTCGAGGAGGATCCCGAGCCACTTGAGGAGGATCCTGAGCCCTTCGAGGAGGATCCCGAGGCCTTCGAGGAGGATCCTGAGCCCCTCGAGGAGGATCCCGAGCCCTTCGAGGAGGATCCAGAGATGCTGTGGGTGTTCGAGGAAGATGTTGAGGCAGACGAGGGGATCCTCGAGATCGAAGAAGAAGAAGACCCGATGGGAACAGTGAGGATCCTGAGGCGGGCCAGAGGGTGATGAGCGAGGAGATAGTAGGTGTCGCTATGTTGTTCTTTATGTTGGGCATCACGGCAGCCCGTCTCGCTCACTGAGTGGACTAGTTTCTATGTAGACTTATAAGAATGAATAAAATAAATTTCAGTTGGTACAATAAATAAAATCTCATTTATCCACTATTGATCATGCGACACATAAGGACAGCTACAAGAGCTACTCGACAAGGGACTTATCCGCCCTAGTCATTCCCCCTGGGGAGCTCCCGTACTGTTCGTCAAAAAGAAGGACGGGTCGATGCGTATGTGTATCGATTATCGGGCATTAAACAACGTGACGATAAAGAACAGGTATCCTCTACCCAGGATAGATGATCTGTTCGATCAGTTGAAGGGAGCTACAGTTTTCTCTAAGATTGATCTGAGGTCTGGTTATCACCAAGTCCGGGTGAAAAATGAGGATATACCCAAAACTGCTTTCCGGACGAGATACGGACATTATGAGTTCGTAGTGATGCCGTTCGGAGTTACTAATGCTCCGGCAATATTCATGGATCTTATGAATCGGATTTTCTCGGCATTTCTCGACAGATTTGTGATCGTCTTCATCGACGACATCCTTATTTATTCGAGGACTTCTGAAGAGCATGCAGAGCACCTGAGTATAGTATTACAGATTCTTCAGAAGGAACAACTGTATGCTAAATTCTCGAAATGTGAGTTCTGGCTGAACCAAGTATCATTCTTGGGGCATATCATCTCCAAGGACGGAGTGATGGTCGACCCAATTAAAATTGAGGCCGTAAGTAACTGGTCCAGACCCAAGAATGCTAGCGAGGTCAGGAGTTTTCTGGGGCTAGCCGGATATTACAGAAAATTCGTAGAGAACTTCTCTCGAATTGCGGCTCCTATGACAGCTCTGACAAAGAAAGATAAGAAATATACTTGGACCGAGGAATGTGAGAAGAGTTTCTCTGAACTGAAAAGGAGGCTGACTAGCGCTCCTATATTGACTCTTCCTGAAAATGATACGGGTTTCGATATGTACAGCGACGCATCCAAACTTGGACTCGGAGCTGTACTTATGCAAAATGGGAAGGTAATTGCCTATGCCTCTAGGCAACTGAAG
>JAGFNQ010002415.1:107372-208118 GCA_024364735.1 Boesenbergia rotunda
TTCTTGGATCGGCTCTTCTGGAAACTGGAGCGGGAAGGGTTTCCAGCCACGGACGATCATAGGATCGGAGCTTTACTCCGTTCCTTGCCCAACCGGGCAAGAGAGGTAGCACACCAGATCTGGGGACAGCACCGATGCCGTATGCCCTATACGAGGTTTGTGCAGGCAGCTCTTCGCCATGAGTTCCCAGCGGACCTGGGAGACTCGGAGGAGGACCCTGACTCCGAGGAGGACTCTGAGCCGTCCGAGGAGGACCCTGAGGAGGACCCTGAGCCGTCCGAGGAGGACCTGAGAGGATCCTGAGCCCTTCGAGGAGGATCCCGAGCCACTTGAGGAGGATCCTGAGCCCTTCGAGGAGGATCCCGAGGCCTTCGAGGAGGATCCTGAGCCCTCGAGGAGGGTCCCGAGCCCTTCGAGGAGGATCCAGAGATGCTGTGGGTGTTCGTGGAAGATGTTGAGGCAGACGAGGGGATCCTCGAGATCGAAGAAGAAGAAGACCCGATGGGGACAGTTGAGGATCCTGAGGCGGGCCAGAGGGTGATGAGCGAGGAGATAGTAGGTGTCGCTATGTTGTTCTTTATGTTGGGCATCACGGCAGCCCGTCTCGCTCACTGAGTGGACTAGTTATATGTAGACTTATAAGAATGAATAAAATAAATTTCAGTTGGTACAATAAATAAAATCTCATTTATCCTATATTGATCATGCGACACAAAAGGACAGCTACAAGAGCTTCTCGACAAGGGACTTATCCGCCCTAGTCATTCCCCCTGGGGAGCTCCCGTACTGTTCGTCAAGAAGAAGGACGGGTCGATGCGTATGTGTATCGACTATCGGGCATTAAATAATGTGACCGTAAAGAACAGGTACCCTCTACCCAGGATAGATGACCTGTTCGATCAGTTAAAGGGAGCTACGGTTTTCTCTAAGATTGATCTGAGGTCTGGTTATCACCAAGTCCGGGTGAAAAATGAGGATATACCCAAAACTGCTTTCCGGACAAGATACGGACATTATGAGTTCGTAGTGATGCCGTTCGGAGTTACTAATGCTCCGGCAATATTCATGGACCTTATGAATCGGATTTTCTCGGCATTTCTCGACAGATTTGTGATCGTCTTCATCGACGACATCCTTATTTATTCGAGGACTTCCGAAGAGCATGCAGAGCACCTGGGTATAGTATTACAGATTCTTCAGAAAGAACAACTGTATGCTAAATTTTCTAAATGTGAGTTCTGGCTGAATCAAGTATCATTCTTGGGGCATATCATCTCCAAGGACGGAGTGATGGTCGACCCAATTAAAATTGAGGCCGTAAGTAACTGGTCCAGACCCAAGAATGCCAGTGAGGTCAGAAGTTTTCTGGGGCTAGCCGGATACTACAGAAAATTCGTAGAGAACTTCTCTCGAATTGCGGCTCCTATGACAGCTCTGACTAAGAAGGACAAGAAATATATTTGGACCGACGAATGCGAGAAGAGTTTCTCTGAACTGAAAAGGAGACTGACTAGCGCTCCTATATTGACTCTTCCGGAAAATGATACGGGTTTCGATATGTACAGCGACGCATCCAAACTTGGACTCGGAGCTGTACTTATGCAAAATGGGAAGGTAATTGCCTATGCCTCTAGGCAACTGAAGGAACATGAAAAGAATTATCCTACCCATGATTTGGAATTAGCAGCGGTGGTCTTTGCGCTGAAAACATGGAGGCATTATTTATATGGCACTCAGTGCAAGGTCTTTACTGATCACCAGAGTCTGCGGTATTTCTTCACCCAGAAAGACCTGAATATGCGACAACGCCGATGGCTCGAGTTGGTCAAGGACTATGACTGTGAGATCCTGTACCATCCGGGAAAAGCCAACAAGGTAGCGGATGCTCTCAGTAGAAAATCATGTGCTACTTTAATATCCTTGTCAGCTTTGTCACAACCCTTAGGGAAAGAGATTATGGATTTCGGAATCGAGATTATATCGGGACAGCTTTCTACTCTACAGATTGCGCCGACATTATTTGATGGTATTCTGGAGAAGCAGAATCTTGATCCGAGTCTTCAGAGAATCAAGCAAGAGATTCTTGAAGGCAAGGGCGAGGGATTCCGGATTTCCGATAGTGGAGTTTTATATCTCCGGGATCGATTATGCGTTCCCGACGACTCCGACTTACGGACAAGGATACTCGAGGAAGCTCACGGCACACCTTACGCGATGCATCCTGGGTCTACCAAGATGTATCAAGATCTGAAAGGTAAATTTTGGTGGTCCGGCATGAAGAAAGATGTAGCCCATTATATTAGTATGTGTTTGACCTGCCAGAGGGTCAAAGCAGAACACCAGAGACCTGGGGGAGTTCTGCAGCCTCTACCTATTCCCGAGTGGAAATGGGAGGACATATCTATGGATTTTATATCAGGGCTGCCTCGGACTACAAATGGATATGATAGTATATGGGTAATTGTAGACCGGCTGACCAAGTCCGCGCATTTTCTGGCTATCAGGATGACTTATTCAGTTGAGCAGCTGGCGCAACTGTACGTCAAGGAAATTGTCCGACTACACGGGGTTCCCAAGACCATCGTCTCTGACCGAGACGGTCGATTTACTTCTGATTTTTGGGGACACGTGCAGAAGGCCCTTGGCACGAAGCTGAAGTTCAGTACAGCCTTTCACCCCCAGACTGACGGGCAGACTGAACGAGTAAACCAGATACTAGAAGATATATTACGGGCTTGCGTCTTGGACTTCAAGGGAAGCTGGTGTCGATACCTGAGCCTGGCAGAGTTTGCTTATAACAACAGTTATCAGGCTACTATCGGGATGGCACCGTATGAAGCACTATACGGAAGAAAATGCAGATCTCCTTTATGCTGGCATGAGAGTGGTGAAAAGAAGGAGATGGGACTCCAGATTGATATTGTCAATGAGACCACTCAGGCTATTAAGAATATCCGCCAGAGAATAGAGACTGCACAGAGTCGGCAGAAGAGCTACGCTGATAAGCGACGCAGACCGCTTGAGTTCGAGGTTGGGGATTCGGTATTTCTGAAGGTAGCCCCTATGAAAGGGGTGATGAGATTCGGAAAGAAGGGGAAACTGAGTCCGCGATACGTGGGACCCTACCAGATTTTGAGACGAGTAGGCAAAGTGGCCTACGAACTGGAGTTACCGCCAGAAATGGCGGCTATCCACAACGTCTTCCACGTGTCGATGCTCAAGAAGTGTATCCCTGATGCAATTCAAATTATAGAACCCCCACCAGTGCAAGAACAAGAGAGTCCTAGTTCCGAACGCCGACCGATCCAGATCCTTGATCGGGAATTTAAAAGACTAAGGAACAAGGAAATATCCTTAGTAAAGGTTCTGTGGCGGAACGAGCAGTTCGAAGAAGCCACCTGGGAACAAGAAGATATGATGCGAACAAAGTATCCGGAACTATTTTAAAGTTCGGGACGAACTTTTTATAAGGTGTGTAGGATTGTAACACCCCAATTTTTACAATCCTGAATACCTGGGGAATTGTTTAAAGTTCGGGACGAACTTTCTATAAGAGAGGGAGGATTGTAACACCCCAAATTTGTCAATGTAAAATCATGACAATGTATGAAAATGGTTATAATGAAATGATATAAATTTCATGCAATCACATGCTATAAAATGTTATGGATGCATGAAATATTATATGCATGAGATATTATATTCATGAAATAATATTATCATGAAATATTAGCATGAAATATTATATTCATGAAAATGGAATATTAAAAATATTATGAAATAATATTTTTGGGATATTATGAAATATTCTGAATTCATAAAATATTATTCATATTATGAAATTTCATGATGGGCTTGGTTTATTGGGCTTGGAAATGAATGGTGCTAAAAAGAAAGTGCAAAGTGGAGGAAGCAAGGATTGAACCTTGGACCTCCTAGTTGCACTCACCATGTCATAACCAATGAACCAAGCAATATTTCATGTAGAAGGAGAAAGGAACATGCTTGTTAAGTGGGTAAGAGTGAAGAGACATGTCTTTTCATGAGAAAAGTATAAATAGGTGGAAGTTGGAGCAACTTCCTTCTTTCCTTTTCTTCTTCCTCTTCATCTTCCAAAACCGAAAACTCCTTTCTCCCTTCCCCTTCCATTTTCGAAATCCCAACCCTAGGGTTCTAACCCTAGGGCAATTGCAAGAAGGGGAAACCAAGTGTTAACACTCCCTACCAAGACCAAGGACTACTAGGAAGAAGTTTGGAAGGAAAGGATCTTCGCATACCCTCCAAGTGTAGGGTACCCTACGATTTCAAGAAGGCGAAATTTCCAGCGCTAGGATGTAAGAATCCTCTCGCCTGCAGTATAATGGTTTATGCATGATTTCCTTGTGTTCTTGTTTTGGAAAAAGGGGAGTTCTCTTTAGAGGACTTTCGGCCACCCTAGGAAAAAGGTCCAAGAGTAGGATTTTAATCACACCTTGATGCATGCTAGTACCCCTAGGGATTTTATACATATAGGTGTTGTTTCCAAATTTTTGGAAGGACAAAAAAATAGGGTTTAGGCCCCTACAACTTTCGGCCACCCCCTTGAGAGGAGGCCTTGGTTCCTTTTGTTACATGATTATATCCCTTAAACTTTAAGGTATATGTGTAGGTGTTTTCTTAATGATGTTATGTACAAATTCTAGGGTTTACCCCTTGTGTAGGTTTCGGCCAAGACCTAGGAAATTGGGTTAGTGGATGCTAATCTCACTTGAGGGTTAAACCATGGTTAAATTGTTAACATGAAATATACTAGAGGTGTTTGTATGAATGCTTGGTGGGAAAACCAAATTCTTTATTCGTATATTTCGGCCAACCCTAGTTCTAGGGTTGGGAAGTACCTAATGAGACCATGAAGCATGCTAATACATATGTGATATGTGTATAATTTATGTGACTTATTTTGTTGGATGTAAAAACATGCCTTGTAGCCCATGGGGCACCTTGATGATATGAGCATGATGTGGTTGATAATATGCTTTAAAGGGATACTCTATTAAAACTGGGATCAAGAGCACCCGAATGCGTGGTGTGTCCCTAGGGGATCAAGAGCACCCGAATGCGTGGTGTGTCCCTTTGAGAAGTGATTAAAGAGTACCTTTAGGCATATACTTATATGAGTAATTGCATGATAAATTACTTTACTTTGGAAAGTTGTCTACCCGACTCGGAAGGGGGTCGTTAAACAAATCCAATGAGCATGTACGGAAGGGTCATGGCATTGGTAGGACGGAAGGGTCCTGCTCTAATTAGATTGGTGGCTCGCTACCCCAATTTATTAGGGAACGCGCATGATGATGTGGTACGACAACTGGGCCCTGGATGATGATATGTTATTTTGAAGTACTTACCATTATGGAACTTTTTGAAAAACATATTGTTTTCTCATTATGTGATGATCTTGTTCTGTAAAGTACTTAGAGATATTTGATGTGATGTTCATGACGCTTGATGAGATGCTTATGATGCATGATGCTTGATGAGATGCTTATGATGCATGATGCTTTGATGAGATGCTTATGAGGCTTATAATCTTGTTCTATCTTGATTACTGTGTACATGATATGATGTATCGATATGGTTTTGCGAGTAGGCCCGGAATCTTACTAAGCATGTTTTGCTTACTAGTTCCTGTTATTTTTCTTATGCTGCAGATAGCGGTAAGAAATACTCGAACTAAAGGAAGAGGCAGAGGGAAGGTTGGAGGATGTGTGTGGTGATGGCTCGGGAAAGGATGAAAGATTCTATCTACCTTAGTTTATCTAGAATCTAAACTGCTTCCCATAATTACGATTGAAATTGTATTGCTATATTCTGAATGTATGATGATTGTGACTACTCTACTGTTAGAGATATGAAACCTAAACCATGTTAGCTAATACTATTATTAATGTCTAAATTTTGTAATATGCATGCTAAGTAAAATGTTAGATAATTGCCATTATGCTTCTTTTGCATGTATCTAAGGCTAGATAACCTTTTCTATATGCTTACTTGAGATTTCATGCTATAGTGTGTTAAATGCTTTCCATATTAGGTTGTAAATGCATGTAGATATAAATGAATTATTTGATAAGAAAACCTTGCTTGGTAATTTAGTGTTCAATAAGCATGCTTATTACGAGTTCATGTATTGTAACTGATTTGTTTGGATATACATGATTGAATATGATTGCATGATATGAATGTGTGGACCCGTAACCCCGCCTTTAGGGTAGATATAAGGTCGGGCGTTACAAATACTAAGTCAAGAAGGAGGGTCAATGGTGACTTTCACCATGGCAGGTTTGTTTGTTATCTGTTTGCATGTTTCAACGGCTTCTGGCGGCTGGCGACTGACCTGAGGCTCAGCTGAAGAGGTCTTCAGTGGACTGAGCGCTCAGTGGAGGTCAGTGGGTCAGTGGTGATGAAGTTGTGGTTCAGTGGGTGCTGACGAAGCCTGGTGATGAGCAGGAGGAAGGCTTACGAGGAGGCTGGCGAAGCAGACACAACGAGAACCAAGAGCTGAGTGAAGGGTCTTGTGTTAGGATTGTGCTGTGTTGTGCTCTATGAAGCTTCTTCTTTTGTGCTTGCGCTTAAGATTGATCTGTAAGCTTCTTCTCAAAGTCTCTGTGCTTACTCTGATATCTATCTGAGACTGTCTGTGGAGAGGTTACTTCACCGAGAAGGAGATTTGCTTATCCGGATTCATTCCGGGGCTTGATCTGCCGACGATCAAGGGATCGCCCACCTCACGGGCACGCCTAGGAGTAGGAGCAAGTTATCTCCGAACCTTGTAAATCTTCTGTGTTAGCGCTGGTTTGTTTTCTTTCTTCTTTCTTTTTGTTTTGTTTTTCTTCCGCTGCTAACCTAAGTGCAGAAAGAATCAAAAGGAACCAAAGTGCTTTAAGTGGGTGGCTATTCACACCCCCCCCTCTCTAGCCATCCCAGATCCAACAAGTGGTATCAGAGCCTGGGGCTCTTTCCAACGGTTAAACACCCGAAGAGTAGAGAAGAATGGCTTTGAGAGAAGACTTCAGCACCAACAACCCCCTTTCTTTGATGGAGCCGACTTCCAATATTGGAGGTTAAGAATGGAGTATTATCTGAAAATCGATATTGGAATGTGGTTTTCAGTCAAGGAGGGGATTCACCCCTCTAAAGGATGCTGAAGGCATGGAACTTGACTCATCAAGGTGGTCAGCCGAACAAACCAGAAAGGGAGAGGCTGATGCTAAGGCTGTGGTCACCCTGCAGTGTGGGATGACCAAGGAGCAACTCATCAAGGTTGGTCCTTTCACCAGTGCCAAGGATCTGTGGAACAAACTTATTGAGCTTCATGAGGGCACCCGAGATTCCCGGATAGCAAAGAGGGATCTCTTCCTCAATCAACTCCAGAACCTCACCATGAAAGAGTCTGAAACTGTAAGTGAACTTCATGGTTGATTCAAGGAGATACTTAATGGTTTGCACTCCATCAATGAGAAGGTCGAGAATCGTGACCTTATAAGGTATGTGCTTAAGTCTTTTCCTAGGAATGCCTTGTGGTCATCCATGGTGGATGCCTACAAGGTATCCAAGGACTTGTCCATTGTAAAGTTTGATGACTTCTTCTGTGAAATGGAACTACATGAGATAGCTAGCAAAGACCCAAAGGAGAAGGGTATTGCTCTTGTTATAGTGGACAAGGCAAAGAAGAAGAAAGAAAAGATGAAGGAGAAGGAGGTCTCATCTTCCTCATCCGAATCTGATGAGGATGAGAGTGAGTCTTCATCAACTGAGATAGCCAATTTTGTGAGAAGGATGATGAGGAAGAGTCGGTGCTACAAGGGGAAATGTAACACTAATGAAAATAAGGTTGATAAATCTAACATCACGTGTTATGAATTTAGCAAGAAGGGGCACTACAAAAATGAGTGTCCAAAACTCAAGAAGAAGGAGGAGAACTCAAAGAAGAAGAAGACCTTGAAGGCCACATGGGATGAGTCTTTATCTAGCTCATCTGAGGAGGAAAAGGAGGAGAAGAGCACTCGCCACGTAGCTCTTATAGCCTTAGAAGACATGGAGAGTGGCGAAGAGTCAAATGATTCATCAACCGCGACTTCAACATCTTTGGATGATGAAGAGGTAATCTCTCCCAAACTCGATAAATGTTATAGAACAATAGCATGTTTAACTAATTTGCTTAAGAAGTCTAAGGACAAGGTGAAATCCTTAAAATTAGAGGTAAAACAATTAAAAACCTCTAAGGATAAGGATATTGATGATTTACATGTTGAAGTCCTTGAGGATGAAAACAAGGCCTTCAAGAGTGAAGTTGAGAAACTCAAGAATCTTCTTGAGAAATTCTCAACTAGCTCCAAGACCTTGGACATGATCCTTAACGCTCAAAGAGCGGTTTACAACAAGGCTGATATAGGTTACCGACCTAAGGAACCTAGCTTTGTCTCATTGATGTCTAGAACTCATTTTAGATCATCAAATGCATCTAGGGTTCATGGAATTAGAAAGAAAATGACCAAGGCGTGGGTGCCAAAATCTTGCATTGAAGGTGCATTAGGTCCCAAGGTTTTGGTACCTAAATCATCTATTTTTCATGTTGTGTAGGCATTGCTTGAGGGGGAGCATCTATCAACTTGGTTTGTTGATAGTGGGTGCTCCAAATACATGACCGGGGATAGATCATTATTCACTATCCTACAAAGTAAAAGTAGAGGTAATGTATCATTTGGTAACAATGGTAGTCTTAAGGTTGTAGGAATAGGAGACATTCAAATATCCGAATGTCTTAGAATCAAGAATGTTCTTCTAGTCAAGGGGATGACCTTTAATCTTCTAAGTGTCAGTCAATTGTGTGATGCGGAATACACAAATGAATTTCATCCAAGTCAATGTCTAGTTAGACATAATGACACACATGACACGGTACTAGTAGGCACAAGAGTAGACAATATTTATCAAGTTTCCTTTAAAAGTGCTACTAATGCCTCTATTAAGTGTTTCATGTCAAAAGAAGAAGAGTCTTGGCTTTGGCACCGGAGGTCGGCTCACGTGAACATTAAGAACATCCGGAAATTGGCTAACAAAGGACTTGTACGAGGCTTACCAAGCATCAAATACGAAAAGGAAAAGTTATGTGATGCATGTCAAATGAGTAAGCAAATAAAAGCGTCTCGCAAAGGTAAAAGCGTTGTAAGTACTTATACTGCCTTATATTTATTGCATATGGATTTATTTGATTGCAGTACTATAGTTTCATTGAATGGTAGTAGATATTGCTTTGTAATTATTGATGACTATACTAGATATACTTGGACATATTTTCTAAAACATAAGGATCAAACCTTAGATATTTTTATTTCTTTTTGTAGAAGAATTGAAAATGAAAAATCTATAACAATCAAAACCATTAGGAGTGATCATGGAGGAGAATTTCAAAATCATAGGTTTTTAGAATTTTGTCAAGAAAAAGAGTATAGACATGAGCTCTCTACTCCTAGAACACCATAGCAAAATGGTGTTGTAGAGAGGAAGAACCGAGTCTTACAAGAGGCTACACGAAGCATACTTAATGAGTACTCTTTACCGAGCTACTTATGGGCTGAAGCTGTAAACACAGCTTGCTTTGTGCAAAACCGAGTCCTCATCCATAGGTTTTTAGGAAAGACTTCACATGAACTTTGGTTTGGAAGACCACCTACAGTTAAATATCTCCGGGTGTTTGGGTGTAAGGTGTTCATTCTAAACACCAAGGATCATCTTGGAAAGTTCACAGCGAAAGCTGATGAAGGGATATTGGTCGGGTATTCCCTTGTCAGCAAAGCTTACCGAGTCTACAACAAGAAATCTAGGTTAGTTGAAGAATCTTCTGAAGTTGTATTTGAGGTGATTCCAAGAGTGATTGATCAATCAGAAGATGTAGAGGGAGTTCAATTCGAACTTAGAAAATTAGGATTGGATGAAAGTCCAAGTGTTGAAAATGTTGCGGACAAATCTGATGATGGTGAGCCTAGACGACATGGAGCTCAGCCTGACCCTGAGTCTGAGCCTCTGTCTAGTGAAACCATCCAGGAAGCACCTCCAACACTAAGGCAAACTAGGTTAGCATCTAGTCATCCCCAAGACCAAATTGTTAGAGATATCCATCATGGGGTTAGAACTAGATCATTCTTTAGGAATGAGGCTAATGAGATTGCCTTAATCTCTGAAATTGGACCTAGAATAGTTGACGAGGCATTGTATGATCCCGATTGGATTATTACTATGCAAGATGAGTTAGGTCAATTTGAGAGAAGCCAAGTTTGGGATTTAGTTCCTAGACCTAAGAAGACCACAATTATTGGAACTAAATGGGCCTTCAAGAATAAATTGAACCATAAGGGAGAAATCGTAAGAAACAAGGCACGCTTAGTAGCCAAGGGCTATAGTCAAGTTGAAGGCCTTGATTACGATGAGACTTATGCTCCCGTGGCACGATTGGAATCCATTCGATTAATGCTTGCATTTGCAGCTCATAGAGGTTTCAAACTCTATTAAATGGATGTAAAATCGGCCTTCTTAAATGGTTTCATTAGAGAAGAAGTCTATGTTGAACAACCACCGGGGTTTGAAAATTTCGAATTTCCAAATCACGTGTTTAAGCTAAAGAAGGCGCTTTATGGTCTATAACAAGCACCTCGTGCTTGGTATGAGCGGTTGTCGACATTCTTAATTGAAAAAGGCTTCATTAGAGGTCAAATAGACCGTACACTATTTCTACGTAGAGATGGTGACAATATTTTTGTAGCCCAAGTATATGTCGATGACATAATTTGTGGCTCCAATAACAAGAGTTATTTGAATGAGTTCATTGGGCACATGTAGAGTGCGTTTGAGATGAGTTTAGTGGGAGAATTGACTTTCTTCCTTCGACTTGAAATCAAACAAACTCGAGACGGAATCCATGTGCATCAATCCAAATACACTCAAGAGATGCTCAAGAAATTTAACATGAGTGACTCTAAGGAGGTAACCACTCCCATGGCGACTAACACGCGATTAGATAATGATGAGAGTGGGAAGCCCGTTGACTTAACCCAATATAGAAGTATGATAGGTAGTTTGCTATACCTACAGCGAGTCGCCCGGATATTCTTTTTGCTGTGAGTATGTGCGCTAAATACCAAGTCCGTGCCAAGGAATCTCATTTAATTGTTGTTAATAGAATTTTGAGATACCTTAAGGGCACAATTGGAGTCGATCTTTGGTACCCCCGTACAGAGTCATTTGATTTGATAGGCTATAGCGATTCCGACTATGATGGGTGCAAGTTGGATCAGAAAAGCACAAGTAAGGGTTGCCAATCTTTAGGGTCATCCTTAGTAAGTTGGTCAAGTCGGAAGCAGCATTGTGTTGCTCTCTCCACGACCGAGGTGGAGTATATTGCCATGGGAGAGAGTATATCACAATTGTTGTGGATGATACACACTTTAGAGGACTATGGATTGTCTTACAAGGGTGTGTAAGTGTTGTGTGACAACATAAGCACAATAAACCTTACAAAAATCTAGTCCACCATTCAAGGACCAAACACATTGAAGTGCGTCACCACTTCATTAGGGAGTATGTTGCTAGAAGAGATATTGTACTCTCATATGTGGAGTCAAAATCGAATCTAGCAGACATTTTCACTAAACCACTCCCCGAAAATGAATTTAGTTTCTTAAGAAAGGAGTTGGGGATGTGCCGTACACAATAGGATCAAGAAAAAAACCCTTGATGGTCATTTCTAATTGTTGGGCAACTTGGGGATATCTCACACAAACTATAAGGTTTAACAAAATATTTTTGATTGCTCGAAATGGGGTGAGATGTTAGGATCGACCAAATTACTCAAAATGTATCATGCATCCCTTGAGTAATACAGTTGACGAGATAATGATCATTAATTTGACCAAGTATGGGGAAAACCAATGCATAATTCATGTGTATTTGGTTCCAAGAGCATACTTGGACATTCCAATCAAGTAAAATTGATTGGAGCATTGCTTGATACAAATTTCAAACTTGAGTTGAGTTTTTGATCGATCTCAGGAGTTTTTGGCAAAATTCAATTGGTTGGAACATTGATTGATACAAATTTGGTAAGGGTTTTGGAATACATAAGGAAACAAATATCACTTGATTCAGGGAGTGTTTGAAACAATCTAGGGTTTAGGGGTGTTTGAAACGAGAATTTCTGAAGCATATCAGAGTTTCAGAAATTCATCTGAAATCTGATCGGTCCATAGACTGATCAGGAATCACCTCACAAATCGTTTTGTTGGGTCAAAATTTTTTGTATTGAACCTGATCGGTCTACCGACCGATCAGGACTCTCCCTGATCGGTCACCTTGACCGATCAGGACTCTCCCTGATCGGTCACCTTGACCAATCAGGGTTGTTTCTGATTGTCAACAGACCGATCAGGATCATCTGATCAAAATTCTGATGAATCAAACCTGATCGGTCCACCGACCAATCAGGCTGTTTCTGATCAATCAAGCAGACCGATCAGGGATCCTCCTGATTGGTCTGGTGACCGATCAGGAGCCTTCTGATAGGTCACGGTGATCGATTAGATCACCTCTGATCGACCAGGGTACTCCCTGATCGGTCCAACAAGCCCTCTGATCGATCAACCGTCCGATATTCCCCCATTAAAACTGGTTGGTGATCGATCCACCAACTCTATTAACTCCTCTTCCTCTCTAAAGTCTTCAACCCTAGTCGACGAACACAGTTCTGTATGGGATGCATCGACACCTGGACTTTGACATCATGTCGAGCATTTACAAGTCCATTATCTACTATAGTGATCCCGGGCATCGTACAGTTTATATGCCTTTTGGTCACATTATTACTGACTGGCTCCAGTCAGTCGGTATTGATGTGTCCAAGGGTAGGACTGTGTCGATGGTTCGGCAAGACTGCAGACTTGGAAAACGTGCGTTTTCCAAGTCTGGCATTATTGCCGATGCTCGGGGGATTAGGTGGAAGGATGGGAGGGGTCTTGGGGAGCTTTCACGGGTGCCACATGTTCAGGTAGCCGCAGATCCAGCTGGATATCATGGTGCGCCCGCTGCAGCGGAGGACGACTATGAGGCAGAGCCGGATCTCAGATGGCAGATTGCCGAGCTCGAGCAGACGATGGACCTCAGATTTCATATGTGGGAGCTCGAGCAGCAGGCGACCCGGTCTGAGGTTTCTATGATGCATGTCGAGCAGCGGGTGATGTTTGCAGAGGTGCGCGCATGGATGGCTGGTCATCCACCACCGCAGACATTTCCTGGCTTTCATCCTTCCAACAGCACAGCTCCGGGGAGCTTTCTGCCTTTTGTTGACACTGGATTTGATCCGATGCAGTCTGATGCCCCCCGTGATCCTGATGATCAGGCTTGATATATTTGGATGTATTTTGACTTATGACTACTGTTTCATGACTATGTGTGACTGATGACATTCTGAGATGTTTGCTTGTTTTGATGTTTACTTTTGTCATTATTTATAGTCTATGTTTCCTCCATTGTCATATGATGCATATGAGTGTTTTGCCTTGCTATATTTATTTCATATGTCTTTCACTTATTACTTTATGTTTTTGGGAGAGACCCTTGGTTAAGGGGGAGATTTTTTAAACTTAATAACCAGAGTACACCCTTTTCGTTGTTTGACAAAGGGGGAGAGAATAGTTAGTTAAGTTTAGGGCTTGTTAACGAATTTAATTATTGTAGGGGGAGGACTCTGATTCCCTTGCGATAATGAAATTTGACTTCATTTGACTTCTAATACATAAACTTAAATTGGGTTGCCAAACAACAAAAAGGGGGAGATTGTTGATACAGTCTAACCTGATTGTTGTTTTGGTGTTGACGCCGATTTAAGTTTAGTTGAGTAAGATAAGTTCGGATTATGTCCTGGTCGACGATTGTGCACGAATTCTGGTGAGTGAAGCTGGGTCCTAGTGAGTGAAGCTAGGTGAAGAAAATTTTGGTGAGTGAAGCCAGGTCCTAGTGAGTGAAGCTAGGTGAAGAAAATCCTGGTGAGTGAAGTCGGGTCCTAGTGAGTGAAGCTAGGTGAAGGAAACCCTGGTGAGTGAAGCCGGGTCCTAGCAAGGAAAGCTAGGTGAAGAAACCCCTAGTAAGTGAAGTTGGGTCCTAGCAAGGGAAGCTAGGTGAAGAAAATCCTAGTGAGTGAAGCTAGGTTGGACTAAGTCCCAGTGAGTGAATCTGGGCATGAAGTCTTGGTCCGGGGGACAGAGCATTAAGTGTACTGGTCGGAGAGGGATCGGGAGCTTATTCTCCGGACCAGATTGAGTCAGAGAAGGCAAGGGAGCCTGTTCTCTGGACTTAGGGTTGAAATGGTCGGAGCTGGATCGGTGAAGTCCGATCAGGGAGTTGGCACGAACTCCCGCGGTTGTGGATCGGTCTGGAGTCCGATCAAAGAGTTGGCACGAACTCCCTTGATAGTAGATCGGTCTGGTGACCGATCCAGGATGTCTGATCGGTCTGGTGACCGATCAGAAATAGATCAGAAACATTCTGTGTGGTGACTAATCGGTCTGGTGGACGATCAGAAACAAGTCAAAAGTTTTTGTATGGTTGGCTGGATAAACCATGATCGGTCTCTTGACCGATCAGGGCCATCCTGGACCAATCAAGATTGTTCCTAATCGGTCAGGAAGTGACCTGATCGGTCACTTTGATCGTTCAGGCTCTAACCTGATCAGTCAAGTGACCGATCAGGTAGTTGTGGCCTGAAAGATCAGGCCATGGCTGATCGGTCAGTGGACCGATCAGGGGTCTTAACCCTCAAAACCCTAAATTCACACAGAAGGTTTGAGGATCGGTTTGGTGACCGATCCCTGATCTCTGATCGGTTAAAGAGAACGATCAGATATTTGCTGGATCGATCAGAGTGGAGTCTGATCGGTCAGGAGGGTGTCTGATCGGTCAAGGTAACCGATCAGCGCCTTAGAACTTTAATTTAAATTACTGTCAGACTTCTGATTACTTCTAATTTCCTGCTGATTTCTTTCTGATATGGTTGATTTGCTTTGCTAATCAGTATGTTGAGTGTGCAAGTGATACAAGGACAATACTAAGCCAAGAAGGAGGGTCAATCGTGACTTTCACCGTGGTAGGTTTGTTGGTTATTTGTTTGCAGGTTTCAACAGCTTCTGGCGGTCGGCGATTGACCTGAAGCTCAGCTGAAGGGGTCTTC
Organism: Boesenbergia rotunda; assembly: GCA_024364735.1. Taxonomy (NCBI): domain Eukaryota; kingdom Viridiplantae; phylum Streptophyta; class Magnoliopsida; order Zingiberales; family Zingiberaceae; genus Boesenbergia; species Boesenbergia rotunda. Next base: position 122,629 of record JAGFNQ010002415.1, read on the forward strand.
AGTGGACTGAGCGCTCAGTGGAGGGCAGTGGTGATGAAGTTGTGGTTCAGTGGATGCTGACAAAGCCTGGTGATGAGCAGAAGGAAGACTTAAGAGGAGGCTGGCGATACAGAGACAAGAAACTTTGAAATTGATAGGGAATCAAGCAGACACAATGAGAACCAAGAGCTGAGTGAAGGGTCTTGTGTTAGGGTTGTGCTATGTTGTGCTCCATGAAGCTTTTTCTTCTGTGCTTGCGCTTAAGATTGATATGTAAGCTTCTTCTCAAAGACTCTGTGCTTACTCTGATATCTGTCTGAGACTGTCTGTAGAGAGGTTACTCCACCGAGAAGGAGATTTGCTTATCTGGATTCATTCCGGGGCTTGATCTGCCGACGATCAAGGGATCGCCCACCTCACGGGCACACCAAGGAGTAGGGGCAAGTTATTCCCGAACCTTCTAAATCTTCTGTGTTAGCGCTGGTTTGTTTTCTTTCTCCTTTCTTTTTGTTCTATTTTCTTCCGCTGCTAACATAAGTGCAGAAAGAATCAAAAGGAGCCAAAGTGCTTTAAGTGGGTGGCTATTCACACCCCCCTCTACCCATCTCAGATCCAACACTAAATGTAGTTTCAATTCTTCTATTCCACTTATACCATCCCTGTAATAATAATGCCATCAAGATAAGGAGAGAGTAATGTGCGACCTAATGAAGCACAACGTACAAAAAGTGTAGAGTCATGCTGACTAGGAAGAAAGCCAAGAGATCCAATAACAATAGAGACTTGTCAAACCAAGCTCGAGAAGTTTGTTTAAGGCCATAAAAAGTCTTTTTTAGTCTAGAAACTTCACCAGGACTGTGAGTGATACCTGGTGGAGGCATCATATAAATTTTTTCTTGAAAATTGTCATTTAAAAATGTATTTTTACATCCATCTGAAAAATAGACCACTGACGAGTAGATGCAACTGCAATGAGAGTACGGATAGTAACAAGCTTGGAAATTGGAGTAAAGATTTCCTCATAATCCATGTTATATTGTTGGAAAAATCCTTAGCAACCAAACGAGTTTTATACCACTCAACTGACCGATCAGATTTAGTTTTGATCTTATACACCATCGAGAATCAATCGCACGCTTCCACAAAGGAAGAGGAATAAGATCCCAAGTACCTGTTTGATATAAAGCAGAAAGTTCTTCTGTCATAGCCTGCTGCCAAAGAGGGTCAAGAGAAGTCTCTCTATAAGAGGAGGGCTCAGACAATTGGTGAATAGAAGTCAAAAAGGAAGGAAAAAACTAGAATAAGTAGAATACACTAAATCAGGCAATTACGTAGACTTACGAGATCGTTAAGGGTAATGAGGAGGAGGATCCGCTATCACAGGAGCATTATGGGAAACAGTTTGAGCAAGACGATGATGACCAGAATATGTATAAGTGTCAATCATACAAATAGCATCATTAGAAGAAGAGTTGCTAGGGTGGTCTACTTGTGGAGAAACATGAGACGACATATTATCGGAGTCTGTGCTAAACTGATCAATACGAGTGAGATCATATTTTCTAAGATTACAAGTGTTAACAGAATGAAATGTATTCAAGAAAAATAACATGACGTGAGACATAGAATTTTTGACTAACTGGATCATAACATCGATATCCTTTTTGACCCTTGCCATAGCTAGGAAAACACAAAGAGCATACCTAGAACTAAACTTACTACGTTCAACATGAGGACGGAGGATAAAATATGTGGATCAAAAAACACTTAATACAGAATAATCAGGAACATAACCATATAATTTTTTAAAAGAAGATAAACCAGATGGAATAGAAGATGGAATTGTATTGATAGAATGGACTGTAGTAAGAATAGCTTCCCCCCAGAACTCACTAGGAACATATGCAGACAACAAGATAGAACATACAGTTTCAACAATATATCTATGTTTTCTTTCAGCAACACCTTTTTGTTTAGGAGTATCAATACAAGAACTTTGATGAAGTGTACCATCTGAGACAAGTAGTTCAGAAAAAAGATTAGATGTATATTCACCACCCAAATTAGATCAAAAATATTTAATAACAACATTATGTTGAGTTTTTACCATGGCACGATACATATGATAGATACCAAGGAAATCAGAACAATGTTTGATAAGATAGACCCAAGCATAGCGAGTATAATCATCAATAAAGAAAACGTAGTAATGAGATCCATCAGGTTTACTAATCGAAGATGAACCCCACACATCAGAATGAACTAATTCAAACGGTGCAAGAAAAACAGAGATACTTTTATAAAAAGATAAGATAGAGAATTTTGCAAATTTGCAACCACAACAATCTGAAATATCATGAGCTTGTAATTTTCCCAAATTTCCTTTAGAAGCTAAGTATTTCAAACGAGAAGAAGAAACATGTCCAAGACGAGAATGTCACAAATAAAAATTAGAAGAAGCAGAGTTTAACCGAAAGGAAGACAAATCAACACTGGATGTTACAACATCTAGAACTTTTAGTTATTCTAATACATATAGTTCCCCCTGTTGAGGCAATATGTGGTCTGGAGTGACCAAGTGTTTTGATGTTTGGGCAAAGGTTTAAGTTAGGTTTACCCTTGTTATCTCATATGTGTATGTTGAGTGTGCAGGTTGTACAGGTTACACATATGGACTTGACTGGACGACCTTAGTATGGTGAAGGGTGGCATGGAGACAAGTCGTGGGCTTGTGTGCGCACCGAGGGACCTTGGAGAGCAGGGACGATGAGCTGATGGGCGCTGACTTCGAGGCATGCGTGAAGGATGGCATAGAGGCAAGCTAGAGGCTTGCGTGCATCTAAGGGACGAGAGCCGAAGATGAAGAGAGCGCGAAGGCAATAGTCGAGGCTGTAGATGAGGAGTCAGTCGAGTCGTGAGGGTACGAGTGTTGTGTGATTGTACTCAGGAAATCCTAGGGTTTGAGTGCGGAGTGGAATGTACTCAGGAAGGGTAACCTTAGGTGTGTGAGTAGACCAGTCGACTGGCCTGGGGGCAGTCGACTGATGAAACTCACAGAAGGGTCTCAGCCCTGGGACCAGTCGACTGCCCTGGGGCAGTCAACTGGTAGGTGGCTGGTGAGTTGGCTGAGAATTCGAACGTTGGGGTGCAACGGTCGAATTTCAGTGGCACCAGTCGACTACCCTGGGGAAGTCGACTGGTGGCGAGGGTTTCAGCCCGAGTCCTATTTAAAGAGGACTTCGTGGTGGCTGAGATTCTTGACGAATCTTGTCTTGGTTAAAGGCAAGATAGTAGTCTTTGTGCTCAGTGCTTTGTTTGAGTTTGTGGCGAGGTTTCTCCACCCACAAGGAGCGACGAGGACTAGCCGGAGGTTATCCGGGGATTGATCCACCGACGGATTCTTGGATTAGTCACCCGTCCGGGGTGGATACCAAGTAAATCTTCCGTGTTAGCATTGGTTAGTATTTGTTTTATTGTTTATTGTATATTCCGCTGTGCAACTAACCGTGTAGGAAGAAAGGGGTTCGAAAATTGCTATTCACCCCCCTTTAGCGGACACGATCGATCTATCGATTGGTATCAGAGCGAGGACCGCTCTTGATCGGACTAATCGCTGAGAGAGCACACGCTAGAGGAAGAGAAACAATGGAAGATAAGTTGGGGGACGACATCTACACTCCGCCGGCCTACGATCATGAGAATTTCGGATATTGGAAAGCGAGAATGGAGACATGGTTCGGAATGGAGTGGGACCTTCGGATCGCACTTGAAGAGCCCTTCGAGATTCCAAAGGATAAGCACGAGAAGAGGCTTAGACTTAGGTATTGGAATCAAGAGCAACAAGAACAAGCAAGGGCAAATGAAAAGGTAATGAGTATATTGATTGATATTGTGCCTAACAAAATTTTGAGTTGTGTAGGAGCATACCAAAATGCATGTGAGTTGTGGAGCAAATTGAAAGAATATCATAAAAGTCCTACACAAGCTCAAGAGCCCTGGGAGAAAAGTCAAATGAGTCAAGAAGAAGAAGAAGAAAATGAAGTATCTACATCTTCAAGTGAGGGAGAGAGTGAAAGATCATCAACCTCCTCAAGAGAAGAAGAGGAGATATCAATTTCGAGAATTGAGGGGGAGGAGAGACCCTCAACCGTACCGGATCAAGAGGAGGCATCCACTTCATCCAAGGTTGAAGAAGAAGTCAACCTAGCCTCCACCTCCACCAAAGCAAGTAAAAAGGGTCACATCACATGCTTTGGTTGCAACGAAAAGGGGCACTACAAGGATAAGTGCCCAAAAGGTAAAATGGAGGTAAAATCTAAACCAAGTTCAATTCTTTTTAAATCTAATATGAGGTGTAGGAATGGAGAATCCCAAGAGAAGAAGAGGAGGATTCGATGCTTCACATGTGTGAGCTAGGGCACTACCACACCAAGTGCCCAAAGAAAGGTGAGCTAAAGAAAATGGAGCACTTGAGGAGATGGGAGAAAGAGCAAAGAAAGAAGAGGAGCTCACATTAAGGAGGGACTATAAGGGTAAGGGAGGTAATCCCTAACCTTAAATTAAAATGCAATTCAAATGTTAGTTCCTCTATGAATATTAAAAATAATGTTGATCATTCATGCATGCATGCTAAAATTAACGAAAATTGCTTACTTGTGCATAACCAAGGTTTTAGATATAATGATAGGACTAGGGTTAACAAGGTAGGTCAACACCCTAAGAAAAGCAAGCATAATGATAGACCCAAGACCTCTAGACCTAAGAATCATGGTACTAATTCCAAGAAGGGGAAGAATGTGCCTAGAAAGGAGGGTAGTTCTAGGAATGTCCAAAGTGGACAAATGAACTCCAAAGTTAAAGGTCTGGAGAGGGAAAATCAAGCCTTGAGGGCAAGGCTTGATACATTAGAAAAGGCCCTAGAAAGATTCACGGTTGGATCTAAGGGCTTAGACATGGTGTTCGGTAGCTTAAAACCCAACTATGATAGATCGGGGTTGGGATACCGGTCTAAGACCTCCAAGGCCAACAAAAGGAAGTATGCTGGGGAAGCATATAATCTTGGCAAGAGGGAGAAGGTCAAAAATGGCAAAGGGTGTCATTTGAGGGTAGAAGGAACAACTTAACCAAAGATAAAGTGTCTAAGGTTAAGAAGGTTCATTTTGTAGGCCAAGGGTCACCGGGGGCACACCGGTGTGGCTTAGTGTGGATTGAGTCACCTAGGGAGGAGGCTAGGGCTCAGAGCTCAAGGGGGAGCTCTAGGAGCATTTGGGGTCCATGGTAAATGGATCTCAAAAGTTTCTCTCCTAGGAAATTAGGTGAATTGTGTCACAAAGGGTTAAAAGACTTGGGTAAGTCTTAAGCCTAGGAAATTGGCACATTAAAAGGGAATTTAGGGAGAAAAGAATGAAAATACAATTATATTGGATAAAATTGGGTTTTAGTGTGTGAATACCATGTAATTCAATGATAGAAATGAACTATAATCAAGGATAAGAAGAAACAGTGAGGAGGAATCACAATTGAGACTTTTGGGATGAGTTTCAATGATACACTTTAGGATAAGTTGAGTTTCGTACCAATCATGGGGTCCGGAGTACATTTGTTTGGAAACGTATTTTTCCCAAGTAGACATTGGCCCCACAAATCTCCCCACGAAATTTCATAATTTTTGGAGATTTGTAGAATTATTTAGGGATTTCTGAAATTCGACTGAAAACCCTGAAAATCAGGTATCAGTCGACTGCCCTGGGGGCAGTCGATTGATCTCAAGCCTAGAAACTCTCTGTAAGTTTTCTCAGTCGACTGCCCTGGGGCAGTCGACTGATCCAGTAGGGCTAGAGAAAAATGGCTATTGGGCGATAGAACGTAATGTCTACATTAAGATCCTTGATTATATTCCTTGTATAATAGATTGCCTCATGGTTTAATGGTAATTAAATGTGGGTAAAAGGATATCATTGAATTCAAGAAGAACTAATGAGTGATTAAGATTCAATGGGTGATTTTGAATGATAAGTTCTTGATAAATGAAAGGAAGAATTGAGGACAATTCCTTGTGTAGATTGATCATGGTTAGAATTGACAAACACAAGGAATCATGAATTGAGGTCAAAATTGATACAAAGTGTTCATCCTTGGGAAAATTAGAGAATTAAACCAAAGTCAAGCACATTTGATAATCTTAATCAAAACATATTTTTCTAGGATAGGGTATATCCTAGCAAGTGTGCTTGCAAATCTTTATGTTTTTGTTAGGTATTGTTGAGTTCTTTTTGGCACTAGGAATAAGGTTGCTTGGGGGCAATCCTTTAATGGTGACCAAGGAAGAAGAATTTGGTGATTAGGTTGGGTAGAACCTAATTTGAGTCTATAGTGTTAAGTTGGGTAGAACTTAACCGTGAAAACTTGAAAATTGGGAGAAGGCATAGGTTAAGGGGGAGGTTGCCTCCTAGTTGCCTTAATTTTCATAAGAAATTTTTGGATTTTGTGTCCAACTTGGGAACGGTGATAGATACATTATGAAATGTATTTTTACCAAGTAGGTATGGGTACCACAAATTTCTTCACGAAATTTGAGAATTTTTAGAGATTTGTGAAATTTCTGGCGTAATTCTGAAATTGGCCAGAAAACTGATAAATCAGAGTATCAGTCGACTGCCAACAGGGGCAGTCGACTGCCCAGGGCTGATTTGTGTATCAGCAGCTGGTTTTGTGTCCAAATGATAAGAAGCAAGTGTACAGGGGTTTAGTATACTGTGTTTAGGATCATTGGGGATAGAAAGAACCAATAATTGGGATATTATTGGAGTCTTTTTGATGTATGGCAAAGGGGGAGAAGTTTGGGTTTAAGTTGGGAAACCAAACTTACCTTTGCATGAAACCCTAGGTTTAGGGGGAGCTGAGTTTAAGGGGGAGTATGGTTGCTCCATTTTTGGCGTAAGGGGAACCTTGGAGAGGTTCTTAAAAAGTCTTTGTAAGTCCAATGTAGGGGGAGCTTGGGAGAAGCTTTAAAAAGCCCATGAAAAGTCCTAACTTGGAGGGTTAGGTGTGAGATGCCTTGGGATAGGATCCCGTTGTAAAAAATTCCTAACTTGGAGGGTTAGGTGTAGGATGCCTTGGGATAGGATCCATGCATTGCATATGCATTTGTTTAGCATGGTTTTTCCTATTGACTACTATCTTGTTTCCCTAACTTAAACGTATTGCCAAACATCAAAAAAGGGAGATTGTTGAGGTAATCTGTGGTCCGGAGTGACCAAGTGTTTTAATGTTTGGGCAAAGGGTTTAAGTTAGGTTTATCCTTGTTATCTCATATGTGTATGTTGAGTATGCAGGTTGTACAGGTTACACATATGGACTTGACTGGACGACCTCAGTACGGTGAAGGGTGGCATGGAGATAAGCCACGGGCTTGTGTGCGCACCTGAGGGACCTTGGAGAGCAGGGACGATGAGATGATGGGCGCTGACATCGAAGCATGCTTGAAGGATGGCATGGAGGCAAGCTGGAGGCTTACGTGCATCTGAGGGACGGGAGCCGAAGATGAAGAGGGCGCGAAAGCAATAGTCGAGGTTGTGGATGAGGAGTCAGTCGAGTCGTGAGGGTACGAGTGTTGTGTGATTGTACTCGAGAAATCCTACGGTTTGAGTGCGGAGTGGAATGTACTCAGGAAGGGTAACCTTAGGTGTGTGAGTAGACCAGTAGACTGGCCTAGGGGCAGTCGACTAATGAAACTCACAGAAGGGTCTCAGCCTTGGGACCAGTTGACTGCCCTGGGGGCAGTAGACTGGTAGGTGGCTGGTGAGTTGGCTGAGAATTCAAACGTTGGGGTAGAATGGTCGAATTTCAATGGCACTAGTCGACTGTCCTGGGGGCAGTCGACTGGTGGCGAGGGTTTCAGCCCGAGTCCTATTTAAAGAGGACTTCGTGGTGGCTGAGATTATTGACGAATCTTGTCTTGGTTAAAGGCAAGATAGTAGTCTTTGTGCTCAGTGCTTTGTTTGAGTTTGTGGCGAGGTTTATCCACCCACAAGAAGCGACGAGGACTAGCCGGAGGTTATCCGGGGATTGATCCACCGACGGATTCCTGGATTAGTCACCCGTCCGGGGTGGATACCAAGTAAATCTTTCGTGATAGCATTGGTTAGTATTTGTTTTATTGTTTATTGTATATTCCGTTGTCCAACTAACCGTGTAGGAAAAAGGGGTTCGAAAATCGCTATTCACCCCCCCCCCTCTAGCGGACACGATCGATCTATCACCCCTATCTACGACCTATCCCAATCTACTTCTGAGATCACGGATCTTGTACATTACAAGAAGATGAAGTAAAAAAAACTGAGAAACCAGAATCACATAATTGACCAACCGAGATAAGATTCAAAGTAAGATTAGGAATGCGATATACATTAGACAAAGACAAATTAGATGTAGAAATAGAGCCAACACCAGCTAATGGCATGGGAGAATTGTTTGCAGTCATGACTGACACAGATGAGAAGAATTTATAGATACAAAAGAATTGACATTATGCGATATATGATGCGAAGCTCCAGAATCAAGGATCCAGATAATAGAAGGGCATACCTAAGATATCATTATAGGGCAATCCTTTGTGAGAAGAAGCAGACATAACATATGGATGAGATGCAAGAAACTTTTGAAATTGTTCGGCAAGAGCTTCAATTGTGGTATTAGATGATTGAGTCCCTTTAGAATTTGTAGGAGGAACTACTGCTGTCATGTTGGATTCCCCAAATTTAAAAAATCATTCTTGTGATTGACTATCAAATTTCGAAGGAGAAGACAGAATCAATAGTCATATTTTTCAGTCGTCGGGTAGATTTAAAGAACTCAAAATTCAATCTCCGCCGTTCAAAATGTAGCACTGGGTGCAAGAAACGTTCCCTCAAAGTTTCAGGTCGATCTAACGGTTAAACTTAAGAAAATATAATTCTTCTACTAATGCAGTTTTAAACTAACTATGATATAGAAAACGCTAAAGAAACTTCATAATGATCGACCTTCAGAAATTTGAAAATCATAAATCTCAACTATGATATTGTAATCCTTCCAAATTTAAATTTTTCGGTTCAGCAAGATTGTGCTCTGATACCATAAAAATAATACAAATATAATCTAAAACAGATACAAAGAGAAGAAGAGAGAGACAAAATAACGGTTTGATAATTATATTAATAAAACTTAGGATTTACATATGAAAAGGAGATATATATAGACAAATTTAAAATACTAATTTTATAGTAGACAAATTCTATCCTTATATAAATATTTTTTTATTATATATTAATAATTTTCTCCGCCTCCAATTGCTCACGATTTACGGAAGATTCGTTGTAAGTTTCATAGACTTTATACTGTATGTTCATGTTTTATAATCTACAATAGTATCAGAGCATGTATAAATTCTAAAGTGCATGAAAATACCTATATAAGAATGGTTGTCCCTCAAGGCATGCCAATGGAGTTTGCTTTGTTTGAACTCTGTCATCCCCGAGTTGCGATCTGCCATTTTTGATGGATGTTGTCGTAATCGATGACCAACTCCGAACACAACTACTAACATCTACGGAGTTAGTCTCTGATATTAGTCCATGGGCGAAAGGCCTAGATGTTGGCGGTGGAGAAAATGTGGAAAAATCGCGTCGTGCTGGGCTTCTATGGCCGGAGAGCGTCGACAACTACATCGTAAGGTTGGTGTTTGACAACCTCCCTGGTAGGCGTGTTCGTCATCGGAAATGGTTGGCGAAGTCGGGATTTAAAAAAAAAACAGAGGCGGCGGAAAGAATGTTTCGTGCAAGAGACGCTGAACAAGAATTAGGTTTAGAACCAGTGAAAATAATTATATTTATATTCATTTTTTTTTCAATGCATGGTGGACCAATGTTGGAAAAATAAAAACGTAAGCTTGTTTTTTTTTGCAAGTAGGCAAAAAAAAAAAATAATGTTGGACCAAGTAGCAGATGAACTTGAGATGACCGATATGGTCCCATAAAAATTTTTCACCGGACACTAAGGTAAGTAGGGAAGTGCTCACGGTGGGCAGTCTAGAAGCCCAACGTCCCAAGGTTCGCGCATGATTTGGAGAAAAAATTTCTACAAATGCGTCGTAGCTGGGGATCAAATCGCAAATACTTGGGATAACGACTAGTCACCCTGACCATACTGTAGCCAACGTTTTTTTTATTAATGCATAGATTTGAATTTTGACTAATTTAATTAATTAGATTTGGCTAAAGTTTAATTAATTTATTAGGTCCTAATTAATTAAATTAGATCAAGTTGACTCATTTGAATGAGACTAGGTTGGACCAATAAGGCCTGGGTCTAGTCCAAACTATTAGTTGGTTTGACCAGACCAAATTAGTCCAATCAAACTTGGTCTTGTTCAAACCATTGATTGGTTTAACCAGACCTATCAAATACAAACTAGAACTGATTTATTTGGTTTGATCAATAAGCCTGACTTTGATTTAAATAAGCTAAGGTTTAAATAAGAACAATATAGATAAGTCATCCCTATCCAATTAGATTAGTTCTAATGAGAAAAATGGACCCAACAAAGAATTCAATTTCCTAATCGATCAGACCGGTATATTATTAGTCAAATAGAGCTCCTCAAATTAAGAAAATTTATTTTTCTTATCTGTTTATGACTCTGTGGGTTTATGCATATATGTGGATTGAATTGAATCAGTTCTGTTACTGGTTTGTCGGTTCGGTATTGATATTGTGATTTTCAATTTTAGATGCTGAAGTTTATAACCACGTTGACCCATCGTGAGGTACAATGGATGAGCTGAGGGAACGGATAGAAGAGATAGACTACAACCCAAGTCTTGGAATTTAAGGATATGTGGGAATGTTGGATCGATTGTTTTGGAAACTCGAGCAAGAAGAGTTTCAGTCCTAGTAACTACAGGATCGGGGTATTGATTTGTTCGTTGCCGAGGCGTGGTAGAGTAGCTGCAAGATGTATATAGGAATGCTATGAAGGGCGTATCTCATATACCGAGTTGTGTAGAGAACTGCTTCATCAAAAATTTTTAGAATAGGATTTAGAAGATTCTGAGGACGATCTGGAAGAGGATCCTGAAGAATTTGAAGAGGATCCAGAGGAGAATTCAATAGAATTCGAGGAGGATCTTGAGGAATTCGAAATACATTCTAATTGAAAAAATTAAGGAGGATCGAGAAGAAGATCCTATAGAATCTGTGGAGGATCCTAAAGTTGACTTACTTCAGATCAAGTCTAGGATGAAAGGGATAGTGTTTACCACTGTGATAGTATTTGTTCTAGTGGGAGTGGTGCTTGCTTATCTAGTTTATTAGAGTCTTGTCTTTGTTACTATTGTTATGTATAAAAATTATTTGCTTGTTTAGTTTTTTTGAGTCATATGTGGTTACTGTCGTTATGTATGAACATTTTTATTTTATGAAAAGTTATGTTATGTGTTAACAAACTTGTTAGTAATTAGTTCATATGATGGGATGCATGTAAAATAACTAATCAATGTTTATTAGATTTAATATACAGAGGATGAGTGGGAACATAGTTACCACTTCATTTTATAGACCAACTCTAATTTACAATGAGTTAGTTATTAATTACATGTATATGAGTTACACTGAATAACTAAATAATACGTTTATTTATGATAGATCATGACAACGAAGAATATAATAGCTGAACTCAACAAAAGAGAAAAATTAAACGGAGATAACTACAAAATATGACACCTTAAAATATAGTACGTACTTGAGGAACAAGAAGTTCTAGAAGCTGTAAATCAGTTTATGGTAGAACCTGCAGATGGTTTTACTGCCCAGCATAGACGTGATCTTAGCATGGACGAAAAAGGACTCCACTGCTAAAGGTATTTTGATTGGTTCAATTGTAAATGATCTGGTATATAAGTATGAGTCATTACCATCAGCTCATGCTATCTGAGTTGCCCTGAGAGATAAATATAGTGGAGTTAGCTTAAGCAAGCTTCGGTAGTTGACAATCAAGTTTGACAGCTATAAGAAACGTCCGAATGTCTCCATGACCCAACATCTAAGGGAAATGGGGAATATGATTCGAGAGTTAAAAACTATTGGTCATGGGTTGTCTGATGAACAACAGATTCAGGCAGTTATCCAATCCCTTCCAAATTCTTGGGAATCAATGAAATAAAACCTTACATATAGTGAAAGTATTAAGACTTTTATTTATGTCTCACACCATGTTGAACTGGAGGCAGAGAGAATAAAATCCGTAAGGATTTTTGGACAGGCTTTATTTTGTAGCTGAAGGCTGTGGATCCAAGAATAAAAAAAGATGGTACAAGAAAGGAAAAGGAAAGGGGAAAGGGAAAGAAGCTGCTGCTGCTAGGCAAGACCTAATCAAGAATAATGTTAAAGGAAAGAAATATGGACAGAAACCTAAGAGCAAGTTGTCTTACTATAACTGTGGCAAGAAGGGTTATTTTGTTCGGGAATGTACTGTGCTGAAAAAGGTAGATCTATATTTATTTTGTTATGAGTATTATGTTATTAGTTTAGTGTTGTTATTTGATTCTTATCCTTTGTGGATTATAAATTTAGGAGTAACGAACCATGTAGCTCATGATCGAGCTACATACGTGGAGTATCGTCGAGTACTAGCGGGCAACAAATGGATATATATGGAAAACAATATAAGGGTTGAAGTCAAAGGAATTGACACTTGCAAACTCAACCTACGTGGTGGACATATTTTATTTCTGCATGATGTCATTTATGCTCCTGAGATTCGACAGAATCTGGGTTCAATAACTAGTCTTCTTGATTTAGGTTATTGTATAAACTTTTACTGTCGTTGTGTGGAAGTTTGTATTAACTCCGTATTAATTAGATATGATTATGTAATGAATAGTTTCATGGTTCTTAACGTAGAACAAGATATTAATTGTGGAATTAATAGTTATTTTCCAAACATTATTATTACTAGTGATGCTGATATTAATCAGGAAGTTTGGCATACTAGACTAGAACATATCGAACAAGAACATATGAATTGACTAGCTAAGGAGGGTCTACTAGGACAAATCCAATAGATTATTAATTTTAAATAATCAACAACTAATTATGAACACTTGAGCTGAACGGTATGAAACATTCTGTTTAATTTTTAAAGTCAAGCAGTTAATCGCTGGAAACCAAAAATCACTCGTGCCTAGCCTCGCCCACAAAAAACGGAGGGCTACATCTCAAAGAAGCAAAGCTGACTATCCCCGTGCAGGCTTAATTATTTCATTTACACTAGTTGTACCAATTCGCTTGCGTCTTTTTTAATTTTTTTAGTTGGCATTACATAGTTAAGTCTTTTACCCAACTAATGAAATGACTGATTCAATTCTACAAAAATTTATCGCTCATCTGAATAAATCGAAAAAGTACATATGAAGACCTATCTTGATAGACAACGCATTTGAGTCTGTTATGCATCAAAGAAAACAATCTCTCATAATATACTTAGTCTCAAACACCGATCAATTCACTTCCGTCTCTTACCATAGGTATGAATGCATCTATCTTTGAATACTTGGCACATAATTAACTAATGGCCAAAAAGCTGGGTTTCTCAGACATTTATTCCAACTGTTCTGGAAAAATTTGGTTTGCTCATGATGCAAACATAGAATGCTCTATTTTATTTGATCATGATCAATTTCTCCATGTAAAATTGAAATCTGCATTACTTCCTATTGATATGCTGGTTACTATAGTTTATGCAAAATGTTCTAAAGCTGGCAGATATGTTCTTTGGGAGCAGTTAGAGCGTATCAAACCATCAAATGATGAATTCTGGTTGGTAGGTGGAGATTTTAACATTATTGCAAAAGAAACAGAACAATCAAAAGGAGTTGTCACAAAAGGAGGTGCTATGGATGACTTTAACAATTTTATGATGATTACTGGGCTAGTTGACGCTGGATTCGTAGGGGACTGCTTTACCTGGACAAATAATAAGATTTGGAAGAGGTTGGACAGAGTTTTGACTTCTACATCTGAGCAGGAGCAGAGATTTTCAGTGAGAGTAGAACACTTGAACAGGGCAGCTTCTGATCATTGTCCATTGCTGATTTCTTTTCCAATGTTTGATCAAGCAGTAGCTTCCTTCAGATTTCAGAAAATGTGGTTAAGGCACCATGGTTTCAAGCAAACTGTTATGCTAAATTGGAACCTGCCATGCGATAGCTATGGACTATCCAAATTGCAGATCAAGTTGAAGAGATTGAAAAGCCATTTGAAGTGGTGGAATAAGGAGATATTCGGAAACATACATGATAATGTTCAGAAAGTGGACAAACAATTCAGTGAAGCTGAGAATAAGTTTGATAATGACCCCTCGGAGGAGAACAGAATAACTAAGAACAATGTTCAAGCACTTCTTTTTAAAACTCTTCAGATGGAAGAGGATTTCTGGAGACAAAAAGCAGCAATAAAATGGATGTATGAGGGGGATAGAAACACAAAATTTTTCCACAATATGGTGCAGACAAGAAGACAAACTAATAGAATATTCAGGATATGGGATGAGGGTGAGTGCTTGGAAAAATCAGATTTAATAAGAGATTCAGCAGTTAGATATTTTGAAAAACTGTTGACAGGTGATTCCTTTAAAGTCTCAGCTTTGGATTTAAGTTGCATACCAGAGTTGATTTCTATGGAGGAAAACGAAATACTCACAGGTCTGCCTTCTCTAGAAGAAATAAAGCATGCAGTGTGGGAAATGGACCAAAATAGCGTGGCTGGACCGGATGGCTTTTCAGTAGCTTTCTATACTTCTTGTTGGGATTTAATTCATAAAGATGTTTATCAAGCTGTGGTAGATTTCTTCTCAGGGGGGATGATTCCTAAAGGCATGACTGCTACAACTATTGTGCTAATTCCAAAAATTGAGAATGCTCAAACATGGCAAGATTTTCGGCCTATAAGTTTATGGAATGTTTCCTATAAAATTATCTCAAAAATAATGGCAAATAGGCTGAAAAAATTGCTGAACAAGATCATTTCCCCTTTTCAGAGTGGTTTTGTTGAAGGTAGATTATCTCTGATAATATATTATTAGCGCAGGAAATGACACATAAGCTAAATTACCATGTTAGAGGGGGAAATATGATTATGAAACTTGATATGGCCAAAGCCTTTGACAGGGTCCAATGGAATTTACTTTTCAGCATTTTGACAGCCTTTGGATTTTCAGAAAAATTTATTGCTTGCATTCGAAGATGTATCACTACAGTTTGGTTTTCTATCCGTATAAACGGGCAACTGGCAGGATTCTTTCAATCAAAAAGAGGATTAAGACAAGGGGATCCCATTTCTCCATTTTTATTTATTATTGCCTCAGAATTTCTATCCAGGGGCTTAGAGAATCTCTTTATTAATAATCCATCTTTGGGTTTTGTTTCAGGATGTTCTTTAAAGATCTCTCATCTTGTATATGCTGACGACGTCATGATATTCCTGAATGGTTCAATCAACTGTGTTAAAAAAGTCAAAGCCTTTCTGGACGACTATGAGAAAAATTCAGGACAAGCTGTTAATGCTAGAAAGAGTTTGATCTATCTATCAAGGAGAATTTCATATACTCGTAAAAAATCAATTCTAATGGCTACTGGTTTTCTGGAGGGTGTATGACCTTTGAAATATTTAGGCATTCCTTTATTCACTGGGCACAGAAAATCTGCTTATTTTCAACCTATGTTGGAGAAGATAAGGAAAAGACTTTTGGGTTGGAACTTATCAAATTTGTCATATGGTGGACGTCTTTGTTTAATTCAAAGTGTGCTCATCTCAATGCCTCTTTTTTTTTACTGCAAGTTCTCCTCCCTCCATTATCTGTCCTTCATAATTTAGAAATGATTTTTGCAAAGTTCTTCTGGGGCTCGACAGATAATAACAGGAAAATACATTGGGTGTCTTGGGAAGATATCAGTAAACAAAAATTGGAAGGTGGTTTGGGAATTAGGAAACTTACAGATTTCAGTTTGGCAATGGCTATTAAACTTTGATTCCGTTTTAGAGAACAAAACACACTTTGGGCTGAATTTCTATCTAAGCAATATTGTAGATCAGATCATCCGGTTGTGGTGAGCTTAAAAAGCATGTCATCAATTATTGGCGAAGATTGATCAAAGTTAGAAACTTAGCAGAACAGAATATCGGTTGGCTATTGGGAAATGGTAAAATGAATTTTTGGTACGATACTTGGCTTGATGGAGGTCCTATTTTTAGCCAATGCATGTCTATAGAAAATAAAGACTTGCAAATTGCAGATATTCTTGAGGATTTAAACTGGAGAGAGAATAGAATTATAGGCGCCCTTCCGGAGGAACTAAAAGACGAAATTGCAGACTACCATTTGCAACAAATTGTTCCTGTCACGCCCCGAGACCCAGGAGCCGCTGACCCAATAGAGAATCGGACAGCACCTCCCCTGTCCGACAGACAATTTACACAAACACAGAGATATAAATAGCACAACCACGCAGTTAAATGGCCTTAGGCCTCAAATACATGCAGAAACAACAGATATATATCTATAACCGTCGTAAAACCAAAGAACGAACTCACCTGAGCTGCCAGGGGGCAGGAACAAAGCCAAAACTCCACTAAGTCCAACATAGGACTCAAAAGTACAATACCATCGAATAAAACGTGAATACATGTTCGAAACATGGCGACGGAAGCAAAGTATATACTACAGGGTCCATAACCGAAAAACAACATAAAACAAAACATAACAAACCTCCTCTCGAGCTGGGGACTGGTGGCTAGGGCTCTCCTGGCAGGCATCAACCTGAAATAAAATGTATATGGCAACGGGGTGAGTCCATAACTCAGCGAATACCCAACAGATATGCATAGAAAGTTATACTAACAATAAGAGTTCAGCTAGTACAGTCTCATATCAACAGTAAGGAAAGACTAGTACTGAACATACTGAGGTAGATACATACCTGAATTCATCTAACCTGTAAAGAGGGTAAGGAATACCAATGGAATACCAATAGACATATAATCTCAGATAACAAGTCTCCAGAATATGCAATGTCAAACAAGTGCAGAAATCAAGTGCAGCAAACAATGCACGATGCAAAATATGCACATGGTGCAATGACATGTGTCACCCCTGACACCAGTCAGATCAACGTACACTTGTCATAGGGGCGTCTGAATGGGTAGGGCTATGACAATTGTACGCACCCTGCTATCACTGCTCCTAGGTGACCGGGTGGACAGGATGCTGGTGGAGACTCCGCTCCGACCCCAAGCAATGGGGGAGTCAAGCTCTCATCTCTTCGTGGCTCAGTACGAGAAGGGATCCCTGGCTGCTACCACGCCCGCGCTCACCCTCCAAATAGTGGCCGAACGGAGCAATACAGGGCAAATGCGCACATCCTACGGTATCCACTAACCCA
The DNA here is from genome assembly GCA_024364735.1 of Boesenbergia rotunda. NCBI lineage: Eukaryota > Viridiplantae > Streptophyta > Magnoliopsida > Zingiberales > Zingiberaceae > Boesenbergia > Boesenbergia rotunda. Next base: position 140,082 of record JAGFNQ010002415.1, read on the forward strand.
TGAGTGGCCGTGTGCGCATATCATGTATCGGAAGACGATAGGTGAAAGCCCAAATATACTAGATTAAATTGTCACAAAAGTGTGGGCTTATCAGATTTAAATGTGAATGGATAACTGGAAACCCTTTTACAATCAAAAGAATGAAAATGTAATATAGGGGCCACAGGTCGTATTTTTCTCGGGGCTAGTTGACGTTGTTTGATTCGAACTTGTATTTATGTGTCGTTTGTGTTTTCGGGTTTCAAATCAAAATTGGGTTTTGGGTTGCAATTGGAAATAAAAACTCAATGAAAAGGCAAGGAGAACTTAATCATAAACTAAACAAGAAATTGCAAATTATAACTCATCATCTAAGCACTTAAACAATTCTTTTGGATGCAAAATAAATGTCAATCAACAAAGCAACTGCTGATCCATTCAGGACTGATCGATTTAGGAACTTTCTTGATGCAGAAATGAATTGCAATAACAAATTGGATGCAAGAATCAGCCAAAACAACTAACTCTAGATGCAATTTAATTCCAATGCCTACCATCACTAATGCAAACTCAAGCCACTACAAACTGAACATTTCAGAAAGGTATTGACCTGCAAAAATGAAAACTGGATCGCAGACATGAAATCAATACAACCAGTTGCTTGATACGGGGAGGCAGGGACTGAAATCAAGTGTTGACATGCAAAAACTGATGCTATTTCAGAAATACATCAAGTGCAGAAATTGATCCAAATGTAGAAATTCAGAAATTGCACTACAACCAACTCACACGAACTAGTTACAAACTTTGGACAGCAAACCAATGCATATAAAATTCAGAACTGCTGAAATTAATACTTATCGATTTCAAACTCAATCATACACCAAAAGACAGATGGGTTTCGGATGCAAGCTGTGCCAATTTAGCTTGGCACGCAAGGGTGAGCTGCTGCACAAATTGAATCCTAGTTTTAGAACCCAATCTCAATTGCTTTGAGATGAAACAACTGCAGAACTAGTTCAGAGGTAGAACTGAGCTAATTTGACACAATTTCAGAAATGTTAACTGAAGATTTCAGAAATGAAAGCTGGATGGCAGACTTGAAAACTGGACATGGCAGATTCAGAATCTGATGCTGAATTTCAGCATCCGTTTGAAATGCAAAACAAGCAACAACAAGCTGGATTCAAGTGCAATGGCACACCAAAAACTATGTTTAACTTGGCACCAATCAAAAGCTGAGTTATTACTTGATTACAAACTCAATTCAGAAATGATGATGTGCAGAAATGGTCCAATTGCAGAAATGAAATCTGCTGCTTCAGAAACATCTCATGTGCAGGACTGAAAACATGAAGAATTTGGGTTTGATACGTTACAAGCTGAACTAAAATTCAGCTACAAAATCGACTGAGAAAGAAACTTAAAATGTGTCTTCATTTGCAGAAATTAAACTAGATTTAACTGAATTCGAGCTGGACTGGAAAAGATATCAGAAACTAAACTGAAATGGCAAAACAGGGGCTGATACTCAAGGAAAGAAAATGGCACGCAAGGAATTAAAGCTACAATTAAATTGAAATTGAAACCAGATGTTCCTAAACTACTCAACTTGAAGGATTAAAGCTAGATTGCAGCTAAAACAATGAAATAAACCAAGTTAACCAATTCTGAAATTCGAAAATAGTGACTAAACTAGGCTGAAACGAAATTTACAGCTAAAAGAAACTGAAATTAAACTATCCAAACTACTCCTCAATCTTCCCTAAGCTCGAAATCTTCTTGGTTGTCAATCAAGAGCCGGCTTCGAACCCCTAGGCACAGCAAATCAGTGGAGCGCAGCTTGGATTGATGAAATTCTGTTCAAACTGCACGCGGCTGGAATTTTCCAGTCCAAACTCTTCTATCTCGATGGATGGACTGCGATGATGGATTGAGACGCAATCTGAGCTCACCTGAGAACCCCTACAAGCAGCTCAGATGGTCGGAAGTGGCTGTGGACGAGATACAAGTGAGTGGTTAGCAGAGATGCCGAAACCCTCAAACACCACTGTCCGGATGAAATTCGAACTAAATTCTCCACCCAAGCTATCTCCAATGATCCAAATTTCGATCTAGATGAAGAATTGAGGTGGTCGCGCCCCTTGGATTGAAGAAAACGAGCTAAAAACAGTGAAGAAATGAAGAAGAAGCTACCGAGCGGCGGAGATGCGACAGGGAGAAGCGCTGGGCATTTTTGATTAAATAGTTATCAATGGACGACCCAGATTGATCGGAGGAGATCCAACGGTAGATCTTGGTCTGATTTGAGCCAAACTTTTATGATGATGATCTGGGGTCAGGATCTGCCTTGTGGTAGCTTGGATCCTCCAGATGTGCAACGGATGGTCCAGATCAACTCTATCTGTGAATGGACGCTCTAGAGCCCTCCTTGCTTGATCCAACGGTTGATTTAGCTCTGATTGGGATGAAACCTTCAGATCTTGATCATAGAGCTTGATCAACCCTAACCCTAGCTCGGATTGCTTCAGATCGTCCCGGATGGCTCAGATCTAGTCGCTCTTGAATCGGACGGCCCGGATTAATCGTAGGCTTGATAATTCGATCCGGTTCACATCCGACTCAAGTTTGACCCAGTATGCCCTAGGTCCAGGATCCTTTCATGCCTACAAAAATATATCAGAAAATTAGTGGCCAAATAATCCAAAAAATGTGTAAATTTACAATTAAGTCCAAAATAAGAGGAAATCCTAAAACCTAGGGTAAAATCACAATTAAGCAATAAAAACATAGGTCAAACATGGATTTTAACAATTAAAATAATCAATAAAATGATGCTTATCAATAGGCTCAACCACAAGGGAGTCGCTGATCGCCGGCATGCAACAATGCAAGGATGGTGTATGATAGATACACATACCTCCCTCCCCAAGTCCTCAGTATACTAGGTCTCAGTCTGAAATCCTATACACAGGAAATACAGGTAACCTACAAGGTATACTGGCCGGAAACTACAGATCCATCAAGGTCAAATGTAGGAGATACTGTTGGTGCAGAATGCACCAAAGTCAAACCTGTGTTTTGATAATGGCAACAGAGGTCAAAAGTTAAGTCTTTCTTGTTGTCTAACAAGTTTCTCAAGTGTACAGGAAAAGCCCTAGCGAAGGACTGCTAGGCACTGGCGAAGGAATGCCAGGGCAAAAAGCCCTAGCGAAGGACTGCTAGGCACTGGCGAAGGAATGCCAGAGTCAAAAGCCCTAGCGAAGGAATGCTAGGCACCTGGCGAAGGAATGCCAGGGTGAAAAGCCCTAGCGAAGGACTGCTAGGTACCTAGCGAAGGACTGTCGGCATCCAAGCCCTGGCAAAGGATCGCCAGGCAAAAGTCCAACCAAAGGAGCGGTTGGCATCAGGTAAATTCTCCCGAGAGGAGTAGGTGAGGACGCGTTCCCCGTCGAGGGAACAGTAGGCGTCGGTTCGACCTAGGGCTCCATTTTGGAGACCAAAGTCAGAACCAAGACAGCTAAGGCTGTATAAAATAATAATTAATTACTTTATTGTGTTTTGGACTAACCCTGGATGCAGGACCGAAGGAACGTGTGTCTGCAACTTAGAGAGCCTCAAAGGAATGAGGCAGCAGCTGAGCAGGGCGCCCTGAGTGTCCAGGGCGCCCCCAAGGTGAACCAGAACCAAGTGAAGCAAAAAGGGCTTCGGCTGCTTACTGGGCAGGGCGCCCTCAGCAGTCAGGGCGCCCTCGTCAGCCAAGGCTCCCTCAGCAGCCAGGGCGCCCCCGCGCCCAAGACTGCGAAGCTTCTTTATCCACAGCCGAGATTTCTGCGCGGAAGAAGTCAGCCAAGGCGCCCTCTGCGACCAGGGCGCCCCCAGAGTCAAACTTATCCCTATTCGGATGGGATAACGTCTGACCGAGCTAAAAGTGGATCGCCTGACACGTGGCAGGGCGCCCCCGACGTCCAGGGCGCCCCGGAGTGCTATAAATATCACCCAACGCCCAAGCCTTTTAGATCAACTTCGAACCAAAGCTTCCACGCTCTTCTGTGCTCACGCCGTGTCCGGAAACTGCCCAACTCGAGCGACGACGTCCTGCTATCCCGGAAAGTCAACCTACAACCGGACGTCGGTAAAAGAAGAAATTTTTTATTAAAAGTTTATGGTGCTATACTTGTAAATCTATTTTTGTAAACTGAATTTGCGTTCATATAGAATTGCCCAAAGTAAACGATCAACGATCATGGGCCTTGGAGTAGGAGTCGACCTAGGCTCCGAACCAAGTAAAAAATACTGTGTTCGCGTGTTTTAATTTCTTTCCGCTGTGCAAATTGCTCTCTCCATAAATTCGAAAAGTTTACCGATATTCACCCCCCTCTATCGGCTCTATCGATCCAACAGATACATCATGATCTCTAAGCATACATATAGAGATGACAATACCTGAGACTGTATGGAACTAACAGCATAATAACTCAGGAATAAACAACAGGTATCCAGAACAAGCATAATAACTCAGGATAGCATATAGTCTTACTGCTATCTATAACAGTCTATGCATAACAACATGACAATATCAAAAAAGATAAGTCAAAGGGTACCTGCCTCCAAGAGTGGAAATCCGTATCAAACGCGATAGAACCATCCGCCAATAATCCGCAACCGTAAAACAAATCAAGTCCCTGTATCAAGGACAGATTTAATTAGCTATTACACAAATGATAACTAGCCAATAAATCCCTAATCCGTTTTAGGGTTAGCCTATTCCGTCCTTATCCATTTAATTATGCCTGATTAACTGGCACGGTCCCTAACCATCCCACAGAATTAAGGTTTAGGTTTATTTCCAATTCAACCTCGCGTAGTTAAGGTTAGGTTCTTAATCCCTTCACATAATTGTGATTTAGGGTTATATTTTACTTTGGATTAAATCCTAAACTTTAATCCAAACAAGTTTCCTAAACTGACCCAAACCCATTCCCAATAAATTAATCCAGTATAGAACATCCCTAGAACACGTTACCTCAATTCGTAGGCCTTCACAGCAACAACAGATGAGGAAAACCGATCCCTAGTCCAGTTTCAATTCCTGAATCAACCTGCTATTACACATAAGGGTCAATCTATGTTCCACTCTCCAAATCCAATCCTTCAACTCTGAGTCTGAAGCAAATATCGACTTACCTCAGATCTGAAGCTTGGAGCAGGACCCAATTCAAACACAGTCCCCTAATCCAACTCCAATTGTTTCTCCTCACAGCAATATCAACTCCCCCTGTGAACCCTAGATCAGTTCCAAGGGAGTCGAAATCCCAATCTCCACAAGGGAAGACCACAGCGATCCCTAATCCAAACAATGAACTCAAAACACCATATCGAGATCAATCTCAGAAGACGAGTCAAGAATCGATGGTTTTGACTTACCTCTGATCTCGAGCACCAACTCCTATTCTCGAATTCCACTGATTCCTGAGCGAGGAGTTGAATCCAATGGTCGGCAGATGGGATTCCTCTGCGATTAGGGCTTGCTAAAGAATGGAAGAAGAAGAGGGGATCGGACTGGAGCTTAGCTACGGCGACCGGAGAAGGGAAGGAGAAAGTATGGAGGGAGTCGCCTGCAGCTAGGGTTTTGCGGAGCACGCTGGTCGTGGAAGGAAATGGGTGTCGGCTTCGATCGGCAGAGGAGAAGAAAAGGCTAAGGGCGACGGTGTGCGGCTGAAACAAAGCCCTAATCGGCTTTTATTCGCGGTCATTTTGCATTTTGGTCCAGCCATTTTCAGCCTAATCGCAAGAACACCCCTAGGCTTAAGGTTATATACTCTATAGCCCTTGTAACTATTCGTTTTATTACATTTTGATCCCTAAATTTATGTCCAAGTCTTCGGAACCCCGAAATCTATCTGGTAACTCTCCGAAAATTTTTCGGAACCTAATCAAACGTGTCGGATTTAACAGTTCCAGATCGAATAATCTGGAAACCTGCTTTAAATGGTGAATTTCTGTTGAAGTCAGCTTGGGACAAGGTTAGACAGGCATAATCAGTTTCTTATATTAATTATGCTATTTGGAATGATTTGTTAATGCCTAGCATCTCGATTTTTGCTTGGCGTTTTCTAAAAAGGAAACTTCCTGTTGATGAAATACTACAAAAAAGAGGTATTGCTCTTGCATCTAAATGTCATTGTTATGATTATATGGAATCCTGGAAACATTTTTTTTTGATGGCCCCATTGCTAAAGATGTTTGGACCTACTTTGCAAGAGTCTTTGATGTTCACAGATCAACAAATTTAGAAGATTGGAGATTAGGAACGAAATGGAGGCAGGGAGGTCATATTAGAGAAGTTATGCCATTTTTTATTCTATGGTTTTTATGGTTAGCTAGGAATGAGGCTAAACACAAAGGCTTAAAACAAAAAGTGTACAAAATTAAGAGCAACATAATACAATACTGCTTGCTTGGGGAAAATGCAGGAAACATTAAAGGAAAGCACTGGAAGGGATATACATCAGTGGCTAGAAGTTGGGGTTTATCAGTTAAAAATATAACTAAAACCACAATATTTAAGGTGCAATGGAAGAGGCCTAATGAAGGAGGTTACAAGTTAAACACTGATGGTTGTTCGCGAGGGAATCCTGGATTATCTTCTTATGGGGTTATAATTCGAAACCATGCAGGAGACTTCCTTATGGAAAAATATGGCGCCTTGGGTTCCTCATCTAATGTGAAGGCAGAGCTTTTTGCTATTCAAGCAGGTCTTGAACTTTGTGTAGCTTATAATTTTCTCCCGGATTGGTTAGAATCGGATTCCTTGGTATCTCTGAAGATTTTAGAGTCTCCATCTATATGCTGGGAGTATAGGAAGATAATTTCAAAAATTAGATCGCTTGTGAAGATACATCATGTAATTTGCTCTCATGTTTACAGGGAAGCAAATGCCGTTGCTGATTTTTTGGCCAATCAGGCATTTAATGTACAAGGGGAAAGAGTGCTATTGAAGAAAGACATGGAAAAAGAATTGTATGGTATATGTAAGCTTGACAGGTTGGGGATTCCTTACATCAGAGTGGATCGAAAAACATTATAGTTTTGTCTAGAATTTTAACTATGGTGGATACTTTGTACTGATTTCCTCTGATGGCTGTGTTATGGTTTTATGCGGCTGTGTATTTCTGAATCTTGATCTACTTAATATTATTAACTGGGCTCCATCTGATTTAGCTCTAGGCCTTTAATGTTCTGAAGCTTTGGTAATTGATAGGATCAGTGTTGTTTTACTGGTTTTCTTTGTTAATAACTGCAAAAACAGACATTTCCAGCGATGTTATTCTCTTATCATATATTGGCTGAAGGACTTTATTCTATCTTGATACACTGAATTCAATATTGTTTCTTAGCCAAAATGTGCAGAATTGAGGGTGAATGATCCAATGGCAGCCTGATTGCTGCTAGTGATATTATGAATGCTTAATATTGTCAAACCCGGACCAAAATATTCCTGATATCAAAACTGGTTTATTCTCTGAAACTATAGCTGTTCTCTGAAACTTTGAAGATGTTGTTACCTCTGAAACTATGGCTGGGTTATTCTCTGAAACTATTTCTGATATAGTTATTCTTGAAGATGTTACAGCCTTGGTATAATGTAGCAATTTTTGTATGATTGTCTGCTCTCTTGGCATAAAACTCTGAAGCTTTGGTAACTGATAGGATCGGTGTTTATTTTACTGGCCTTCTCTGTTGATAAATGCAAAAATAGATATCTCTGATGATGTGCAGAATTGAGGGAGTATGCTCTAATGGCAGCCTGATTACTGCTAGCGATATGTAAAATCTGATCAAAGTATTCCTAATATCAAAAGAACAACGCTATCTGTATTACTCTCTGAAAACTATGGCTTTTTGAAGCTTTGATTGTTTTCAAGGTCGTATCTAAAAAGTGAAAGTAGAACTCCTGAAATCTGCTAATGGACCTTATTGGTGGTTATGAATATGACGAATTCTCATATTTGGATATCTTAAGAGAATCAAATTTCCCAATTCAAATTTCTGTATTTGAATTAGTGAACAATTCTATATTTGAACTCATGAGGTTTTCTGAAACTGTGGTTGATCTCGGTAATTACTCTGAAGCTGTGGATGATTTCTCTAAGCTGGTTTGGGGTTATAATCAACTCTAATGGCTGCTTTGTCTATAAAATTCCTATAGCCAATTTTGTTCAAAAAAAAAAAAAGGTACACAATAAATTACCTCTAATATTTTTATAATATTTAAAAAATGGGGCATGTACTCTATAGATCTCAAACTTGATACTAAATTTATAATTTTGATATCAAACTTTTAAAAAGATTTTTTTAATCCCAAAGTTGGACGTTTATTTTTTTTAGTCCAAATTTTAAAAGTAACAATTTTAATACCAAAGTTATAATTTTTTTAATTTTTTAATCTCAAACTTTGTAATCATATTTTATTTTGATCTCCAATTTTATTAAGGGTATTTTAGAATTTTTAATCTTTTAGAAAAAACATAATTTATAATGAGTATAAGATTTCTTCTACTTCATTCGGCGCATCCATCGTGTTTCATCCTTGTCAAGAATGATCTCTAGTGAATCTCCCTAAGATTTAAAAACTCTCAAGAAATTCCACGTAGGATAAGTTAGACAAATGTCGCGAAGCAACCCCCCCCCCCCCTAAGAAAAGAAGAAGAAAAACCATGTACCATAAGAAGGAAAAACATTGAGTCGATTTAGTCGAATATTTGAATAAATTTGCTACATATAATGATTAATTCTTATTATGTCGTGCTATTATTAGATTGAAAAATTATTAAATCAATTTCACCGATAAGAACTCATTCTTAGGCTATAATCATTCATTCAAATATAAAAATAATTTAATTGAATTCACATATAACGACTCATCTTTATGATCAAATGATAGTATCGATTATGAGACACATCGAATTAATTTCATACATATAGTCTCATCTTCAATCAATTGATTTTTAAAAATAATCAAATATCACTAATTATATAAATTTTCATGTGAATATAGTGAAAAAATATCGTATTTTACTCTAAGGAGCACAATCGATCAAAGGTGGCGGTGGAGCAACCTTAAGTGTTGATAGCAGCCGACCTAAAAACAAAATAAGTGTCATATTTGTTCTTAAAATATAATAAAACTAAATTTCAAAAATAAACAATGACTATAATGTTCTTAATGCTATTTGACCCTAAAAAGTATATTTGATAAATTTGGGATTAAAATTATCCTTAATAAACTTTGAGACTAAAATAAAAATAAAATATTAACTTTAGGATAAAAAAAGTCTTTTCAAAAGTTTGATACTAGAATTGCCCATTTAATATCAAATTTAGTATCCAAGATGTATTTTCCCCTTTAAAAACACTAGCTTATCTTTTAAATTATGATCATTATTTATATTAATTGTCATAAGAATTAATGACTCTTTAAGAGATAATTGGAGAAAACTCCTCAATCCCAAATTGGCCTTTGCATGCACTCCCCACTTGATAAATTCTTTGCATTCACTCCCTGAAGGATTTAGTATAAAAGAGTGAAAACTCAGTATACATTGTAAAGATTTGAGTATAAATTGTTTGAGATTGAGTACTAATTTAAGAAATTTGAGTATAAAGTTTCGGTGACCTCTCATGCGAAAATCTTGATGTGGTGAGTATAAAAGAGTGAAAACTTAATATATATTATAAAGATTTGAGTATAAATTGTTTAAGATTGAGTATTAATTTAAGAAATTTCAATATAAAATTTCGATGACCCTCATGTGAAAATCTTGATGTGGTGGATGCAACCTCACATACTCAAAATTTTAAATTTTATACTCAAATTTTTTTCAAATAATACTCAATCTAAATCAATTCATACTTAAATTTTGATAATGTATATTGAAATTTTTACTATATACTGAAATAATGTATACTCAAATTTTTTTCAAATAATACTTAAATTTCTTAAATTAATACTAAATCTCAAACAATTTATACTCAAATCTTTACAATTTATATTGAATTTTTACTTTTTTATACTGATAAAAAAAATAACACATAAAACTGTCTTGTCAATCCCATCAGGGAGTGAATGCAAAGAAATTTTCGGTTGGGGAATACATACAAAGCCCAATTTAATGTTGGAGAGTTTTTTCAAATTTTCCCACTCTTTAACCTTCTCCACTCGTCCCAGATTTATCTGTAACTGTTCATCAAATTTTTTTTTCTTTAACATTCTCCCCATGTCAAACGTGTTAAAAAGTTTTTCATATAGTTTGATGAACATAAATTCTTTTATCTTTTTTTTAATTTGAAATCTTAGAAAGAAATTCAATAGACTTAGCTTAAATTCAGTCTGCTTTATATGAGTGATAATTTTTTTATTTAGTAATAAAAAATATTATTATTTAAACCAATATATCATTTGCATTAAACTTTATAAATAAGGTAAGATCTATTTATGCACTCTTAAAATTCTTTAAAATGAAAAAGATTAAGGAGCCCGGAGTATTTATGTCACGCCCCCAGAGGCACATGCTTCCTCGAAAATCGGGTAATATCTCCCCTGTACGGCGGACAATATGGGGCAAATATACATCATATCTCCACCTAAATAGCTCAGCCACATGCGGCTGGCATCACAACAATAGGAAATAAACACAACCACGCAGTTTATATTGAAACAAAGTAAATGGATGACTTAGCCATCTTAAACATAAAAGAATGTCTGCATACTAGTAATAACGACAAAATCCAAACCGATACTCGACAAGGAAACAATCTGCAGAAATAAAACAGACACTAAAACAAACCAAAACAAACCGACACTGGGACTGAGGGACTGGCAACTGGATCATCTCCTGGCTCCAAGCAAAACATCTACCTGCTACCTGAAACAACAAAAAGGGAAGCAGGGGTGGTGAGTCCGGGCGGACTCTGCAGGTATATGAGTAGACAAATAAGCATGGCATAGATAAGATAACGAAGTAGAGAATCAAAAGGTACAGTCCACAAGAAATATCAGATTTACCTAATCATGCATCATCAATATAATACGACATGGTATAAAATCCGAATAACGACTAAGCAGGTATGGAACAACTCAACAATAATAATATCAAGATAGACATGCATGTCATACATATGCAACAATCATAGCTCATATAAGTGCATCATACACAAACAAATGCATAAAAGAAGTACGTATGCACATGATGCAATGACATGTGTCACCCCTGACGCCAGTCAAGCCGTCAACACATCCCATCTGTGCGACCGAGTGGGTAGGGCTGTGACAACTGTACCACTCCATCAACAACATCAATAACTAACATCAATAATAATACCACATAAGGCGTGGTTGAGTGGACAGGATGCTGGAAAATCAACACTCCGAACCCACGGTACATCGGGGGGGGAGCCATCACACAATATCCCTCAAAAATAAACAACGGTGAGGGTGAGCCACCAACAACTCATCCCTCTAAAAACAACTGTGAGGGTGTCACTGTCTGGCATGACAGGACAAACACTCGCACTCTAACCACTACCATGACATCATGTGGTTGAGCGACTCGAGCAACAATATGACTAACGACGACTTAACCAAATGTAAGCCAACAGTCGTTAGTATGCAACGTGCAAGTATGGTGCATGATATACGATGCACGAATAACCGGAGAATCAACGATGCAATAAAAATCCCACAAGTAAAACATGCATCGAAACAACCAACCCGAAACCGAAATCCAACGATTATGCACCTACACTACTAGGTAGGGTATTTCTAATGCCAAATAAACCTATCTGTGTTTAATGGACTTCTAAGTACTCGCGTACAAGCGGTACTTTACAGAACAGAAAACCAATCGAGGACTGCACAGATACGAATTTAGGAATACTCAAAGATCAACGAAGAATAAGTCTCAACGGCGATTTATAAATAACGACAAAGAACAAGGTCAAGCAACCTATAAGACATAACTAGTCATGCTTTTAAGGTAAAGAAAGCTACTCGAATACAAAGGAGAAGTACCCGCCTTTATTGTAGTACGTGACCGAAATAACCTCTTCACGATATATCTACCGAACGAGTCCAAAGTCAGAGTCCTGTGTTAATACATAAGTTTAACTAATTATAAAAATTAATTAAATTAGTTAAACTATATATAAACAAAATGTATCTATCTTTTACAATTGATTAAACTACCCCACAAAATACCAAATACAATTAGGACAAGTCTTAATTAATATACATCGATTAGTCCCCGATTTAACCCATCATGTAATCCTAACAAATCAACAACACATATTTAACCTTCAAGAATCCTAATAGATTTCTTACCCCAATTATTAACTTAATTAAACCAATTTGATTAACTCTTAATCGATATCCAATCAACTATGCATTTTAATAATCCGGCTAATCAAGAACTCAAACAAACTGTACAACCATAACCCAATTGATGAAGTTGTCGATGCTGATAAGTTGCTGAATAATAAGCTCACCTTAAAACAGAACAAACCACATGTTATGAGAGAATCTGATTAATCAATTCAATACCCAACCTTAATACCAACCTTAGACTTGCAACCTACTGAACGACAACCAATTTCCAAAACAGAACATTAACATTTAACCTACCTAATAGCCAAGATGAAAACTCACGGCAACCCTTACAACATCTCAAAATCAAGAGCTATTCAAATGACCCCTACTCACAGGGTACCAATTCCAAGAACAGGATAATGAACAACCATTCTACCCCTGTTATTCTATTTAAACAACACTCAATCACTAAAAGGAAAGGAATCCTTTACCTGCGCTGACAAGGAACTTCTCTGCTCCAATCAAACACCAACTTGCGCAACAGAGAATTCACAGAACAGCCCCAACCCTAATCCACAAACCATCAGCAAAGCATAACAGATTGCGGATCACGAACAATTCATCCTTAAATCATTAATCCGAAACAGCCAAGGAAAAGGCTTACCAAATCAAAACAGGGAAAACACCGAAGGAATTTGGAAACAAGAATGTCACAACCGAGGACTTACCAAGACAGGGGTCGGAGTCGGCTAGGGTCTCGCAAAGTAGGTGATGTCGCCGACCGTAATCGCTTGAAGAGGAGCCTTGAGCGACTAGGGTTCGCGGCAACTTAGGGATCACTTGCGGCAAAAAGAGGTCGGCGTCGACTGGCTTCGTGCGAGGGCTTCGACGCTCTGCTCGTGCTCGACGCCGAAGTAGAGAAGGCAGGGCGGCGGTGGCAGTCGCGAGGGAGAGGAACCGCTCGTGCGGTTTTCGGCGCCGCTCGCAGCGAAGGGGAGAAAAGGGAAGAGTTCGGGTGGTTTCAACTGGAATCGGGGGAAAAATTAGGGCTTTTAGGTTTTAATATAGTTTTGGCATTTTGCATATAAGCCCAACAAATTTGGAAAATTACAACTAGGCCCCTTATTTTCAAAAACTTACCTTTTCAACCCTAAAAATTTAGTATTTAACAATTTATTTGAACCTTTATAAAACCTTATACTTAAAAATTCAAAAAATTTAAAATTTGATAATTGCTCTGCATAGACTTCTTGTGAAATAATTTTACAACCATTTAATATAATTTGAATCTCTTTATAAGCCATATATATATTTTTTTAAAAAAATAGATTTTAGATAAGCTACAAGTTACTATAATAATATTGAAATAAATTTAATTAAGTTGAAATGATTTTAATTAAATTAGAGCTAAGTGGGGTGAAAAATATTTTAATATAATAATATTTTATGTATAGTAATTTTAATTAACATTATCATAACAATATTTTTAATAAAAAATAAGATAAATTATTATTCTATATTTTTAAAAATTAGAATAGTTTATAAAAGTGATTTGATTCTCTCTAATAAAAAAAATATGGAACATCGTTGATCCTGTCGCGAAGTGGGGTGGCAGCCTAACGGGCCAGGCAGGCCTCCCGGGAGCCACGAGTTGATGAGATGGTCGTCCGCTGGCCGCGCCTCGCCTTACTCCTGCGAAACAGGGACCGTCAGCAAACCCGCCGGGGGAATCCCCGGTCAGGCACTCCGACGATCAAGTCAGTCCCGAGTATAGATGAACGGAAACTGAATGGAGGTGGGGATGCGAGAACTCGCGCGCGCCTACCTGCAGTAGGGGGAGTGTCGAGCTTTTATAACCGGGGGGAGCTGACAACCCTTATCCGCACAGGTGGGACCGGGGTGCGATGACTTTCAGCCCGTATGGATCACAGAGGAGAGGCGCGGCATGGCGCGGGGTGCTCCGGCAGTACGTGAGTACTGGATGCGCAGTACGAGGGTACTGGGTGCGCAGTACGCGAGTACTGGACGTGCGGGATGACCGCACAGATATGTCAGTCTGTAGGTGAGGCGTGAGGAACCCTGGTAACAAGGTCGTACCCCGGAAGTAAGGACATAAAGGGGTGCGTGGGCGGGACAGCCCGTACCCCGAGCGTCGACTGGCAGATATATGTGCCGAGGACCGAGTCGGGTATAGGCCAGGGAGTGTGGGTCACCATGCGTCCGACTGGCGGGGAGAAAAAAGGGAGCGCGGGGTACACCCTGGGTCTGGGGTTATCACGAGACCTGACCTTACAGAGGATGCTAAACCCAGCTCTGGGTTAAGGCGAGCTAGTGTGCGTGACTGGGGCTTTTACAGGGACGGCTGGCTGAGAGGGAGCCGGTTGTTTTCTCAGATGGCCCGGTGGACCGCCTTTCCTTCTTTCCTGTGGAAGGTCCTGGGTGTGAAGCCCCATTTGCTGATAGGGCAGTTGACCTTGGTGCCAGGCTTTCTCGGCGTCAGGCTGGCCTGTGGGCCCGGCCTATGTCCCTACCCGTAGGCAAGGCCGGGATCAGTCGGGATCATAAGCGTCCCCTTCAAGTTTAGTCGAAGGAGGCGACGAGTCCGACTGACTGGACCGTCTTTATTTCTTGAAAGCCTGGCGCGCCGGAGGGACCTAGCTTTGTCTACGTGTTTTTTTGCTGGCCTGTCGAGGCTCGGGGATTTCGATCGGCTGGCAAGACCACCTTGTCTTCTCTTTGAATACTGTTGGTTCCGTATCGTGAAGCAGTTAAGAATCGCTGCCTACTCCTAAGGGGATACCACGTGTCTCGTCCCCCTTCCCTCTCCTATTCCCGCGACCTTTTCCCCGTTCCCCGAGGAGCGAGGTTAAGTACGAGGCTCCTGGATCCTTGGGCCCCACTGGGCCTGCTCCTATGACTGCTACCGCCTACTATCTTTGCCATGGTCCGCTACCAGCGGGACCTGCCTTCCTTTATAACTGCAAAAAATCCTACATCTTTCACTCCGACAGATTACCTTCTTCTTTCTAACTAGGGTTGTGGCCATTCCCTGCCATTCCCTGTTGTTCTCTGCCATCCTTTGCCTCGGCTTTCTTCGTGCTTCCATGGCTTCTTCGTCCCACGATCCCCATCCTTGGTATGTCACAGCTAGGTCCACTCTGATCCGTGACGACCTCGAAGCCATCAGGGCGGAGTTTCATATTCCGCTGGATTACGACCTTCGGTTGCCTTCTCCTTCGGATCAGCCGGCCATCCCACCAAGGTACTATATTACTGTTTCGCGGGACCACCTACGGGCGGGCCTGCGCTTCCCTATTCATCCCTTCATCGCCTCCGTGTGCCACTACCTCCGTATAAACTTATCCCAACTGACCCCCAACTCCATCCGCCTCCTTTGCGGGTCTGTCATCCTTTTCTTGTTATATCGCTGCTCCTCCTGCACCGAACTTTTCCATCATTTCTTCTACTTAAAGAAACAGGAATATGACGAGTTTGTTTTCCAAGCTCGCCCTGGGACTTCCTTCCTTTCCTCTCTTCCTTCCGCCGGCAGGGGTTGGAAGGAGAGGTTTTTCTTTGTCCGCCCCGCGATTTTCCCAACCTAGCCATCTAACTTTCGGCGGGATCTCCCCCAAATGCCCCCTCACCATACGGATCCCAAAAAGTTTTCTCCCTTCGAGCATGCTCTCATGATTTTCAGAGACAAACACTTCCCAGCCGGACCGCTTTTGATCGAAAACATCTTGTCTGCATTTGGCCTGAGTCTGGCGCCCTTCGTTCGCCCGGCTTCTCTAAGTAAGTGGTTCCTCCCTGTCATTTAGCCCGGTCTGCTTCTTGACATTTTCTTTCCGCCCAGCTGAGATGATGTGCCCGGCTGCTCCCGAACGAGGCTTCGGGTTGGGACATGCGGAGGAAATGGAGGAGCGCCTCCGATCGGTGATAAGGGAGCAGCGGGCGCAGGCCGTAGAGCGGCGAGTTGAGCAAGGGCAACGCTTAGCCCTACTGGCCGAACAGGAAGTGTCTCTGTCCGATTCTCCTTCTCCTGCTTCTTCCGCCGAGAGGGGGAAGACCCCGCCGTCTGGCTCGGAGGATACTCGCCCCCTGAGTCGTTCCCTGAGACGACCAGGGGCTTCGGTTCCGCATCCGCCTCAGATGGCCCCCAGGGGACTTCTTCTAGTCGGCCTCGCAAAAGACTGAGGGGTGAATCGTCGACCGCCATCCTTCCGGCACTGCCGCCGCCGCTTCCTTCTGAGGTGCTGCCAATGGTCTCGACGATGGTACCCTCGAGGGATGCCTCCCCGCCTGGCCAGGAAGGTCCTATCAACGAAGGCCTACTGCACATGCCATCGCCCTCACTATCGGACTAGAGCCTGAGCATGACCCCGCCGGGTGATACTGCCCCCTTGCGGGCGAGGGACGTCCGGTTATATGGCCCAATCTTGGACAGATTCTTGGCCGGCCTGCGTGCGAGTAGCTCTGCGGCCCCTGCTGTCGGGCGGATGACTTCATGGCCTTGGCTACCCAGGTATGTGTCCGTTAGCTGGGCGGGCGCGTCTTTCTTCCTTCCGGCTGACAGGTCTATCTTTCGCAGTCTTGGGCTCAGAGCTACAGCATGAGCGTAGCTATGCTAACTCATGCCAAGGCCCGGTGTCGCGTAGAGAGGCGTGCGGAGGACCTTGAGGCCCGGCTTCACCACACCCAGTTGTCCTCGGATACCGACTCGTTGAATGCCTTGAGGGCAGAGGCCATCGGCCTTCAAGACATGCTGCGTCAAACGCAGGAGGAACTGGAGGTCGCCAAGGCGCAGATTGTTGCCACCGATGCTGAAGTGGTTCGTGCGGAGGAACAGGTGCTCCGAGTTGAACAAGCTCACCTTAATGACCGCAAGCGCAAGGGCGAGTTGCAGGCAGAACTCTTGAGGGCCCGGGCATATCTGCCTTGGGCCAACGAGGAGATTTTGTCTCTTCGGACGCAGCTGGCGGCGGAGAAGTAGACGACGAATTCGTTGAGGAAACGGCTTCAGGACTTACGGGGCCTCCGTCCGGCTTGGGACGCGGCCCAGGTTGAGTTGAGGGAACTGCGCGATCCGCAGGCGTCCTAGGATTCCCTTCAGACTGAGCTAGCAGAGCTGCGTGCCTACCGGGCGACTGAAGCGGGTCGATTAGAGGCTCACCGCTTAGCGTGTTTAAATGATCCGGCCCATGTTGCAGAGATTTCCCAGCGGTTTATTGATGTGATGGAGTAGCATGGCCTCAACGTAGTTCGCCGACTCAGACTTGGAGGGCAATTGCCTGCAGATGTGTCCCCTGACGCGGTTTCGCTTCCGGATTTGTGCGAGGACCTGCCCTCAGTGACTGACCAACCTTTTGAATGAGGCTAGTGCTTTTGTGTCTTCTGTTTTTTTGTATGCAAGGGGTTTTCCGCCCCGATTTTTGTAAGGCGCCGGTGCCCTTGAATGTGATGCTCCCCCTTTTTAGTGTTTGTCAATAAGAGTCTCCGGTCTGTGAGGAAGGTGCTCGGGACCCGTGCTGGTGTCTCCGCATGATGAATTGATCCTTCGATCAGCACCTGTGGTGGAGAGGTCTAGAGGTAGGCGGCCCCCGGGAGTCCTGGCTCCCTAGCCGAGTGAGACCCGGGGAGCGTGGGTCATCATGCGTTTTCTCCGGGCCCGGGTCGAGGATTCAACTGGAGCTGACCCGTAATGAACATGGCTTCTTGGCCGAGTGGGGTTCGAGGAGCGTGGGTCGCCACGCGTCTGCTCAGGCTCGGGCCAAGGGATTTAGCGGGAGCTGGCCCGTAATGAACATGGCTTCTTGGCCGAGTGGGGTTCAAGGAGCGTGGGTCGCCACGCGTCTGCTCGGGCTCGGGCCAAGGGATTTAGCGGGAGCTGGCCCGTAATGAACATGGCTTCTTGGCCGAGTGGGGTTCGAGGATTATCCTCTATATCCTTGGTCATTTGATATGCTTAGGGTTATGTGTCCCGCACCTGTGAGTCCTTCGGGCGTTGACGCTTCGCTCTCCCGTGTCGGGCAGCGAACCGATACTTCGCTGTCTTTTCACATTTCTTGCTTATGCCTTTCCGCCCGTCCGTAGGATCGACTGCCCTTTACGGCTCTTCTTCCAACGGCTATGATCAAGGGCCGCCTTCTTTATATAGCCTCTGGCCGTTATCGCCTTCATCTTCATTCGCCTTTCTTCTTCTTTCCCCTATTGTTCCCCCCTGGTGCCCTAACACCCCTCTTAGAATGATGCGGGACTTCCTCAGGAAGGAGGCCCAAGAGAGGTCAGCTAGGCATAAGAAGGCGATGGTCGCCATACTTTCGGAGCTTATCCCTGCCTCCTCCAATGTTATTCCATCAGGAGCCCCGGTGTCTATTTCTCCGGCGACTGACCCTACCGTCGCCCTACCCACGGATGAGGGCAAGGCATTAGGGGCCGAAGCAGTAGATTCTGACATTGAGATTCTGCCCTCGGATCCTTTTGCCAGGGAGCTAGAGCCTCTGCCGGGCCCTTCCCGCACCGGCTCCTCCCCTTCCAATGTTGCTTCTGCCCTTCCTTAGGAGGTTCCCTCCCCTTCTGCTACAACGAGCTTGCCCTCTCCGTTGGTCACGGCGTTGATGGCCCAGGCGTCCCCTGACACTGGGGACATCCAGTTCTCTCCCCCTTCGCCTCTACTTGCCTCGTTCCCTAATGTGGTGGAACAATCTAGCCCCGTCCCCCCGTCTGGCGTTCAGGCCTCCCAGGTGCCTACGTCGGTGGCCCCTGTTGAGCTAGTCCCGGCACCTGAGAGCCCCTCCGCTACTCCATCTTTTGTTAGCTTGGCGGGCAGAGCGTCCGCTATCCCTTCTTCTTCCCTTCCTGGCCGGACACCAGATCTTCGCCCAATCCATCTTGTCCTCCCTTCACGGGCGGATCCCTCTGCCGCTTTTGATGTCTCGGATCCCGAACTGCTAGGCTCGGCCAGGGTGGTTTACTTGCATGCTCCTTTGAGCGACCACGTGTACCAAGGTCTTCGGTCCTTCGACTGCCCCGACCTAATCGAACGTGTTGATGGCTTGGTTGCGGACGCTTGTCGGGTACGTTTGTCAGCTGGCCTCCTTCCGTTTGGTCTTCTCTAACTAACCCCTCAGCCTCGTTTGCAGTTGACCGGGGCTCTGCATGGTATGGGTGTTTCCTTCGCCGCCCAGAATCGATCTCTTCATCAGTTGGAGTCCCGTCGAGAGGCGCTGGAAACCCAGCTTCGTTGTGCTCGGCCCCCGCCAAATGATGGAGCTTGGGATGCACTGCGCTCTGAGAATGCGGCCTTACGAGGGCAAGTCGCTCGTACGGAGGCGCAGCTTCGAGATCTTTTGACAGGGCTGAGCGCAGCTCGAGCCTCCGAGGCTCAGTTGCGTCAACAGTTGGCTTATCTGGAGCGAAGCGAGCATCAAGCTCGGGCTCGGGAGCTTAGAGCAAGCGCTGAGCTGGTCAAGGCTCAGGCAGATCTTCTGGAGGCCAACCGATCCGCTGCTACGCTCCTCACCGCTCTAAAGGCCAATGAGGCGGAGCTGGTTGCTTGCAGGAGCGGCCTTGCGCGGATGCGCGAGCGCCCTGAGACTCGGGAGCCCCAGGCACAACCGGCTCGGGGTGGGCGTGAAGAGGCAACAACTGGAGTCTTACCGCCGTCCTTGGGGCCCACCTTGTAGGAGTAGGTCCTGTATTTGTAGGTCTGTCTTTTCCTCTATTTTGTGATGTAGGCGAGGGCCGCCTGGTTTGTTATGGACGTTCCTTTTCTCCTTTGTCTCTTCCTTATTTCTTTACTTCTGCTCTCGTGCGTGTCGATTGACAGGCCAAGGACAAGACCGGCCGCCTCTTTTCTGTCGGGAAGACAGCATCTCCTGGGTTGAGGGCTGAATCAGAGGCTAATTAAGAGGGGGGGCGCGAATGTGCTCGCTTGGAGCCTCTGATCTGGGCAACTAGCGTGACCAGATTCGGGAAGGTATCCCGAGGGCACGGTTCCTTTTGTTCAGGAGTGTGTGGGGACCCTTCGGAGGAACGGCTTGCGTAGGGCAAGAAGAAGGTCGCCCGGTCGGGTGCCCCCTCGGGCGGCATGGACCATCATGCGCCTTCCCGAGGGCCGATCCGAGGGAGGAGCTTGCGTAGAGCGAGAAGAAGGCCGCCCGGTCGGGTACCCCCTCGGGCGACATGGACCATCATGTGCCTTCCCGAGGGCCGATCCGAGGGAGGAGCTTGCGTAGAGCAAGAAGAAGGTCGCCCGGTCGGGTGCCCCCTCGGGCGGCATGGACCATCATGTGCCTTCCCGAGGGACGATCCGAGGGAGGAGCTTGCGTAGAGCAAGAAGAAGGCCGCCCGGTCGGGTGCCCCCTCGAGCGGCATGGACCATCATGTGCCTTCCCGAGGGCCGATCCGAGGGAGGAGCTTGCGTAGAGCAAGAAGAAGGCCGCCCGGTCGGGTGCCCCCTCGGGCGGCATGGACCATCATGTGCCTTCCCGAGGGCCGATCCGAGGGAGGAGCTTGCGTAGGGCAAGAAGAAGGTCGCCCGGTCGGGTGCCCCCTCGGGCGGCATGGACCATCATGCGCCTTCCCGAGGGCCGATCCGAGGGAGGAGCTTGCGTAGAGCGAGAAGAAGGCCGCCCGGTCGGGTACCCCCTCGGGCGACATGGACCATCATGTGCCTTCCCGAGGGCCGATCCGAGGGAGGAGCTTGCGTAGAGCAAGAAGAAGGTCGCCCGGTCGGGTGCCCCCTCGGGCGGCATGGACCATCATGTGCCTTCCCGAGGGACGATCCGAGGGAGGAGCTTGCGTAGAGCAAGAAGAAGGCCGCCCGGTCGGGTGCCCCCTCGAGCGGCATGGACCATCATGTGCCTTCCCGAGGGCCGATCCGAGGGAGGAGCTTGCGTAGAGCAAGAAGAAGGCCGCCCGGTCGGGTGCCCCCTCGGGCGGCATGGACCATCATGTGCCTTCCCGAGGGCCGATCCAAGGGAGGAGCTTGCGTAGAGCAAGAAGAAGGTCGCCCGGTCGAGTGCCCCCTCGGGCAGCATGGACCATCATGCGCCTTCCCGAGGGCCGATCCGAGGGAGGAGCTCGCATAGAGCAAGAAGAAGGCCGCCAAGGCCTGAGGTTTCCCCTTCCTCGCTGAGGCTTCCTGGTCGAGGGCATCCCAGGGAGCGTGGGCCGCCACGCGCCGCCTGAGAGCTTCGCCGAGGCTTCCCGGTCGAGGGCATCCCAGGGAGCGTGGGCCGTCACGCGCCGCCTGAGAGCCTCGCCGAGGCTTCCCGGTCGAGGGCATCCCAGGGAGCGTGGGCCGCCACGCGTCGCCTGAGAGCCTAGCCGAGGCTTCCCGGTTGAGGGCATCCCAGGGAGCGTGGGCCGCCACGCGCCGCCTGAGAGCCTCGCCGAGGCTTCTCGATCGAGGGCATCCCAGGGAGCGTGGGCTGCCACACGTCGCCTGAGAGCCTCGCCGAGGCTTCCCGGTCGAGGGCATCCCAGGGAGCGTGGGCCGCCACACGCCGCCTGAGAGCCTCGCCGAGGCTTCCCGGTCGAGGGCATCACAGGGAGCGTGGGCCGCCACGCTCCGCCTGAGAGCCTCGCCGAGGCTTCCCGGTCGAGGGCATCACAGGGAGCGTGGGCCGCCACGCGTCGCCTGAGAGCCTCGCCGAGGCTTCCCGGTCGAGGGCATCCCAAGGAGCGTGGGCCGCCACGCGTCGCCTGAGAGCCTCGCCGAGGCTTCCCGGTTGAGGGCATCCCAAAGAGCGTGGGCCGCCACGCGTCGCCTGAGAGCCTCGCCGAGGCTTCCCGGTCGAGGGCATCCTAGGGAGCGTGGGCTGCCACGCGTCGCCTGAGAGCCTCGCCGAGGCTTCCCGGTTGAGGGCATCCCAGGGAGCGTGGGCCGCCACGCGCCGCCTGAGAGCGTACCATAATCCCGGAAACTATATCTATGGGAAGACAAATACATAGTGGACTGATTTGGATTAAATTTGCAAGGGTTTTATCTTGCTGGATGCCAGAGGCTTTTTATAGAGGATTGGAGGAAGATGGTGCAACATTTTGGCACCTCAATCGGACTTAACACATAAGGAAACTTAATGGCTAAGCAGCGAGGCAAGTGGATGATATTGAAGTGAAAATGCTAAAAAGTAGGAATAAAGTTGGATGATACTGAAGTTGTTAATCAACTGGTAGAGTAATGAATCTGAAATTATAAAGTTATGGATTGACTAAATTTGCTTTTGTTTTTATTTTATTTTATGGTCAAATATTCTTTCCGACAGAGCCCACATAGAATGATTCATATAGCCAACCTTATCTAATAAAATAAAGTTGGATTGTTATTGTTGTTTGGCCAAATACTCTTTTCCAATCACGGTATTATTTGGAAGGATAATGATAAATAGGCATTTTATAAGGGGTATGTTAATTTGACTGTAAAATGAAAATAATAAGTGAGAGTAATTTGCATAATAATTCACAATGCTTGGAAATATCAAAGTTCATTTAAATTCATAACAATTTTCAGAATCTCTATAAATTATAACAAATCATGCATGCAATATTGTGGAACTTGCAACACAGAAATATCAACTTTTCAATCACAAATTCATGTGTGCAAAAAGATGGATTTGATCGCGATTTTACCTTTTCAGATATCGAATAGATTTGCAAACAATCTAGAACAATCGAGTAGGGACATAAACAATGCTGACTGATACTCCCAAGTAAACCATGGCCAAATCTTTATTTTAAACTAAATATGACTCATCACAAGAAGGCACGCTGAAGCGTTAAGAAAGCCATCAACAAAGGAAGAAATTAACCTTGTTGAGATTACAAGGATGGAATTATGTTCTCTGCAAAAGTTACACACACACACAAAAAGGTCAGTGAATCATGTTTAGGCTATTCAAAGAAAATAAAGGCCGCCTGATTATACTCTAGATGCAAAAGGTCATAAAAACATTATGAGAGGAGGCAGGTAAAGACTGGTTCACATATAGTAAACAAGGCTACAAAATGTTAGTGCAATTACATTTCAAGTAGTTAAATTTGTACACTCACCTTGGTTAAATTTTCCTGTTCACTCACCTTTCCTTTGTAGATGACTTGATCATTGTAGTAGTGTGAAGGTTATCATGGAGGTGTATCATCAAATGCGAAGATTTATAGTTGAAATTCTTGGTATCCTCCACATAATTGAGGAGAATTTGTCATTCACATATTTGGGTATCCCATTGAATTCGATAAAACTTACAAGGAAGCCAGGATTGCTTTGTCTTGATGCTATACAAAGGGAGCTAAGTTGTGAAAAGCAAGGCACTTTGCTATTCGGGAGGGTTGGAAATCTTACGAACTATCATTATGGGCAAGATTCAAAATTGTGCTGCAGCATGTTCCTATGGTGGTGCAAGGATAGAAGAACTCTTCACAAGGTAAAGTGGAGTATAATTTGTCTGCATAAGAATAGTGGAGGATTGGGATTAAGAGAAGTACAAAAAGCTTCAAGGTTTTCAAAACAGACCTTCATGGATGACCAACAACAACAATTTCATAAATGGGTTCCAAGTGCCCAAGCACACAATCCGAAAGACCACTTTCCATAGCCACAGTAAGATGTCTTCATGTTTGATCTTCAATATATATCAGTGCTTGAATTGAAGTAATTTTTTCATGTCTAGATAGTTGTAATTTTGCTTCATTTCAAGTTGATCAAAGTCTAAGTGAAACCAAGGTAGAAAGGGAATTGAGCCTCTATACTGAATAACAATCAACGATTATCTCTTAACAGTAATCGTCATCAGTAAGGTGTGGTAAACTTCACTCCTTTATTTTTTTTCATACTTAATGAAAACAAAAGGTTCATAATTTGTATTCATCATTTAGTTTAATTGTCATATTTTCATTTTCTTTCATGAGTACTTTGTCTGTGATCCCTGCTTTACTTCATGCCTTTAGTCATCTTGTTTCTCTCAGGATTTCATCTTCTCTCTTGACAATATACATTAGTATTACTCAAGTAATCTGGAGGGTAATCAAGAGATCGGGTTACCATGACGTTCCTTAATGGGTGAAAATTGTATCATAGAGGCATGTATCCTCATGTTATGTATGTCAGAGATGGACTGATGGTTAGCGTGTAGGTGTTGTTACCATGAGGTCTGAAGGTCAAAACCTGATAAAGCTAATGTGTCCGTCCTCCCCACGCACTAGCCACAGCATCTGGGCTAGTAGCCCTCGTGATTTACCTTCTCCGTGTTGGCCCTATAACGGGTTAACGGGGGCGTTGGGGACGAGTGAATCGCCTTTTGCCACCAAAATTATTTCCCTTTAGTTGCATGGTTACGTTTTCTATTTTAGATAAAGAGCCTCCACTAATCTGTTTAAGCATAGGCTATTCTATGTTTGACAACGTAATATTGATGAAATATAGTGATTTTATTTGAGTTTCTACATTTTCTCCAAGTGAGAATCACTCATCAGTTAGTTTCAGGTACATGGCGAAGTGCTCTACGTCATTTTAATTGCTTTTACCTTTCATCAATTTGTTTTACTGACCGAGAAGAAGTCACAGTATCTTCCCTTTCTATTTAATGTTAAAATTCTTTAACTGAAGAGAAGTTGTCAATTTTGAACGTGAAGCCAAACTCATATTTCTATCGTTCTTATGAATTGCTCATGTTATCTCTTCAAGACTTAACCACCTCTATGAAAGGATCAGATAAACGATGAATGCATACATTCTAAAGCTAGTACATTATCATTAAAGTACTAATTTAGGTGCTTCTTATAAGATTCACAAAGACTCACTGATGGTACAGACAACTGTTTATGTTTCATGTTTGGAAATGCATAGCATATTAATCCTACAGCATAAAATCTAAAGGAGATACTCTGCCTAATTGTTCAAGATTTTTCTTAAATAAAGGGATTGAGGGCAAACCTGACTTGGTAGGATAGACACCATTACATTTCATACTCAGACGACCTTTTCAGTGGCCATTTCCGAATTAGGCTTTCTAGAGGACCTTCAGAGACAACAGACTGACCCTTCTGGTTTTGTTCTTCCTCTTTGTCAAAGCAATAAACAGGGGCTTGCCATTTTGCATCCTCAAGCACTGCTCCGACTTCGAATGTCATTACATGAACAGATTGCCCTGCATAAATTCAAAAACTAGCGCAGAGAATCGTAGGAAAACAAAACAAGAATAACAAAATATTCGAAATTTATAAACAAATTTAGAAATACAGCTTTGAATTCTGATTGAGAAACCACGATTGAGTGGTTGAGGAATAATAACAAACGGGTAATGAACCAACCAGTATAAAAGAGCCAATGCACGGGCCGACGCGTCTCGACGTCTTCGTAGTACCAAATGAACTGGGCCTTCTCCCACACATTGCATAGGAAACCGTCGACGGTCTCCAGGCCGAGGTAATTGGCGCCGTCGAGCCAGTCGGGGCACAGGATTCCGACCTCGAAGTGCACGGTGCGGCAGCTGCGGTCGCCGTCGAAGGTGTAGTAGAAGGAGGTGCCATTTCCCCACTCGAGGTCGTAGAGGAGGGTACCCAGTTGGTGTTGGATGATATTGAAGTTTCGGGAGTTGGGCCAATCATACCAGAGGTCGACGAGGGAGAGGGCGCCGCTGTTGTTGACGTAGAGAAGGGAGTGGAACTGCTGCGGCCACGACGCCGCGGTAGGAGGCGAGGTAGCCGATGGCAGGGACGACGAAGTGGAAGCGGAGCAAGGCGGAGAGAAGAGGAGAGAGGCGACGAGGAAGAGGAGCATCGTCGAGCAGGCGAAAGGGGCCGTCTTTTTCTTCACCGCTGAATGGTATTTTCCCGTCCTTAGGACCTGAACTCGTAATAAGAGTCAATACTCTATCCGGTTCGTTTTGACACGGTGAACCAAATTATCATATCTGATTAAATTTTTTAAGAGTTCAATGCATCTACCATTTGATTGCATAATTAATAAAAGTTTAATTTATTTTTATTTGAAAGAATAAGCGAATTAGTTGAAAGTATTTATGAATTAATTTATGTCTGTTAAGTTAACAGAGGCCTAATTTAAATATGATCAAGTTTAATTAAATTTAATTATATGTAATCTTTCACTAGTAGAATTTAATTGATAAATTTTTAATATTAACGAAGTGATAAATAAATAATTATTGAAGTATAAGTAAAAGGATAAATTTATTATTGAGGTATAGGAATGTGAAATAAAAAGATAAATTTATTATTTCACTGTAAAATTATCAATGCCTTTCATCGGTCTAAGAATTGCATAACTGATTCGAAATTGGAAAATTAAAAAGTTCTTAAACTTCACTGGTTCCATATAAGAACCAAAATAGTTAGTCATATATAATTTCACATATTACATTGATTGATAAAGTAAAAAAAATTTATACAACTTCACAATTTTTGTATTTTGTCGTAATATATATTTTCTTTAACTGCATATTATTTAAATTTGTCAAAAAATTTTGTATTGTATTATTACACTATTTATTTGTGGTGTAAAAGTAATTGATTATATTTTACTGCGATCCTATTTTAATTGAACAAAATATTTTTCTATCAAAATTGAATAAATATATCACAAATATCTACCAAATACAACCCAAATGTGTATTCACAAAAACATGTTTGATCAACTTCACCTAAAGTATATATCTACAAATATTTAACGGTAATTTATCAAAAGGTGTACGTAACAATTAGAAATTACCAAAGGGCGTCCCATGGTTTGTATTTTACCAAAGGGCGTAGCCCTTTAAGTGAACTTCCTCTTATACCCCTCCTGCTATGTACTGTCTTTCTCTTTCTCTCTCAGTAACAAATTCCGAGACGTTTGCACATGCAACGTGACTTAATTACTGACTTTTATTTTAAAATAATATATTATGAAATCGGCGCTAAATTAAAAAACGTAAGGTAAAAATTGAAAAAATATTTTATTTAAAAAATTTCTCATCCATTTAAAAATATAAATAAATGATTTTTATATTTGATTAATAGAAATTAATATATTAAATAATATTTAATAAATATATTAATGTATAAAAAAAATTTGAAAAAAAACTGACTGTGGGCCTGAAATCTATTGATTCAGGCCCGACGTGGACTCAAATTTTTTTCTATTTTAAAATATATTAATATATAAAAAAATCTATCAAAACACTTAATTTCAAAACACTTAATTATTTTCGTCCCCTGCAATTTCACTTAACCTCCATGCAGAATTTCTTTTGCCATAATTTCCCCAAGTTAAAAACTGAATGGAGATATTTTCTTCCAGATAAATGGTGTTAGTAATTAACAGACGGACTAAGGACATGATCCATTCATCTTGTTTTATCCTAACTTATACTAGGAGTAGAAAGTCACTAGAATTGAAGTGCCTTTTATATAGGGTGACTTATCTTAAGGAACTTAACAAAATTTAATTGCTTTCAATTGGACATCATGATCCTTGACCAAGTAAAGGCGGCAATTTAAGTGGCAAGTTATCTTATAGCAGTTCTGTACGTTTTTTCAATGACGTCGTGGTCTTCTTGAAAGGATCTATCAATCATTTTATTGTCTTGGTGCAGGCCATACTTCTCTACAAGGCAGTGGCAGAAAGGGGATTTCAGGGCCACGTTGGGCCTGAAATTTTTCATTTCAGGCCCACGTGGGGCCTGAAATCTTTTGATTCAGACCCGACGTGGACTCAATTTTTTTTTATTTTAAAAATATATTAATATATAAAAAAACGTATCAAAACACTTAATTTCAGATTCAAACACAGGGCCTGAAGTCATCCCAGGAGGGTCTGAAGTCAAATAACTTCAGATCCTATAAATAATTAATTTAATAAATAATAATTAAATATAAAATAATATTTTTAAAATTAAAAAATTTTTAGTGAGGGCTTGAAGTCATCAGAGACTTCAAGCCCTCTAGGGCCTGAAGTTTGATGACTTCAGGCCCTCTAGGGCCTGAAGTTTGATGACTTCAGGCCCTCCATCATATTAAATATTAAAAAATATTAAAAAATTTTTATAAAAAGGTATAATATATAATTACATATTATTTATAATTTTTATAAAAAAGATATAATATATAATTAAATAATAATAAAATGTTATTATAAAGAAATCCAGATATGGGAGGTCCATCAGTAGGTTTTGGTCAAAACCCACTGATATTTCTAAACTACTCCTATTTCATTGGTAATATCTAATATATAGATATTTGGACACCTAAAACATCATCTCCTACCTCTACCCTCTCTATTCATATGGAGTTTTCAGAAATCCAGATATGATAGGTCCATCAGTGAGTTTTGGTCAAAACTCACTGATATTTCTAAACTACTCCTATTGCATTGGTGATATAGAGTGTATAGATGTTTAGACACCTAAAACATCTTCTCCTAGGTCAACCCTGTCTATTGATATAGGGTTTTCAAAAATTCAAATATGGGAGGTCCATCAGTGGGTTTTGGTCAAAACCCACTGATATGGATAAATTACTCCTATTGCATTGGTGATATCTAATATATAGATGGTTGGACACCTAAAACATCATCTCCTACCTCTAATCTTTCTATTCATATGGAGTTTTCAGAAATCCAGATATGGGAGGTCCATCAGTGGGTTTTGGTCAAAACCCACTGATAGACCTAAAAATCTCCTATTGCAACATAATTTATAATCATAAGAAGTTTGGACACCAAAAATACCATCTCCTAGCTCAACTCTAACTAGAACTATTGATATTTTTATTTAATTTACTTACATTTATCCAAGATTTGTTCAGACCCTCCGGGCCCAAGGAATAGTTTAGCCATATCAGTGGGTTTTGACCAAAACCCTCTGATGGACCTTCCATATCTGGATTTTTGAAAACTCCATATGAATAGAGAGGTTAGAGGTAGGAGATGATGTTTTAGGTGTCCAACCATCTATATATTAGCTATCACCAATGCAATAGGAGTAATTTAGCCATATCAGTGGGTTTTGACCAAAACTCACTGATGGACCTCCCATATCTGAATTTCTGAAAACCCTATATCAATAGATAGGGTTGACCTAGGAGAAGATGTTTTAGGTGTCCAAACATCTATACACTCTATATCACCAATGCAATAGGAGTAGTTTAGAAATATCAGTGAGTTTTGACCAAAACTCACTGATGGACCTATCATATCTGGATTTCTGAAAACTCCATATGAATAGAGAGGGTAGAGGTAGGAGATGATGTTTTAGGTGTCCAAACATCTATATATTAGATATCACCAATGAAATAGGAGTAGTTTAGAAATATCAGTGGGTTTTGACCAAAATCCACTAATGGACCTCCCATATCTGGATTTCTTTTATGGAAGTATATATTATATTTTTTTATAAAAATTATAAATAATATATAATTATATATTATACCTTTTTATAAAAAATTTTTTTATATTTTTTATATTTTTTATATTTAATATGATGGAGGACATGAAGTCATCAGACTTCAGGCCCTCTAGGGCCTGAAGTCTGATGACTTCAGGCACTGAAAATTTTTTAATTTTAAAAATATTTTTTTATATTTAATTATTATTTATTAAATTAATTATTTATAAGACCTGAAGTTATTTGACTTTAGACCCTCTTGGGATGACTTCAGGCCCTGCGTTTAAATCTGAAATTAAGTGTTTTGATACGTTTTTTTATATATTAATATATTTAAAATAGAAAAAAAATTTGAGTCCACGTCAGGCCTGAATCAAAAGATTTCAGGCCCACGCTAGGCCTGAAATAAAAAATTTCAGGCCCAGCGTGGGCCTGAAATCACCCACGGTCAGTTTTTTTCAAAAAAAATTTTATACATTAATATATTTATTAAATATTATTTAATATATTAATTTCTATTAATCAAATATAAAAATCACTTATTTATATTTTTAAATCACGTTGGATGAGAAATTTTTTAAATGAAATATTTTTTCAATTTTTACCTTATATTTTTTAATTTAGCGCCGATTCTATAATATATTATTTTAAAATAAAAGTCAGTAATTAAATCACGTTGCATGTGCAGACGTCTCGGAATTTATTACTGAGAGAGAAAGAGAAAAGCAGTACATAGCAGGAGGGGTATAAGAGGAAGTTCACTTAAAGGGCTGCGCCCTTTGGTAAAATACAAACCATGAGACGCCCTTTGGTAGTTTTCAATTGTTACGTACGCTCTTTGGTAAATTGTCGAATCTTTAAATACAAGTAAAAAAATTATATGACAATGTACAGAATCCTTAGGCACCCACATAGAAGTAGATAAATTCACTCTATTCATTTTTTACTTTATCGTATTAAGATTGATTACAATATTAATTTTTGATTGATACTGTAAACTGAAATATAAAAAAACACATGATAAGAACTAAAACCTTGCTCTTTATATGCCAAGCAAAAGTACTAACCTCCCATCTTAATCAACAGTTTGAGCCAAGAAATCACCATCATCCTCATCATCAAGCCCATCATCTACCTGCCCTCTCTTATGTGCTATTTATTGTTTTAGCTAGTAATTTCCGTGTTTTATCTCTTCTGTATTGACACTGGGACGGATTGACGGGGCGCTCAAGGCGAGCGAATCGCCTTTTGCCACCGTATTCAAGTCTTGTGATCCGGGCATATGATTTTTAGAAGGATTGAGGGCTCGGTCGGGTCTGATTGCTGATCTGAACCGGCAGTTAACAGGTCCGATCAAAGATCACCCCGGGGTCGGGGCCCTTGGGGTCGATCATTCGAGGTCGGGACCCTCGAGGTCATCCGTCCGAGGTCAAGACCTTCAAGGTCGAACGCCCGAGGTCGTCGAAGTCATCTGGCCGGGATCAAGACCTTCAAGGTCGGACGCCTGAGGTCGGGACCCTC
Source organism: Boesenbergia rotunda (assembly GCA_024364735.1). NCBI lineage: Eukaryota > Viridiplantae > Streptophyta > Magnoliopsida > Zingiberales > Zingiberaceae > Boesenbergia > Boesenbergia rotunda. Next base: position 171,327 of record JAGFNQ010002415.1, read on the forward strand.
GAGGTCATCCGTCCGGGGTCAAGACTTTCAAGGTCGGACGCCCGAGGTCGCAACCCTCGAAGTCATTCGGCCGGGGTCAAGACCTTCAAGGTCGGACGCCCGGGGTCGGGATCACCAAGGTCAGTCGTCCGAGGTCAGGTACTCATGATCATACGGAGACGATCGAATAATTGCGAATCTTTCCTATCGCATGAGCTTTTCTTATCAGATACTCAAGAGATAATCCCCTCTGACATGATCATTACCTGGCAAAGCCGCCAATAATAAAAGGGGAACAGAAGAGACATATTAGGCAATGTGTCAAGCGTTTATGAGGGTCAGGCGGCTATGGCAGTTTCACAGCATTAAATGCGGCCGTCAATATCACCATCTGTCAACTGACCATCCCTTAATGAGATTTGCCAACCCTGACACAGCAGAGAGTCGCCTCTCCCCTATATAAACCCCCCTTGGGGCTTCAAAGAGGGGATCGCTGCCACTTTGCAACCACTCCACCCCATTGAGAGCGATATTTTGGTCCGACCTCCCAAACTACAGCAGACCGGGTCGGCTTGGTCAGACCGAGTCATCCAAGAGAGAACCGATCTTCGCTTGTCGACAGGATCAAATTTGGCGCCGTCTGTGGTAATCTCGCCTGATCGAAAGCTGAAGATGAGCGACTCCAATCGGATGGCCGTGATGCTCTCGTAAGAAGACCTCGACCTGCTAGTAGAAGCTAAAGCTAGGAAGTTGGCGGAGGCGCAACAAGCAGCGGCCCGACTCGTTCAGGCGGGCCCGGCTGAGCAGACCGCCCGCGTGGGTACCGAAGGAGGAGCACGGCAGGGGGAGAGCCCCCATTTTCACCCGGCACTGTTTGGGCCGGCGGAGGGAGCGGGGCAATCTGATCCCCATGAAGCCACTTCCAGTCATGCCAAAGCTGATAAAGGGAAGGCCCCCCTTGTGCCGACCCCGGAAGAGCATACTGGTTTCCCCTTTTCTAACAGGATTTTACAGGAGCCGCTCCCGAAACACTTCCGACTCCTATCTATTCCTGAGTATGGAGGGGCTACGGACCCGGAAGAGCACTTAAAGAAATTTGAAAACGCCTCGATGCTGCACCAGTACCCGGATGGTGTTAAGTGCAGGGCCTTCCTGACCACCCTGGCCGGACCAGCCCAGCGGTGGTTTGACAGACTTCCCGAGGATCAATCAAGGACTTCTCAAAAGATTATTTCTGCAACATTTTGCCAGTAGTAAGAGACATCACAAGACAAACTTGAACCTATTTACCATGAAGCAGGGCTCCAAGGAGCCCTTGAAGGCCTATATCAATAGGTTTAATAAAGTGGCGCTGGACGTTCCCACTGCTACGTCCGAGGTGTTGGTAAGTGCCTTCGCGCAGGGCTTACAAGAGGGCGAGTTCTTCAGATCTCTGATCCGAAAGCCTTTTGGGGAAAGCCAGCAAATACGTGGACGTTGAAGAAGCACAGGCTGCCAGGCGGCCGGAGGTCAGGCCTACGCCCGAAAATCCTCAGCAACATCAAAGAAATGCATCTCCTGGAGGGCCTCTTAGAAGCCCCAGAGCGATGGGACACCGGCCGATAGCCGAGATGGGAATAGTTCAACAAGTGGCCCAAGGTTGTATCCCTTCCAGGTGGCAACCTTACTGCTCTTTTCATAACAGTCATACACACGACTTGCAAGATTGTTGGCAGGCCGACAGAGGTCGGGGTCGTGCTGGTCGAGGAAGCCCGAGAGGAGCTCACCAAGGAGGCGGTCGAGGTCGGGGAAGGACGTCACCACGCCAACCCGAGTCCCCGGCTCGGCCAGCCGCTTCCTCAGCCAGACAACTGTTCCCAACCCCCACCTCTCCCGAGCGCGGCAATGTTAATGAGGAACAGGCCAACCAACGGAATGCAGTGCACGGGGCCATTCACGTGATTTCTGGAGGCCCCACCTATGGAGATTCTAATAGAGCTCGGAAGTCGCAGGCTAGGCGACTTGACATCTACCAAGTGGGTTGCAGTTCCGCCCAGGCTCAAGGCCCGCAGATCAGCTTCGGCCCATCAGATCTGCAAGGAGTAGAAGTCCCTCATGAGGACGCCTTGGTCATCACTGCGATCATAGCCAACTACCAGATCCACAGAACTATTGTGGATACGGGAAGTTCGGTGAATATCCTGTACTTAAAAGCTTTCGAGCAGTTGCAGATTGAAGTTGCCGAGCTCCGACCCGTGGCCACACCTCTGTTCGGGTTCACTGGAAATGAAGTACAACCTTTGGGTCAGATCAAGCTGGCCATATCACTCGGCGAGGAACCCTTGAGGAGAACCAGGTGGGCCACATTCCTGGTAGTGGATGCCCCCTCAGCCTACAATGCCATATTGGGTCGGCCAGTGCTGAACGAGTTCCGGGCCGTGGTGTCCACCTTTTACTTAAAGGCTAAATTCCCGGTGGGTGACCAAGTTGGGGAAGCCAAAGGAGATCAGAAGGTCGCCCGCCGATGTTATGTTGATGATGTCCGAGTAGAAGTCAGCAAGGCTTGTCGAACTGCCCCAGCCAGTTGTAACATGGTGCAATCCTCTCAGCCCTCCCCCTGGGATGAGATGAAAGAAGAAAAAGAAGAGGTCCAATTATGGCCCGACCGAGAAGAGACCAGGGTGAGAATAGCTCCGAAGCTGCCGACCGACCTCCGGCAACAGCTGATAGAGTGTCTGACTCAGAATCAAGATGTGTTCACCTGGTCTCAGCAAGATCTGAAAGGGGTCAGGCCCGAGATTATGGAGCACAAGCTGCATGTTTACCCTGACGCCCGACCCGTGAAGCAGAAGAAAAGAGATTTCAGTCCAGAGCAGAACAAGGTCATTAGGGCAGAGGTGGAAAGACTGCTGGAGGCTGGGCACATCCGCGAGGTCCAGTTCCCGGCCTGGTTGTCTAATGTGGTGTTGGTCTCCAAGCCAGGCGATAAGTGGAGAGTATGTATAGACTTTCGGGACCTCAACAAAGCTTGTCCCAAGGATCACTACCCGCTCCCCCGAATAGATCAGATGGTGGATTCTACCGCGGGAAGTGAACTTATTTGCATGCTGGACGCTTATCAGGGATACCATCAAGTCCCATTGTTCCCAGAAGACCAAGAAAAGGTTAGTTTTGTCACGGCGGAGGGCACCTATTGCTACACTGTTATGCCCTTCGGCCTCAAGAATGCCGGAGCTACATATCAAAGATTGATGAACAAGGTCTTTAAGAATCAGCTCGGGAGAAATGTTGAAGTGTATGTGGACGACATCCTCATCAAGTCCCTCCGAGCTACCGACCTGATAGCTGATGTCCGGGAAACCTGCTGCACCCTTCGAAGGTATGGCATTAAGCTCAACCCTGCAAAATGCTTGTTTGGGGCCAGGAGTGGAAAATTCTTGGGTTACATCTTAACCGAACGAGGGATAGAAGCCAACCCAGGCAAGGTGGAAGCTTTGCTCAACATGCCGCCGCCCAAGAACCTAAGAGAAGTGCAGCGCTTGACCGGGAGGATCACAGCTTTGTCCCGATTCATCTCTCGGTCGGCCACCAGGAGTCTGCCGTTCTTCAAGATCTTGCGCAAAGCTTCCAAGTTTCAGTGGGATGTTGAGTGCGACCGAGCTTTCGGAGAGTTGAAGACCTACTTAGTCGGTCTGCCGGTGCTGGCCAAACCGGAAGAGGGGGAACCCTTGTATGTTTATTTATCTACTACTGAAGAAGCTGTCAGTGCTGTGCTTGTAACCCAGAAAGAGACCGAACAACAACCGGTCTATTTCTTTGGGCATCTACTTAAAGAAGCCGAGTGTAGGTACACTACACTCGAGAAGTTAGCTTATGTCCTGGTGTTGATGGCTCGGCGATTGCGACCCTACTTTCTGGCCCATCCTATCCGAGTGCTGACCAATAGCACACTCGGGAAGATCTTGGTCAATCCGGAAGTCTCGGGTCGGTTGGTCAAGTGGACAACTGAACTAAGCGAATATGACATTCAGTATCAGCCCAGAACGGCGATCAAAGCTCAGGCCTTGGCAGATTTCTTAAGTGAACTTCATACAGAGGAAGAAGAGGGGGTCTGGAAAATATACGTGGATGGGTCGGGCACCCGGGTGGGGAGTGGCTTAGGCATTCTGTTGGTGTCTCCCAAAGGAGACCCCATTCATCTCGCGGTGCGACTGGAGTACCAAGCTACCAATAATCAGGCGGAGTATGAGGTCCTCTTGGCCGGCCTCCAGGCGGCCAGACAGGTCGGGGCCACTCGGGTCATCCTGCATTCTGATTCTCAGTTAGTGACTCAGCAGGTGGCCGGACGGTTCGAAGTGAATGATGAGAAGTTGCAGGCCTATGTAGAAGCATACCAGAAGTTACAAGCAAAATTTCAAGAAGTCCAGCTTGTCCAGATCCCTCGAGGGGACAATGCCAAGGTGGATGAGCTAGCTAGGCTGGCCAGCTCTGTCCGTCCATGGGTTTTCCCCAAACCTTCGCCCCAGGTCATGCTGGTGGCTCAAGTCGAGAGGGAAGCAGAAGCGGAGATAGAGGGGGACTGGAGAGCTCCATTCATCGCTTACCTGAAAGAGGGGACTCTGCCGGACAGCCCCGAGCAAGCTCGGCTATTGAAGATCAGAGCAGCCCGGTTTACCCTGATAGGAGACGCGTTGTATAAGCGGGCTTTTTCCCGACCTCTAGCCAGATGCCTCGGGAAGGAAGATGCAGACTATGTGCTCAGAGAAGTGCATTTGGGGTGCTGCGGAAATCATTCCGGAGGTCGGTCCATGGCTAGAAAGGTCCTGCTGGCCGGTTACTTCTGGCCGACCCTCCAGAAGGACGCCGAGAAGATGGCTCTTTCCTGCTTTTCTTGTCAGAAGTATCAGAATCTTTCGCACCGACCCGTCGAGATGCTGAGGGCTTCCACCGTGTCCTGTCCCTTCGACCAATGGGGCATGGACATAGTCGGGCCATTCCCCAGAGCAGCCGGTCAGAAGAAGTTCTTGCTAGTGGCAGTAGATTACTTCTCTAAGTGAATCGAGGCGGAAGCCTTAGCGCGGATCACTGAACAAGCAGTGAAGAAATTCCTGTGGCAGAATATCTTATGCCGATATGGCATACCGCATAAGCTGGTATCAGACAATGGTCGGCAATTTCAAGGCCGGATAATCAGAAATTGGTGCAAGGAATTTGGGATCAAGCAGGCCTTCACTTCCGTGGCATACCTCCAGAGTAATGGCCAGGCTGAGGTAGCCAATAGAGAGATCCTGAAAGGGCTCAGAGCCAAGCTAGATCAGGTCGGCGGATCTTGGGTGGATGAGCTTCCTGGTGTCCTATGGGCCCTCCGAACCACACCTAAAGAGGGGTCGGGCTGCACCCCCTTTCAGTTAGTCTATGGGAGTGAAGCGGTAGTCCCCATGGAGGTCGGTTGTGAGTCAGACAGAAGACAATTGTATGGAGAAGACAATGCGGAGAAAAGACGAGCTGAATTAGATCTGATCGAGGAGGCCCGCGCTAAGGCTGCAGTCCGTATGGCCGCTTACCAACAAAGGATGCGGAACAGATACAACCAACAGGTCATACCTCGACATTTCCAGGTGGGGGACAAGGTATGGAAAAGAGTCAAGCCAGTGGGAGAAGTAGGCAAGCTGGAGCCTCCATGGAGTGGTCCGTTCTTGGTGGTCGAGGCGTTGGGGTCGGGAGCCTATTATCTACAGGATGCTCAAGGAAAATGACTCGGAAGACCTTGGAGTGCAGTACATTTAAAATTGTATCGTGAGGAGAGTGGAGCGGAATAACTCTTGTAACTGTAATCGGCAAAAGCGATGATAAAGACCCACTCCAGCTTTCCGAGGGAAACAACCACAGCAAGTTATAAGTGAGCTCGTGCTCACGCACCCACCGGATCGGCGCCGATCGGGCGTGGCGTTCCACGTTCGGTCGGGCCCGGTCGGGCGTGGCGATCCACGCCCGATCAGGGTAAGTCGGACGGTGTCCAGGCTCTTGCTCGAAGACAAACATGGTTCATTATCTTTCGGCAATACATATCGATGATCCAGGGTCTACGACCTGACCGAGCGAAATCACTGGATTCGGTGGTGCTCCTGACCAAATATCATCTCTAAGTCAAAATACTGATCTGACTAAGCTATGATCCCGAGTCAGGGAAAAAGACCCGGATCGGAAGAATAGCAGAGCGAATCGCCCGAACGCTTAACACTTAGCTAAATTTTCGAGTTGAACTAAAAGATTGAGTTAAGGAAACTCGAAGGAACACCCCGGGCGTGGCTCCTCAGGTTCTGAAAAATGAAAACGATGTTAGATCAGCTTGATAAAGCTGAAATAGTCGAGCCCGCGCACACAAGCCAACCGGGCTTAGTCAATAAGGATAATTCATTGAGGTCGAGATAAAGCGCTAAGTCAAGATACCCTCCCGGCCGAACGATATGCCTGGGCTCCAGGCAACGACCTGACTTAGAGATCAAGGGCTTAGATAAGCCGAGCTCCCCACACTTAGCCGATTTTTCGAATTGACCTGAGGGAGTTTATTTTACGATAATAATTTATGCATCCCGAGCAACCCATGCTCGGTAGAGTGTGGGTGTATGATTTGCAGTACCGGCCTTCGGCGAAAGGGGAAAGTGCATCAAACAAACGACACTTAGCGAAAATCTTGCATGACGAAAGCAGCCAGACGAAACGAAGAAAAAGAAAAGCTTGCCGAAATAAACTAAGGCTTAAGGCCATTACAAAATTAGGCCTTGAAGGCCAAGTCAGGAGGTCGAATAATCATTACAGAAATCTGAGAAATTAAAGACGAGAAGGAAACGGGCTGGGCACTAGCTCGGACAAAAGGAGGTCGGGGCCGCCAGCCTAGGTAAGCTTAGGAAAGTTGATCCTAGGTAAAGGGAGGAAAGGCGTCTTCAGGAATTGAGGCCTTAATCCGCCTCAGCGTCACCGCATCTGGTGGAAGGTCCTCGGGAAGATGGCCGGCCTCAGTTAATTGCTGGATGGCGCCTATGGCTCCATACTTAATCATGCCGCCAGTCCGCTCAGAAATCAAATTCAGGAAGGAGTCTGACTGAATGTAGGCTACTCGGGCGGCTTCAATCCGAGCCGACTCGCCTGACTTATAATCCTCCAGTTCCTTCCTGAGTCGGGCAAGCGCACCTTCCTGTCCCGAGATGGTGGTTTCTCGAACGGCCAGTTGCGCCTCTTGGCCCACTATCGCATCTCCAAACCCCGCATTGTCTCTAGCTGGGCAGCCAGCTCTGTTTCTTTGTTTTTCAGGGCGAGCTGGGTTTGGTGATGGGCTGCATCCGATTCCTTCCACTTCTGGTGGAGTCCCTTAGCATCGGTGGTCATCTTGGCCAAGTCAGTATGGGCTCGCTTATATCGGGACTTGAGGGTCTTATTTTCGCCCTCCAGATGAGCCACCCGGCTAGTTAGGCGAGCTGTCTCCGCCGCTGACTGAGACATCAGCCTTTGCTCTTCCTCCGAGCGAGCCTCCAAATCAGACACATGAGACCGCAAGGCGGTTATCTCCGAGCGCAACTGGTCCAGACCCGGATCACCCGAAGGGAGGTTGCTTTGCGCCACTCGGGCTTCCAGGTCTCTTACTCGTCTCTCAGCCTCCCGGCGTGCTCGGGTGTTGTCTACCAACGCCCGGCTCGCCGCATGACTCAGTGCCCATTGCTGCATAGTGAAATGAAGGCCATAAGTATAAACACAGACAACCAAGGAAGGGGAAAAGGTACCTGAGTCATTCCCGTGAAGAAGTGATCGGCCAAAGTAACGGCGTCCATTGTAAAAGACGCTGCCCATCCCTCCTCCCAGCCCGAGACCAGGTTATCATGCAAGTTCAATGGCTGGGGCTGGACGGTCGGAGCCAGAGCAATAGCTGAAGGCACTTGAACGTCCACAGTGGACCTCGGCGGAGAGTTTATGGACAACAGGGCTTCAGCTGCGTCGGTAGGGGCAGTGCTCGACCGAGAGACGGAAGGATGGGGCGCGGAACTCGAGGTCGATGCACCGGAAGGTATTGTCACAGGAGTAGGAGGTCGGGCCATTGGCCGAGGTGCTGTCTGGGCCGGAGCCCGAGGGGCTGATAGAGGAATCGCAGGGGCCAGAGCTATGCTAGGGGTCGGGAGTTGAGGGCTGGCCGCAACTTGAGCAGGGCCAGAGGGCGGTGTAGTTTGACCTTCCACGGTTGGTTCAGGAGACGAGGATATATCCACGCGGTGAACCAACCGGCGACGTTTTCGGACCAAACCAGAGGAAGTGGCCGGGTCCGTTTCTTCTCCTTCTGCCTCCGACGGGGCGGAGGTTTCTTCGCCTGTCGCCTGAGTGGTGACCCCAGCCTCCTCAATCGGGAGATCCTCTCCGGGGTCGCTGGCAGCAACTATCGGCGGCTCAGGATCGGAGGCAACAGCAGTAACGGGCGGTGCCGCACGAGCGGCTGCTAGCTGGGCAGCCAGAGCCCTCATAGCTTCATCCTCCCGATCCAGCACCGCGTCAACCCTAGCGCTGAACATAACTTCGGCTGCACAAAAGAAAAAGTTTTAGTTAGCACTAATAAGCTCACCGAGCAAGTAGAAGCGTACCGAGGGTGCCGGGTAGCTCTGCCGGGACTTGGCTCAGCCGGAACAGATACAGCATCCCCGCGATCAACAGCTTGCCCGCGTGGTATCGGGCTCCCCCGAGCTTAGAAATTGCAGAACGGTAGCCCGATTCTGAACGAAGGTTCTTGGGCAGCTGTGGGTGATCAGGCAGGTTTTCTACCCACTCGGTAGGCTAGTTCGGTCGGGGGATTGATTGGATATAGAAGAAGTGAGATTTCCAACCTTTATTGGAGGACGGCACCTTCTCCAGGAAGGCAGAGTTAATACGAGCCTGGAAGTAGAAATTCCCGGGCTCTTGTTTCTTAAGATAATAGAAAAAATGAAATACTCGGGGTTCTAGGGGGATTTTGTGGGCGGTAAAGATGATCACGGCGCCGCACAAGATTCGGATCGAGTTCGGGGCTAATTGAGACAAAGAGACCTGGAAATAACGGCAGATCTCGCGGAAGAAGGGATGTAGGGGAAAGCGCAGACCGGCTAACAGCTGATCGGAAAAGACGGTGAAATGACTTAAGGGGGGCTGGTGTGCCCGACTTCGACGGTTGGGCTGAGTTATCGAGTGGTCTTCGGGGATCAAGTAATCTATGCGTAGAGTTTCTATCTGACCTAGGGTAAGGGAAGATCGGGTAGTCAAGTACCATGGCTCGGGAGACGCAGACGGAGGTGCAGAAGATGAGGCCATCAAAACAAAATCAGAAAAGGCACGGCAGGAGTTCGGCAAAGAGAGAGAGTACCTAAGAATGAAGTTCGCCGGAGACACCGTTCGTCGGAATCGAGGAGATCAGGCGGCGGAGGTCGGACAAGAATTGGGTGAAAAGCGAAGGTCAGGATGAAAAGAGGCAAAATGAGAGGACAAACCTATTTATACCCCGGGTAAAACCAGGAGGACCGTCCGATGGAGAAAAAGAAAATGGCGGGGTAGACTCCTCACCGTCCGATCCCTGTCATTTCCCAGACCTCGAAGCATTACTCGCACGACGCCCAGGCCACGCCAGTGACGTTTCGCTGCTCGAGGCATCTAGTCGGGAAGCGACACGCGTCTTCGCATTAATGAGGAGTTGATAGAAGATACGGCATTAAAAGGAAGGATCAGCCGTACGAGGTGGCGCACGGCAAGCCGACCGAGCCGGGAGCCTAGTCAGTCGGATCACGCTCCTCCTTCGACTAGACTTGAGAGGGAGGCTTGTGATCCGGGCATATGATTTTTAGAAAGATCGAGGGCTCGGTCGGGTTCGATTGCTGATCTGAACCGGTAGTAAATAGGCCCGGGTAAAGATCGCCTCAGGGTCGGTCATCTGAGGTCAGGACCCCCAAGGTCAGTCGTCCGAGGTCGAGGATGGGACCCCCGAGGTCAGCCGTCCGAGGTTGGGACCCCCAGGCCCGATCATCCGAGGTCGGGATCCTTGAGGTCTGTTGTCTGAGATCCGATACTGGTGATCACACGGAGACGGCCAGACAACTGCGAGTCTCTCTTATCGCCTAAACCTTCCTTATCAGATATTCTTAAGATAATCCCCTTGGCATAATCATTGCCTGGCAAAGCCGCCAATAATTAAAGAGGGACAGAAGAGATATATTAGGCAATGTGTCAGACGGTTACGAGTGTCAGGCGGCTATGGCAGTGTCATGGCATTGAATGTAGCTGTCACTATCGAGATCTGTCGATTGATCTTCTCTTAATGAGACATGACAGCTCACACATGGGAAGACCCTCTTCTGCCCCCTATATAAACCCCATTCGAACCTCAGAGAAGGGATCGCTGCCATTTTGCAACCACTCCACCATATTGAGAGCCCAACTTCGGTCCGACCTCCCAAACTACAGCAGATCGGGTCGGCTTGGTTAGACCGAGTCATCCGAGTGAGAACCGATCTTCGCTTGTCGACAGGATCATATAGAAATTCAACCAATCAAATAAACTTGAATTAAAAAGCTTGATAATATCCAAAGAAACCAAGGCAACCTTGAACAACCATTTAAGCAGCTTGGTTAATTTTAGTCTCAGCTTAGCATCGCTGATTAGCTTATCAAATAAGCTTGAACGATATAAATCTTGGTTCATCTTGGCTCATTTACAACCCTAAGCACAACCAAAAAATTCACTAGCTCGACTTGCCCCGGACCATCATTAAATCAGTGGAGACAAATGAATAGGCATCTAGGAGATTATAGAACCCTGACGCCAATATTCATAGGTCACATAGCATCAAAGTACCCTCATGGAGTCTTGTCCTTAGAATTTGAACACAACCTTGAGGGTGTAACAAAATTTCCAACTCGTGGAAATAACTAAAGAGTATGAACACTTTTACAAGCACCAAGAGACAAAGGGAGAGTGAAGAAGAGACTGTAAGACTCAACATAGTGTGTAGTGTCCTGTCCCTAGCCACATTCATCCCTCTTAATATTTGATAGATTGAATTCCATACAACTAAATAGGCCAATAGCCAAGGAACAAATAATGATATTTTTCAAGTCCATAAATCTAAACATGAATTATTAGTTTATTGAATAGAGATGAACACACAAGGAACATATAATAAATGTATTTAAAAGCAGTCTAAAATTCAAATCTATGTTTCTCAAGCTCTCCTCCCTAATGAGAGTAAATCAATTAAAAAGGAATGTCTACAACAAATAACTATGGCTAGCATCAATATAGTAACTCAACTGCATTGCTAACACAGATGTTCATTTATGAGAAACTAGCTGAATGGAGAAAAATAGAACAAGTTCAGCATTTGCCTACCTGTCCAATAAAAGGGAAATACAACTGAGCAATATATAACTTATCCTCCAGTTTTTGGTAACGAGAATCAAACTCATGCTTGCACATTTGAACCACTAAGATGCGAGCTGCCTATACATCCAAACAAAGGAATTTAAGGGGAAGCTCAACATTGATGGTGAAGAATTAAAAAATCAATGAAAATAGCATACTTTTGCCCTTTGTGATTAATCGCCATGATCCAAGGTGAGGAATATTTCCTGGATTAGAACTGATGAAAGGTAATTTCTGTAAAAACAAATTATTTTAGATTCATCAGATTAAATATCAGATGCTAAAAAACCAATCTCTTTGATTATCAGGTAATTTAGAAGTGCACAGTTTCAAATACACCATGTGTTCAGGTTTTTCAAAGTCTAATAATTGGTTCACCTGAGCACGTCTGCATATAATTTTTTGTGTTCTTAGTAAAATTTCTGTCTCAGGTGTAAACCTAACATGTTGCAAACATCTCTACACTATGAAGAAAATATGTAGTCTATGCATCTCTGTATCACTATCAACCATCGAATTGGCAATAAATTAAAGAAGGGAATGTATACATCATCATCATCACCCATCAGATTGACAATAATAGCTCCCAGTTAGGTACATATTGTGGAAACTACTTGCAAGAATGTGTGCCAGCACAAGAATTCTTCTGTATGTTAATATACAAATCCAAAGGTATATTTAAACTAAGAATTTTGACAAATAAACAGGAAAAAAAGGTAAACTTAAAAATAGGGGGGAAACCCAAAATCCAGGACAAAAATTTATGATTTCCAGCATTTTTTAATTTAAAGTTAGAACAATTAAAAAATCTATGAAAAATCTTGAATCATATATTATAGGAACATCTTCCTGGCATTGCATTCATAAACATTATAAGTAGAAAAACAATGGCAGATTGTAGAGGCATTAGGTTTGATATCAATCTATAAGACTGTAGTTAGAGACTCATTATACCTATCTGAAGGATCTCTCCCAGGCATCTCCACAAAGAGATCATGATCACATATGATTTGCAAAAACGTTAGCTTGCAGTCATGCAAAACCGATTGGCAAACACCAGCAAACTTGCCAATATACAATGAAACCTGCAAAACCATAAAGAAAAAGGAAATTAGACTGGGATAAAATCATATAAGGATGGGGAAAATGTACTTGTGGAAATTAGAGCAGAAATTGAGCTAGATCAAGTGTCACTTAAAATATTTGTTTCAGTCATTTCATTAATTAGGACGATCACAAATTAGGTGAAGTAGTGTATAGAAACCTATATATGAAAGGATTCATTCCTGTTCAGATGACTCATCATAAGAAAACCATATTCAATGTTAGAAAAAATAGGTTTAATTACCAAGTATTAGGAAGAATAGATTTTATTCTATTCACGTCTTGTGTATAAATATGTGGATTGTAATTCCTTTTTGACATAAGTACAAAAAAATTTCCTCTCAACTTAATATCAAAGCTTACTCAGATCATCCCCATTATCTTGTTTCAGCATGCACGACACTTGATCTATCTCCCCCGACTCCAGGGCAAGTCCATTACCATGTCCCACTGCAGAGAACAAGGACTATCCCGTGACGTAACCTACATTAACAGCATCATCAAGCGTTGTGTTGCCTCCCTTAACACTGTGTCCAAAAACACTAACAACAACAACAATCCAAGCACAGTTACATACTTCTGCTTCACCGGCAACTTCCTCCTCTTCTGACCGCACATGTTGTCCCAGGACTCTTTGTCTTCGCATGTCACTACAAGAAGATTGAGGATTACCGACGGAATTACCGACGGAAATTCATTCCGTTGGTATTTTCCTGACAGAATTTCAATTCCGTCGGAATATACTGACGGAATAAATTTTCCGTCGGTAACCGTCCGAAATTTCCGACAGAACAGGCCCTCCGTCGGAAATTTCCGACGGAATGAAGCTTCTGTCGGAAATTTCCGACGGAAGTTAAGTTCCGTCGGAAGTGGAAATTTTTTTCGAAAAAATTTTGTATTTAATTTCCAACGGAAACGTTTTTCCGTCGGAAATTTCCGACGGAAAAGTTCTTCCGTCGGAAATTTCTGACGGGAAAACTTTTCCGTCGGAAAAGAAAATTTTTACGAAAAAAATTTGTATTTGATTCCCGACGGAAGCGTCTTCCGTCGGATATTCCCGACGGAAGAGAGCTTCCGTCGGAAATTCCCCGAGGAAATTTTCGAAAAAAAATTGTATTTACTTTCCGACGGAACAGGTCTTCCGTTGGGAATTTCCGACGGAAGCTCTCTTCCGTCGGTAGAGTAAATTTTTTTAAAAAAATTTTGTATTTAATTTCCGACGGAACTGTTTTCCATCAGAAATTTCCGACGGAATAGTGCTTCCGTTGGAAATTTCCGACGGAACAGAGCTTCCGTCGGAAATTTCCGACGGAAATTACTTTTCCGTCGGAAATTTCTGACGGGAGCCCTGTTCCGTCGGAAATATCCGACGGAATCCCTGTTCCGTCGGAAACGTGGTTTCGGCGGCTAACGAAAGTGCCCTAAATATTCGGCGCGAAAATTTTACCGATGGAATTAGATCCGTCGGTATTCCGTCGGTGACCATGGGTAAAATTAGGTCACAGTCGATTTTTTCCTCACGCACGCGTATTCTTCTCCTCGCTCGCGTCGGCGCCGCTCGATCCTCCTCGTCTCGTCGGTAAGCGCCTCTCCGTCCATCATCCTCCTCGTCGGGAAGCGTCGTTGGCGTCCCATGGTCTCGCCGCCGGCCCAGGAGAGGCGATGCTGGCCGCAGGGGTTCAGCGCAGGTCCTGTGCCCACGCCGCTGCGCCCCTGCGGCCTGGGGCACGCCGGCGTGCCCCTGCGGCCTGGGGGCACGCCGGCGGCCCGGGGGCACGGCGACGCCACCCCTGGGGACTCGCCGGCGTGCCCCTGCGGCCAAGGGCCACGCCGGCCCCCTACCCTGGCTGGCAGATGGTTAGCCGGCGTGCCAATTGGCACTTCGACAAGCCAATTTGGCGGTCGGGCAGCTTCGCAACCCCGGCAGGCCCAATTGGGCCTGCCGGAAGGCCAGTGGCCCATTTTGGCCGCTGCTTGGCCATTTGGGCCGGCGGCCCATTGGGATGGTGCCGTGTCCGTTCGTATCTCGGGCGGTTGTCGTAGTAATTTGGCTTCCGGCTGGCCAAGTCGTTACTTTAATACTCCATATGTACTTGGAATTCTTATTGTGCTAAGTTGTATCGTGACCATATGTATTATTTGAGGAAAAAAGCGACGCGACCGACATATGTTGATGCCGAGACTTGGGGTGTATGGACGACCACCTAGGCTGAAGAAAGATGGAAAGAAAATGCTGAGAAGGCTCGTGCCAATAGAAATACAGAGCCAGGTGGCCCGAGCACCGGAACAACCCGGCATTCATCTGGATTGAAGTCTATTGTCGAGCATACAATGGACTTGGTAAGTAAATTCAAAATTATGCAAGTAAATTTTATATTTATCATTTATCATACTCGTATAATTTGGTTCTAATAAATTTTTATAAATACGAACGAGAACTTGCTCGCCAGCCCACTTGTATGGAGATATTTATGAAGACCCATAAGAAGAAAGACGGGTCTTTTGTCGATTCTCGATCACAGACCATACACATACAATTCTTATTTTTATTATTTATTTAATTGTTTTTATCTTTATTATTATGATAATTTAATTTCAATATTAATCCGATATTTTTTTTACAGGATCAAATTACAAATAGAGTGGTCGAGGCATCTCAGCCTTCGATAGAGGGGGGGAGCCACAGACATTGTCCACTGACCAGCTAAATGAGATTTACTATGATGTTGTCGGTGGACGGACAAAAAACTCCACCCTCTACGGGCTTGGCTCACAGGCCAAAGTTGCCTTCGATCGGCTGAGGATGCTCAGGGGTCGTGCCTCTTCGTCCGCTTCTTCAGAGATGCAGTCTTTATGTCAGGAAAATCATGAACTGCACTCTCAAATTGCCGACATGGATCTGAGGATGAGTAATTGGATAGCCGATCAGCAGCGGCAGAGAGCGGCGGACGAACGGAGGCATAAAGCTTTGGTGGACCATATGAACGCGGTCATAGCTAATTTTCCTCCAACACAACCATCGCAACACGGTTTTGAGTCACAGGATACTCAAGACCCAACAGACATGGACGAGTAGAATTTTTTAAGGTATAAGTTAAACTATGACACGTGTTTTATTTCAACTATGTTAAATTTATTTATTCATTATTTACACTAATAAATTATATTTTTATTTTTCAGGACTCTGGATAGATACAGCTAGACATCCTTACAGGTGAGTTATAAAGGCAGAGGTCTAATTAGTTTTTGCTTCCTGCTTATCATATAAATTTGAGATGAGTTGCATTATGTTTTGTCCCTGTTTTTATTCAAACCCATGCATGTTGTTGTCTTCTTCACATGCTTCAAATGGTTGTTATTATTTGGTTAAATTTATCTAGTAAGTTGGTTTCTATTAATCTAATCTGTGTGATTATTCACATGCTTCAGAGGAATCGTTATAATATCGTTCATGGTGCAGATGATTTACAGGTGTTATTATCACAAACATCAAGGAAGGTTAGAAGATTAGATGACAAACAGTTGCTGGTAGACTTGTATTATTGAAAATACTTCAGTTAGGATTGGATGCAAGCATGTATTATTGTACTTGACTTGTATTGTACTTCAGTATGCATTTGGAGACTTGTAATATGTATTGTACTTCAGTATTGTACTTGACATGTATTATTGTATTGTTTTCAAACTAGTCATTTTTAATATATTGTTTTTTTGTCAATAATTATTTCTGGTGCAAATTATGTTATTATGTCAGGATTGGAGATTTGATTCAATCAAAATATTTTTTTACCATTAATCCAATTTTTTTTTATTACGTTCCGACGGAATACCGACGGGAATAAAAATCAGTCGGAAATATATAGAATTGGGCTTACGATAAATCGCCGACGGATTCTCAGATTCCGTTGAAAATTTCCGACGGAAACTGAGTTTCCGTCGGGGATTGTAGTGTTTTCCGTCGAAGATTACCGACGAAAACTCCATTCCCGTCGGTATTCGCCGAAAAATACAAAAATCGGGATGAAGAAGATTACCGACGGAAACTCCGTTCTCGTCGGAGATTCCCGACGGAATCTCTCTTTCCGTCGGAAATCTCCGACGGAAACGGCGTTTCTGTCGGAATTTACCGACGGAAACTCCGTTCCCGTCGGAGATTTCCGACGGAATCTCTCTTTCCGTCGGAGATTTCCGACGGAAAGAGAGATTCCGTCGGGAATCTCCGATGGGAACGGAGTTTCCGTCGGTAATCTTCTTCATCCTGCTTTTTATATTTTTCGACGGAACTGTATTTCCGTCTGGTTTCCGTCGGTATTGACCGACGGAATATTCCGTCGGTATGTTTCTTTTGCCGACGGACCCATTTTTCCGTCGGTACGTTTCTTTTTTCCGACGGACCCATTTTTCCGTCGGAAATATTACCTCCGACGAATAATTTTCCGTCAATATTTTTTCCGTCGGGAATCGTTTGTACCGACGGAATTCCGTCGGTAAATTCCGTCGGTAAAGCTGGATTTCTTTGTAGTGTGTCACAGTTCGACCATGACGGCTTCACCTCTGTAGCTCCACCACATCCACCATATCATTGCCACAACCCTTACCATATAGATTGGCATTGCCCTACTTTTCTCTAGAAATTAATTATCTAAAAAAAATGATTAACGAGGTTTTTCCAATCTCGGACGATCGATCCGGCCCCACGGAAGTTTTCCATCCGCCGTCAAGGTAAATCGGGAAGCGCTCACAGTGGGTGTTCTAGAAGCCCAGCGTCCCAGGGTTCGCGCACCATTTGGAGGAAAAATTCCTACAAATACGTCGTAGTTGTGGATTGAACCGCGGATACCTAGAATAGCGACTAGTCGCCCTACCGGTACACCATAGCATCGGGGACTAGGAATTAATTCTCTAGGTGTCTTTGGAAAAGAGGGTCGCATAGTGATGCTTGGGCTCTAATATTCTGTCTACGGAGAGCGAAAAATAAAACTAAGAAAACAGTTTCCGCATTGAAAATTTTTTCATTATTTATTTTATTAAAATTTAAAGAGAAAAAAAATGTAATCCATCCACGAATAATTTTGGAATCAAAATTGATCATCCCAAAATCAAGCAGAAAGCAATGGATAGATAAAAAAATGACGCATATACTTTTTTTCATTCACAAAATTATATCATATATCAAAAAAACAAATTAACGTGCGTACCCTTTTTAACTCATAAAATTAGATCATATATATCAAAAAATGACAAGTGTGCACTTTTCATTAACAAAATTATGGTGACCTTCCTCAATCAAGGTAAACAACCATGCAAATGAAGAGATTTTTTTCCCTTTCTATTCTCTTCCTATACCCCCTAAGTTTGTTTGATTCATCCATTATCCATTCCTTTAGGTAAACAAAACATAAGCGGCAATTTACCAAAGGGCGTACGTAACAATTGGAAATTACCAAAGGCCGTACCATGATTTCTATTTTACCAAAGGGCGCAGCCCTTTAAGTGAACTTCCTATTATACCCTTGCCGCCACAAAATACCTTTTCCATTCACATTTTCGAGACATCCGAACCACTTTTGCAGTAAAATAATAATTTGTGGTTCGGATGGCCAGGTAGTGGAAATTTTCTCAGCCTATATATATATTACTACCTTGCACAAGTCGAATCATCACGAGGGTACGTATATATTTCGACCTTGCACAACTAAATTCATCAAGATAGCTGAGGAAGATAGGTGTTGAAGGAGAAAAAGCAAGCAACAGATTGGTAACAAATAGAAATAGTAATTGACGTATGATTGTCATATTTGATATGGTATCAGACCTAGTTTTATACTTATCAACTCTTGCTACAATTTTTATGTTTGGAGGAGTCTAAGGGTAATATGCATTATATAATAAGGGCTCTCTGAAATTTGTTAAACTTAAGATAAATAAATGCTTAAATTCGACCTAAGCGTGATATATTACCATATCAGGCCCTAGAAGGGCCAGAAATTAAAGGAGGTCAGTCCCTAGGAGTGCATGATATCATTAGATTTCAAGCCCTAGGAGGGACTGAAATATGTTGTTTTCGGGCACTGGAAGGGCCTGAAATAAAAGGAATTCAGGTCCTCCCAGGGCCTGAAATGAAAAGATTTCAGGCCCTTACAGGGGCTGAAATCATTGGATTTGAGGGCCTGAATCAATATAATTCAGGCCCTCCAAGGGCCTGAAATATACTGATTTCAGGCCCAGTGAGGGCCTGAAATAAAAAGATTTCAGGCCCTCCAAGGGCCTGAAATCATATTATTTCAGGCCCTGTGAGGGCCTGAAATCAAAAGATTTCAGGCCCTCGTAGGGCCTGAAATCATTATATTCAGGCCCTCACTGGGCCTGAAATATAATGATTCAGGCCCTGTGAGGGTCTGAAATCAAAATATCTCAGGCCCTCAGGCCTTTCTAGGTCCTTGATTATGATTTTCAAAGTTTGCAAAATGTAATTGTAATTTTTTTCAGGGATGATAATGTTAGATGTGTATACTGAAAGACATGCATCTTTTATATATATAAACATCTTTATTTTGAAAAGAGAATCACAACCTCACTAGGTGCCTGTTTATATTAGTACATGCATGAAGTCCAATTACTTTGCATTGTAGATAACATGGTGTGTGGTGTCACACGGAAGATCATGTCATCAGTTCCTTGCTTAGTATAAATAGAGGCTCACAACCGAGATGGAATTGGACAACCCATCGGAATGGTTGTAGTGTAATTAGGTGTGGTTGGTCTTGACCATAGGATTACACTAGTGTGCTTTGAGTACATTGAGCAGGACCAAAACACGAGGTTATCCAATTTGTACTGACTCGATAATTGGATAGGACCTCAAGATATTATTATGGAGTACGATCTCTTAATCCCGATATAATAACGGGCATATATTATTAACTATTATTTCTTTAATTTACCAATGGGCGAGACCTATTCTGTTAGATCGATAGGCCCGATAAGTTGTGAGATAATATTAATAATATGATGTGCCGTTGATTATTAACGGAATCCGTGTCCTGGTGAGTCGGGTTGATGATGCCCCCTTGATGAGCTCAAAAGGTTCATCGTGCTAAACCCTGCAGGTGGATTTGATCCGGTACGATGATAAGGTTGAGTGGTACTAGTCAAGGATCCAGAAGTTAATTAATTTAAATTGTCAGTAATTTAATTAATTAACGGGCATTCGAAATCTTAAACACGGGGGGATGGACGACTTGTAATAAGTGGAGCCCATATGTAAATATGGGGGTTGGTGAGGTAAGTCAATGAGGGCCCTTTAGTGGAATGGATCCTCATTAATGGACCGGGTCCATTAGCAGGCCAAGATCCAACTCCTCCTCATGGTCCCTATCGTAGCCCTATATATATTCTATGGTGGTATAGAACCAAGTTGATGATTGATCAAATTAATCCAATAGATCACAAGAAACCTCAGGCCTCTCCTCTTCTCTCCTCTCTCTGTCTCTCCAAGCGGCGCCGAACGGCGAGAGCAATTTGTTCTCCACCGATTAATTACATGCGGTAATTAATCTTTCTCCATTTCAATTGCATTGCATGCAATTAAAAATAGCTTCTCCACCGATTAATTGCATGCGGCAATTAATCTCTCCGTTTTAATTGCATTGCATACAATTATAAACAGCTTCTCCACCGATTAATTGCATGCGGCAATTAATCTCTCCGTTTTAATTGCATTGCATGCAATTACAAATGGTTTCTCCATCGATTAATTGTGCATGGTGATTAATTGCATTGGCATGCAATTTGAGCAGTTATTTTATTTTTTTTCTGCTTCGGTGTAGAAAATTATGTGAGCAGATTTTTTCTGCTAGAGTGCGCGTGAAAAAAAAAAGACACTCACGCAACCTTCCTGCTGCAGTGGAGAAACGCGCGTGAGCAGGTTGTCCTGCCTCAGGGGAGAAGTCTTCGGCGTCGGCTGTGGTCAGAGCAGAAGCCAAGTTGCTCACGCAACTTGGCGCCGGCTGCAGCATGTGGAGAGATTTTGGGCGTCGACCGCTGGTTTTAGGGTGTGGAGATATTGCACTTCAAGGAGCAAAGTTCTTTGTAGCTTTGTCTTGAATGAAGTAACTCAGAGTTCGGGCGCCGGTAATGGAGGAGAAGAATAGTAAGGTTTTGTGATTGTATTATCTTCTAGGAGCGGCCGACGACACCCTTTGGTTAGGGATTGGTTGGCGCAAGGAGATGGGATCAACTTGGTGGCCACAGGTCTTGGTAGATCGTCGCCCACACGACGTCCAAGAGGGGAGGGTCATACGGTAGAAGATCGTAAGGTAACAGAAGGTATATTCTTCCCTGGTTCCTTATGTTCTTATTTTGTGTCTTACTTATTTGCCTCGTCATTTTATGTTTATTATTTAATTATTTTGATTGCGAATCATAGTTAATAATTATTTAACTGGACCCCAACCATGAACACAAAAGCCGACGATCTACTCGTCGCCTTTTCCGCGGTCGAACGATCGAGCAAATTGCAAGATAATTTTGGTAATTGGCTAAGTTGTAATTTGGATTGTTCGATACGGCACGAGACGGTCGATGGGAGACGGCTCTCCATTCGGATTAAATTTTAATCCGTATGCATGGAGATGTTTCTCGGATCGACATGGTATCCGCTTAGGAAACCCGCCAAGCAATACCCAACAGATAATGTTGTTGACGAAATTCTATCCGAAATATGGAATACTCTTGATGATAATGCTGTCACGGGGAATGGATAAGAAATTACAAGGAATTTGACAATTGATCTAAATGAAGAAGCAACTAATATAGAAGGTGAGAGTTTGAATTCTTCTACAAGAGTTGTTGAATTCTTTGAGCCAACCTGGAATGGGGAGGAAGGAATTGAAATCCGGAATGCAGATGAATTAGAACCCATTACAAGTGTACTAGAATTCCAAGCCGATGATATGCAGATTGAGGAATATGAATTCCCTCCAGATGAGTACAGTGACTTAGAGGAGGAGTTTCCATTAGCTAAAGATCCTTATATTTTAAATTCTCGATTGCTTGCTGGGCCAATTGGAGAGGTAGAGGCAAGAGATGGGCATGAATTTTTTATGGGGCAGATATTTCCATCTAGAGAAGAATTCAAGAATGCACTTGTCAAACATATCATGGTTAAGCATATGAGATATAACTCAGTTGACACCCGAAAAAATAGAGTTAAAGCAGTGTGCTTTAACCAACCATGTACATGGAGAGTAGTAGCAAGGGGGGAAGTAGAGTTCACTGTTACAAAATATATAAAGGAACACCAATGCAGAACTGTTAGGGAAAGTGCTGATCATCATGCATGCTCTTCATCATTTGTTGCTTCTTTTGTTGAAGAGCAATTTCTTCATAATGAACAATACAAACCAAGTATGATTATATCAGATATTAAAGCTAGATTTGGAGTGACCATATCATACAGAAAAGCATACATAGCTAGGGAGAAAGCATTGAAAAAGGTTGTTGGAGATTATGATGAGGCTTACAGAGATCTTCCATAATATCTGCGTGAGTTAAGAGCTAGAGATCCTGAAACGTATGTGGCACTATGCAGCAATGGTGACAATCAGTTCCAGCGGTGTTTTTGGGCTTTTGGTGCTTGCCGAAGGGTGTTCAGGTCTTATTTGCGTAGACTTATCGGAATTGATGCCACACACCTAAGAGGAAAGTATCCGGGAGTAATGTTGATTGCAACGACGATTGATGGTAATGACAATGTTCTTCCAGTTGCCTTCGCAATAGCTGAAGTTGAATGTGGGTCTGCATGGGAGTGGTTTTTGGAGCATACAATGAGGTTCTTTGGTGTCGATGATCACTCAATCACCATAGTATCAGATAGACATCGGGGCATTATATCAGCAGTTAGAAAAGTCTACCCAAATGCGCATCATGCCTTTTGTTGCCACCACATGTGTTGTAATATGGTAACTAATACTGGAAGTAGAGCTGTTGTAGGTTTGTTTTGGGCAGCAGCACGAGCGAACACAACACTCCAATATGATATGATAATGCAGACAATGCTTGAAAAACATCCAGTTGCCCATAAGTGGCTTCACAACATTGACTCTAAAAGGTGGGCAAATGCACACTTTACAGGGAGAAAGTATAGAATGCTTACCACGAATTGTGTGGAGAGCTTAAATGCTTTGTTCAAGTCTACACGTGAGCTTCCCATAAACAGGTTAATTGATAATACAAGAAAAAAAGTTGCTCAATGATTCTATAACCATAGAGAGGAAGTCTCCAAATAGCATCTTGCTTTGACACCTTATGCTACAAAAGAAATGGATTCAAGGAGAGAGAAAGCAAGAGCTTATAAGGTTCACCCTTACTCTCAATCAGAAATGGAAGTAGAAACATGGGGCACTTCATACATTGTTGATTTGGAAAAAAAAAGTTTTGTCATTGTGGAGAGTTTCAAATTTCAGAACTTCCTTGCTCACATGTTATTGTCGTAATCATTCACAGGAACATGGATACACTCCCATATTGTGAGCATTATTTTTATTCTGAAATTTGGAAGTGGGTTTACATGGATCGTATTTTCCCTTGTAGAAGCAAGCAGTTTTGGCCTACTGGAATAAACGACATTACAGTGCTATGTCCCCGTAGCCTTGTGCAGCCTGGTAGACGAAAGAAGGCACGGATAGAGTCCAGAGACAATGGCAAGGTCAAACTAAAATGCAGCTGGTACAAACAACTTGGTCATAATAAAAGGACATGTAGAATGCCGCCAGCCCCAAGGTCTTGAGTTAATTGGTATATGTAGTGACCCAATATTCTGATTGAAGTGTATATTTTGTATGGAGGATAATTGAATATATATATTTTGTATATTGTACAGCTATAGTATTGTAAAAAAACTAGTTGTTGTTAATGTTGTGACTTGAAGAAGTATTTCAATATTATGATACATTTCTTCTTGTGTAAATTTATGTAAGCAGAATTGAGCAGTTGTGAAGTTTTCAGATTTTGAAACCCACAATAATGTTATTTTAGGTCTTGAAGTCCTGAAGTCCTATGGTTTGTGAATATCTGTCATTTGAGACCCTCTGTTTGTTTGCTTTGTTGATTCATTATGCTGTGCCAACTGATACTGTATGATCATTAGGACTATGTTTGGAGACCAAAAATATCATCTCCTAGCTATCTAAACTATAACTACTGGTAATGAGGTTTAAGAAATCAAAATATCATAGGTCCATGATGTTGATGCAGTCTGGCCCTGATTGTTGTTTTGGTGTTAACACCGATTTTAATTTAGGTGGATGATTATTGATTATGATTAAGTCCTGATCGGGGATCAGGCATGGTATGGAAAATCCTAGTCTGGAGGGCTAGGTGTTGGAAAATCCTAACCTGGAGGGTTAGGTGTTGAAAATCCTAGTCTGGAGGGCTAGGTGTTGGAAAATCCTAACCTGGAGGGTTAGGTGTGAAAAATCCTAGCTTGGAGGGCTAGGTATTGGAAAAGTCCTAATTCGGAAGGGTTGGGTGAAAAGTCCTAGCTTGGAGGGCTAGGTGAAAAGTCCTAACTTGGAGGGTTAGGTGCAAATTCCCATTCTGGAGAATTAGGTGAAAAAGTCCTGGCTTGGAGGGTCAGGTGCCTAGCTTGGAGGGCTAGGTTAGATGAAGTTCTAACTCGGAAGGGTTGGGTGAAAAGTCCTAGCTTGGAGGGCTAGGTGAAAAGTCCTAACTTGGAGGGTTAGGTGCAAATTCCCAACTTGGAGGGCTAGATGGAAAAATCCTTGGCTTGGAGGGCTAAGGTGGATGAAACACTAGCTTGGAGGGCTAGGGTTGAGTCCCTGGATCGGTCTGGTGACCTATCAGGGACATTGGCACGCTGCTCCTTCGTGGATCGGTCTGGTGACCGATCCAGCGATGTCTGATCGGACTGGTGACCGATCAGGGAGCGCACAGTGAGGTTGGGAACCTACTGTGTGGCTCCTGATCGGTCCGGTGACCGATCAGGGAGCAGGCTGCTTCCTCGCTGCCTTGCTCCTGATCGGTCTGGTGACTGATCAGGGAGCGGGAAGTGAGTGAGTTCCCTTGCTGATCAGACTATGGATCGGTCCGGTGACCGATCAGGGACTCAGGATGGGACTTAGGATCTGATTAATAAATCCCTGTTCATCTGTCCTGATCGGTCTGGGTGACCGATCAGGCTTCACTCTGATCGGTCTGGTGACCGATCAGGCTTCACTCTGATCGGTCTGGTGACCGATCAGGCTTCACCCTGATCGATTTGGTGACCGATCAGGCCTGTGTTGCCGTAAGAGCTGGGAATCCCAGCACGGCAGTAGATCGGTCTGGTGACCGATCCACAAGTCCAGGATCGGTCCGGTGACCGATCACTTTAATTCAAATTGCACTGTCAGACGCGGTCAGAGCGTCTGATCATATCCGATTTGCTGCCACTTACATCTGATATTTGATTTACTGTGTGATACGCTGCTCTAACACCCTGATTAAGCTACAGGTGACAGGAGAGGATTCAAACACTCAAGGAGAGGTCAATGGAGGCTTTCCTTGGAGCAGGTTTGTCCGATTCTCCGTTTCAGGTTGCAACGGTCGAGCTGCAGACTGGAGCCGGGATTGGGGCTTGGCTGAGGGGATCTCAGGAAGACCAGAGAGGGCTCAGTGGTAGCTGGCGTTGGCAGCGTGGTAGCTGGAGGCTACGGAGGATGTTGTCACCTGGTGCTGTGTGGAGAATCAAAAGCGCGGAAGCTGGCTTCGTGGAAGCAGAGTTTTGAGAGTTCTGGAACTAATCTTCTTGTTGCGCCTTGAGTTCTCCACAATACGCTTGCTGTGTTCTTGAAGTTTTCATCACTTTGGGCAAGCGATCGAGAAAGCAATCATCCATTACTTGAGCACTTGAAGGAGAGAACAAGGAGCTTGGAGTCCGACAGTGGGAAGACACGAAGAGGGGTTCTTGAGTGAGATCGCCACTGGGTGGAGCTCAGGGAAGCTTGCTGTGTTCTTGTCCTTGCTAAGGGTTTGAGTAAGATCCTTCTTGTTGTTTCTTTGTGCTTAAACTCTATCTGTGATTGAAACGCTGTAGAGAGGTTTCTCCACCGAGAAGGAGGTTGCGTTATATCCGGGGAACCCCGGGGCTTGATCTGCCGACGATCAAGGGATCGCCCACCTTAAGGGCACGCCAAGGAGTAGGGGCAAGTTATCCCCGAACCTTGTAAACCCTCTTGTTAGCGATCTTGGTAGTTGTCTCTATTTGCTTTCATTTCTGGTTTCGTTTACTGCACTGTTTCCTTTCGTTTTGCTTCTTCCGCTGTGCTACTGATAAGTTGAGTGCAGGAAACTTGTTAAGAGTCAAGAAAAAGTGATTGGCTATATTCACCCCCCCCTCTCTAGCCATATCGTTTCCAACACATGAAACAAACCTCCTGCTGTGCCAGATTCTGAAAATATGAGGTAATGATGTGGATGTAATTAAATTGTGGTATGCAATGTCTATGTAGCTACTCTCCTTTTTGTTTAATATTAAAAATAATTTCACAACATGTATATTTATAAAAAATAATTAATCATTCTAATATTGAATTGAAATATGAAATGAGATTATTGTGTCAGGCCCTGCGTGGGCCTGAACATGATTATTTCAGGCCCAGCTTGGGTCTGAAATGGAATTATTTCAGGCCCAGAGTGGGCCTGAAATGAGATTATTTCATGCCCACGCTCGGCCTGAAATAATCTCATTTCAGGTCCACGCTGGGCCTCAATAATCTCATTTCAGGCCCAACGTGGGCTGTGATTTAAAATTAGGGTAGTGTACCAGTAAGGTTCAATATTACTTATAATATCGACAAGAGGACAGATTATAGATTAGAGATTACACAATAACAAGGATCGAAAGCAATGCTCCATTGGAGTATCAAAATGGTTTACATACATTATAACTACAAACATATTGTTTGTCATTAAACTTACATTATACAACTGAATCATTTTTTTTGAGGCCCTGAGTGGGGTTCCTAAAATGCTTTTGTTTCAGGCCCACTGTGGTCCTGAATTCAAATGATTATAGCAAAAGCAAGGTTCAATATTACTGATGGGTTCCACAACAATTACAGATTACAGATCATATATGAGACAAAAACAATGATCTGAAGCAAAGTTTCATTGATTTGAAAAGGAGTACATGGATTGTATAATTACAAATATACAATGTTTGTGATCACAATTACATATGCATAGTATCAACAAAAAAACTATTTACAGATTTAGCTTCCAGCACTTGTCTCTCATTATTTTATAGCCCACCTGAAATCGATAATTTTTCATTTACTTTTGGGTAAAATCTATAGATCTTTGAAAAACTAGACTTTCTGCATACCGCATCATGAAAAATGCACAATCCAACCTGAAAAACCAATATTCACATTGTTGTCATCTTATAAATCCAACCATGAAATGCATTGTTATTTTTAACAAAAATAAACATCCTCTTACGATCTGCTTTGGGTGGGTCCTTGTACAACAATTTTATTAAACTCTATCCCAGCTATGGAAGGCAATCCTTTATTTCATGTCTTGTAATAAGACCAGTTCAAATTTTTGAAAAACGCCACCTACACAGATATGACATTAGTAATAATTATATTGGTATGAAACTTTTTTTTAAGTTTATCTATGAAATAGAAAATTTACAGTTTTTTCAAATTGGGCAGTGTACCCTTCTGTGGCGCCGAGAGAATTATAATGATGGATACTACCTTCCACGAGGTCAATAACCATTAGATGCCAATGATCATCTACATTATTTAGAGGACAGATGATATATCTAATTGGCTTATCCGTATCAGTAGCAATAGTTTGTTCAAAAGCCTAAGCGTGAATCACCTCAAAAAGTTCCTATGGTTATTAAAAAGGAAGTGTCAGTGGACTAAATCATAGAAAAAAATAACAAAACAAGTAGCTAATTGACTTACATCAAACCCCACCCCATAGAATATGGAGGGCTGGTATGGTGAGTTACACGTTTTTGCTTCATTTCCAAGAATAGTCCAGTATGTATTGATGCAATCCCCGGTGGTGTAGTCATTCCAATTAAATATTGTCAAAAAAGATAACATATCTAATGTAAAGGTCCCATTGGACCATACTGGATTCAACTCATACCTACATGCAAATAAGATAAGCAACTTAATGAAATTCTGAATGAATAAATTTTATTAATGAATGTCAATAATCATCAATGTTTACCAATATTTTTCCAAACGCAATAGCAACTAACTCACTTTAATTTACTAAGCTTTAATAATGTTTCAGCAATCTCTGCATCTTTAGTCTTCTTAAAAAATGCCCTGGAATTTTTTAAGATTTTACTTTTGACCTTTTGAAATTCTTTAGCTTTAGCTGCGTGATGTTCAGATATGTTTGTATGGGTGGTGGTCTCAGATTTTGTTGTTTGCGTTGTAGTATCTGAGATTGATGGGGCAGGAGCCTCCTCATCTTCATCATCATCTTCATCTTCATCCTCATCCTTATCCTGAACAACTTGTTTGCCCTTGCCTTTGGGCGGGTCGTCTTGTCTGACCTGAGTTATTTTCCTTTTTTTGGCAAGTGGCTCACCTTCATCTGACCCTTTGCTTTGCAATTGTTCATACAGCGTCTTGATTCTTTGGTTAGACTGAAGTATGATCTTCTCTCTTGCAGCTACCCTTTTTTCATTATGCTCCTCTTGTACTTTAAGCTGCGAATATAAGTTACCAATCAATTTATCCTTTTCAAAAATGATGTCATCTTTTTGTTTCAGTTGGGACTCCTTCTCTGCAATTATTGTTTCTTTCTGAGTAATAATTTGATCATTGCCACTGATGGTTGTTGCCGTCTCACTTGTGGCTTCCTCAAAACTTTTAAGTGTTATATTTAATTGGTGCTGTAAGGTCTCAATTTCTTCTTGTTTATGTATACATATATCGCAGGCTTCCCTTTGTAAGGCCTGTTGTCTTCCTTGTGCTGCCTGGCTTCCTTCTGGTGCCTGCTGTAATACCTCACAGTGTACCTCAGGTGGTTGAGTTGGAGGAGAGTAGTCAGGTACCAAATCATGCTCTATATCAAACGGAATTAAATCAAGAATAATTAAATCTGTGGCCACACGGTCTATCATCCTTTTGATACTCTCAACGTGGGCTTTAGGCCAAGTCCAGCGAAGTATTCTTGGTAATTTATGAGGATGTTCAGGAGCAGCAATACTAATATGTTCAGTAACCCATACCTGCAATATCATTATAATCAGTAAATAATATCCATCATCAAATTATATCAGTAGGTATATGTACTCTAACTTACAGCCAAAATATTTGGAAATCCCTTGAGCAAGGGAGCCTTGGCCGGTTGGGTTGAATCACCTACATGTCGTCTATGCCTCAATGTCACCTCCTTTCCAATGGCTCCCAACTGAGGAGCCATGAAATTGTACACGGCATTGCACCAATTATAGTTTCGTAGATTGTCAAAATCATCTATGCAATCAATAAGTGACAGGGCAGGAATGATAAGTATGCTGCTAGTACCACAAAATAGCACTGTACTAAAAAAATAGAGTATATACAACTGACAGTACAGCTTGTCATTGGATGTAGACTTTATTAGCAGTTTCTCCAAATGCCATGCAGAACAACTGGAATCTTCAAAAAAACTCCTTGTACAGTGGGCTGGAGGCCTCATTCAAATCAAGTTGGACTATCTCTCCATGGTCAGGTAGGCCTAGAATAAGTGATATATCAACCTTTGTGAAATTAAGTTTTTTCCCACAGAATACAAAGCTCTGTTCTTCTTCATCCCAATTATCAAACATGTTCTGAACTTGGGGTCTTACACAAGAACTAGTAGGAAGGTTGAGGACCCAATAAAAGGGTGTGTGTCGAAGCAACTGTTCTTGTGCTGGTGTGGGTGGAACAGAATCAATAAAATTTTTGAAATGACATAGGCTACTTTTCCAGTTCATTCGTTTACTTCGACCTCTGTTGGCAAAACTTGAATACTGGATAGGCAATTTGATTTTTCGTTTTGCCAGCTGTTTTTTCTCATGACTTCCCCCAGGGAGTTGTTGTTTCTTAGATTTGGTGGGAGCAGCTTTCTTTGAAGCTGATCTTTTTTGACCCATACCGAACTTTGCAACCATCAAACAAAAAATTATGAACATAAACAAAAATGACACTTAGAATTCGTTCATAAAAGAGCCTCCTCGAATTCAGTCTTTTACTGAAAACTATCGCTAACCCTAGGTGAAAGCAAGAACTAAAATGACAAACTACAAATTAGGGTACGTACAATTCGAATAGTGCGATGACGAGGATGTCGCCCATAACTACTCCAATCAAGACAAGCACGCTACCTTGAAATCGCAACAAATCTGGAGCTAGAAGACGATTGCTTAGCACTAGGCTCCCAGGGATGCTATAAAGCTGAGTGACTGCTGGGCCTGATATAAAAGGATTTCAGGCCCTAGGCGGCCCTTTTTATATGTATTATAAATATAATATAGGTTATATCTATTTTTATTTATAAAAAAAAAACTAAATTTGTTATATATCATATATATTTCAGATTTATCATGTGTATTTTATTGATTATGTATTTAAATTTACTTTTCAAGGCTCTATAATTCACATATATTTATTTTTATTGATTATGTATTTAATTTTATTGAATGACGCTGGGCCTGAAATAAGAGTTATTCAGGCCCACGGTGGGCCTGAAATAAAATGATTTCAGGCCCACGGTGGGCCTGAAATAAAATGATTCAGGCCTAAGGTGGGCCTGAAGTAAAATTATTTCAGGCCCACCGTGGGCCTGAAATAAAATGAATTCAGACCCACTGTGGGCCTCAATGACTTCAAGTCCAGAGTGAAATTCTGAAAATCCTATATCAGTAGACAGGGTTGAGCTAGGAGATGAGATTTTGGGTGCCCAAACTTCTAATCTTGCTGTCTCACCAATGTTATAGGAGTGGTTTAAGTATATCAGTGAGTTTTGAGCAAAACTCACTGATGGACCTACCATATCTGGAATTCTGAAAACCCTATATCAGTAGACAGGGTTGAGCTAGGAGATGAGATTTTGGGTGCCCAAACTTCTAATCTTGCTGTCTCACCAATGCTATAGGAGTGGTTTAGGTATATCAGTGAGTTTCGAGCAAAACTCACTGATGGACCTACCATATCTGGAATTCTGAAAACCCTATATCAGTAGACAGGGTTGAGCTAGGAGATGAGAATTTGGGTGCCCAAACCTCTAATCTTGCTGTCTCACCAAAGCTATAGGAGTGGTTTAGGTATATCAGTGAGTTTTGAGCAAAACTCACTGATGGACCTACCATATCTGGAATTCTGAAAACCCTATATCAGTAGACAGGGTTGAGCTAGGAGATGAGATTTTGGGTGCCCAAACTTCTAATCTTGCTGTCTCACCAATGCTATAGGAGTGGTTTAGGTATATCAGTGAGTTTTGAGCAAAACTCACTGATGGACCTACCATATCTGGAATTCTGAAAACCCTATATCAGTATACAGGGTTGAGCTAGGAGATGAGATTTTGGGTGCCCAAACCTCTAATCTTGCTATCTCACCAAAGCTATAGGAGTGGTTTAGGTATATCAGTGAGTTTTGAGCAAAACTCACTGATGGACCTACCATATCTGGAATTCTGAAAACCCTATATCAGTATACAGGGTTGAGCAAGGAGATGAGATTTTGGGTGCCCAAACCTCTAATCTTGCTATCTCACCAAAGCTATAGGAGTGGTTTAGGTATATCAGTGAGTTTTGAGCAAAACTCACTGATGGACTTACCATATCTGGAATTCTGAAAACCATATATCAGTACACAGGGTTGAGCTAGGAGATGAGATTTTGGGTGCCCAAACCTCTAATCTTGCTGTCTCACCAATGCTATAGGAGTGGTTTAGGTATATCAGTGAGTTTTGAGCAAAACTCACTGATGGACCTACCATATCTGGAATTCTGAAAACCATATATTAGTACACAGGGTTGAGCTAGGAGATGAGATTTTGGGTGCCCAAACCTCTAATCTTGCTATCTCACCAAAGCTATAGGAGTGGTTTAGGTATATCAGTGAGTTTTGAGCAAAACTCACTGATGGACTTACCATATCTGGAATTCTGAAAACCATATATCAGTACACATGGTTGAGCTAGGAGATGAGATTTTGGGTGCCCAAACCTCTAATCTTGCTGTCTCACCAATGCTATAGGAGTGGTTTAGGTATATTAGTGAGTTTTGAGCAAAACTCACTGATGGACCTACCATATCTGGAATTCTGAAAACCCTATATCAGTATACAGGGTTGAGCTAGGAGATGAGATTTTGGGTGCCCAAACCTCTAATCTTGCTATCTCACCAAAGCTATAGGAGTGGTTTAGGTATATCAGTGAGTTTTGAGCAAAACTCACTGATGGACTTACCATATCTGGAATTCTGAAAACCATATATCAGTACACAGGGTTGAGCTAGGAGATGAGATTTTGGGTGCCCAAACCTCTAATCTTGCTGTCTCACCAATGCTATAGGAGTGGTTTAGGTATATCAGTGAGTTTTGAGCAAAACTCACTGATGGACCTACCATATCTGGAATTTTGAAAACCCTATATTATTAGACAGGGTTGAGCTAAGAGATAATATTTTTGGTGTCCAAACCTCTAATCTTGCTGTATCACCAATGCTATAGTAGTAGTTTAGATATAGATATATTAGTGAGTTTTGAGCAAAACTCACTGATGGACCTACCATATCTGGAATTATGAAAACCATATATCATTAGACAGGGATGAGCCAAGTTGGGCCTGAAATGAAGCTATTCAGGCCCAAACTGGGCCTGAAATGAAGTGATTTCAGGCCCACCTTGGGCCTGAAATGAAGTGATTTCAGGCCCACCTTGGGCCTGAAATAAAATGATATTAGGCCCAACGTGGGCCTGAAATCATTATATTCAGGCCCACCTTGGGCCTGAATTCATTTTATTTCAGGCCCACCGTGGGCCTGAAATCTTTTTATTTCAGGCCCACCGTGGGCCTGAAATCTTTTTATTTCAGGCCCACCGTGAGTCTGAAATTATTTAAGTTTATGCTCACCTTGGCCATTAAATACAATAATAATTTATAGAATTATATCCTATATTTTTCTACAAGATGTGACCAAATCCTCTAATTTTATTGAATTATTAAATTTTATCAAAACATTCTTACAGTTTTTATAATTTGAAATAAGTTTTTTAAATTTATGGTAGACATACTCCATCTTACTAAGTAAATACTGAATGCAAAGGAGCTGAATTATGTCCATACTCGATATCAGTAGTTAGAGTTAACCAAAGATATATTATTTATTGTGTGCAAACTTAGTCTCAATCATTATGAGTTATGTTTTCTGACCGTATCAGTTGATACCCTACATTGCAGCAACTCAATGTGAATCACACAATTGTTATGTTTTTCAGGACAATAAATTATATTCATACAAATTACACAATTTCTATACAAATGGAGTTAGGAAATGATCAGCAAAGGATATTTTTTTTACAACATTACTTCAAGTGATTGACATCCTCATGTTTTACAATACATGTCTCTCATAATATTTACTGTCAGATCAAATCTCATTTTCGTCATATCTCCTTGTTTGAAATCCATCTTCTCATCGTATAAGAGACATCGAACGTATTGCATAACAAAGAAGGCACAGTCCACGCTGAAAATAACAAACCGTATTTCTGATTTCAATAAGTGGGGTAATAAAACACTTTTGTGATTTGAAATTTTTGAAACTCTTCCTCAGTTACTTACCTATGTTCTTGTTGGGGACATTTTTGTCTGATGGAGGGCCATTTCTCCAAGGGATGATAACTTTGTAGATATGGATGAATAGCCGTAAGTTCCTCGCGAGTATATTGTTTAAGTTCTTTTACCTATAAAATATATCAAGATTTTCAATTACATTTTTTACCAAATGATGAACATATATATGAATATAGGTAGGTTGCTCACCGCTGAGTCAAAATCATGCTTATATTTACGGCCACTAGCAAGAGAATTTAAATGATTGAAACTCATTACTTCTGTATCCACCGCCAACAAGTGAAAGTGTGTATTATCACTGCACAAAAATATTTAAAATATATCTAAACCCTTGTTCTATCATATCAGTCTTCATCACTTGTTGCAGGGAAAACTTTCTTGACGATTTTATTGAAGCCTACAAATTTGCATGATCAAAATTAATAATAACCACATCATAATATTATGTCTTCTACAATCCATTAATTGATACTAATTTACATCACTTACTGTGAAGAAGGTTGAACAATATATTGATTTGTTGTATGACCTACCACATGTGGATGCTCCCCTAAATATAATTTTACAGAAGGCATCAATGACCTCGTCTTTTGTTAAAACCTCTCCATTGAGGATTTGTAAGAATGAATGCAAATTCAAAGCAAAGGGTGCATCCTCCCAGATAAATTCATTAGCCAACCTGTCAAGTTATTTGATAAAATTATATATTAAAGGCCGAAATATATTAACTAAACTATGTTTCATAACTTACTTTAGGTTCTCCAATTTATTTATCAGGTAGGTCACTTCTTTATCTTGAATTTTCTTCTTCGACTTCAGAAAATGCTTCTTCACAAACTACATCCATCAAATTTAGACCAACCTAATTAATGACCAAATTCAATAAATTTTACATAATTTCTATGAAAATAACTCACATACATCAATGTCTTGTTGCCTCATTTTGTATAGTTCGGATGTCCTTTTTTCCTCCTCTATATCTTCTTCAGACATGACTTCCATTACAGTAATTGTTTCTCTTGCTTCATCCATATCCTCCTCACTAAGTATCCTTTTTCCCTTGTCCATGACATTTGATATTTCTTCCTTTCTCCGCTTCCCCTTATGTAATAGCTGGTGATATACTGGACTCTCAATTGGAGTATCCCTGTAATCATACCGAGTTCGGTCACGTCCTCTCCTTGTTCTACAAGATACTGGATCAGAAAGAGGAATGACTACAGGATAGATTTCTTGACCCTCCATCCCCTTTTTTTCAATAATTGAAATTAATTCCTTAACCCTTTCATTCAAACATATATTCTCCTCTGTTAGCTCCTTGATTAGGGTGTCTTTAAGAATGCATTCCCCACATGGCCTTACATCTTCTATGTGATGTCCTTCTGATGTCTCCATTGCCCGTGGAATGTCATCACCAATCTCAAAGTTCTCAAGCAATGTGTTTTCATGTAGATTAGGAATTATTTCAATGATCACCTGTCAATTACCAAGTACACCAATTTTACTGCCTCTATATCAAACTAACATAGATCACAGTTTAGAATAATCACCTCTTCGGTCCTGATTTGGTTGACAAGGTCCCTCACCCTACTAATATGCGAAGGAATATTCCTCCACTTATTTATTCGGGGTCCTCCTTCGACATTGTATGGTTTTTGAATTGGTACATGCTCCAAAAATCATGCCTACAGAAAGTTTTCCACACAATTACATTAATGACAGCAAAATATTATAAAATTTATCAAGAAAATTCTACTCACTGCCAAAAGCCCAGCAAATCCCTTTACGTAAGGGAGGTTGGTGGTCCTCTGGTTTCCCTGAGTTGATGAAAATAATTCCCCAATCTTAGGTAATTGGGGAGACAAAAAATTATGGATAGCTTCCACCCAGTTGAATCTACCAGGATTGTCATAATCATCTACTATATCTACAAGCTCTAGAGGGACCTTATATGTACTAGACGGAAATAAAACACAAACAAATATATACAAAATATAAAATTTACAAACTAATAACATATCATCCTCTGATTCAACACTTTTAGAATAATGTTTAAGTAAGTCCTCAATTCTTGTTCTGGTAGGTTGTTTTTCTTTTGAGAAGTAAGTACAATAGAGGTCACCCGATGCTTTAGTTGAATTAATAGGGATCGAAACTCCACGGTCGACTATACCCAGTAACAAACCAACATCTCTTCTGGTGAACGCAACCGGTACACCTGAAGCAATTAAAATATTTAGTTATCATCACCAATATGGGCTTCAACTTATTTCACTTTGGGCCTGAAATGAATTCATTTTGGGCCCACGTTGGGCCTGATAGGAATTCATTCAGGCCCACGTTGGGCCTGAAAGGAATTCATTTCAAGCCCTCAGTAGGCCTGAAATGATTTTATTTCAGGCCTACCGAGGGCCTGAAGTAAATTCACTTCAGGCCCTCGATAGGCCTGAAATAAAATCATTTCAGGTCTACTGAGGGCCTGAAGTGAATTTCACCTGAAATTCACTTCATTTAAATTGATCAAATTTTAATCATTTAAGGCCATCTATATACAAGTTTTATCTTACTATAGATATTGTTTATAATTCATAATTAAAACTATTACCTGAGAATTTAAAAACTTGCGCGGTTGAATCCCAACTTTCAAATATATTAACCAAAATTCCCCGGATATGCTGCAGTTCTTCTATGTCCAAGAAAATACTGAAGGCCGACTCTTTGATCTTCGCAATGTGTCGATCATTTAAAATTTCAAATTCTTCAACAAAATGTTTAAAGTGGCCTAAACCACTGCACCAATGTAATTTTTTCCCAAACTCATCTGAACCCTACAGTTTTTATACATTACAAATTTATTCAGCAAAAATAAGTATAAACATTTTCACAAACTATGTTGTTCTTACTTAAGCATATCGCTAATATACCTTGGTGATTATTGCCAATGATGAAGACGATGAACCACCCACAGACCTTTTTCCTGCCATTATCATAAAAATCAAACCTGCAGAAACCCTAAATCCTACTATGATAGTGTCGAGCAGTCTGGACTTCAACCTTAACACTTAAAGCCGCCTCAGGATCACACACTAACACTTTCGATACTTGCCTAGGTTTTGGTTGGCCGGAGGGATTCGAGGGATCAGCTTGCGACTAAAGCACAACTAGGGCACGCATAATGTCCTCCTTCGACAATACCATTTACGTTGTTGCGCTGAGAGAGAATGGACAAAAATTCTACTACCTGGCCATCCGAACCACACATTATTATTTTACTGCAAATGTGGTTCGGATGTCTCGAAAATGTGATCGAAAAAGGTGTTTTGTGGCGGGAGGGGTATATTGGAAAGTTCACTCAAAGCCGTGCGCCCTTTGGTAAATTATAAACAATGGTACGCGAATTGATAATTTCCTATTCTGCCGTCCGCCCTTGGTAAAAT